>JABFEB020000038.1:11916413-11956783 GCA_019775895.2 Stomatorhinus ivindoensis | reverse complement strand
CATTGAAGCAACTGCCATGTGATTGGTTGATTAGATAATTGCATTAATGAGAAATTGAACAGGTGTTCCTAATAATCATTTAGGTGAGTGTACATGACCAATCAAAGATTTGGACCAACAAACCAAGTGAAGGGTATATTTGTACTATGTTTCTACAGTTTAGAATAATTAAGACATCAAAACTATAATATACAGTCACAGAAAAAAATAAGATCACAGCACGATTTTTCGTTTAACTCATTTCTTAATTTATGGGTGTTTGTGAATAATACATATTTTTCTGCAAACTGCAGCCTGGCACTTCCCTGTCTCTCATTAATGAAGGGCTTCTTCTTTGCTTTATGGGACTTCAGTACTGCTTCAAGGAGCCTGATACAAACTATCCTAGCAGTGCACTTCACACCTACACTTAATGTTTCCAATTCCCTTTGAAGGTCACCTGATGCTATCCTACAATTCATGAAAAAGTGTCAGATAAGTTAACAATCATCTCTGGCATTAGAATGTCACCTCCACCCTTTACCTGGCTGGTCTCTGGTCACTTCCAGTATCTCCTGCTTCACCTTATTCTTGTGTCCTGCTGTCTTAGAAATTCTGAACCTGAAATCATCCTGCTGCTCAGCGTAGCCTCTGCCAGCAGAATCACAACTAAACCATGATTTTAAAATGCAGATTTGTTTAAAAATATAGAGTGGTCTCTTATTTATCTCCATGGCTGTATATGGAATTATGCACCAACCAAGCCAGTGTGTATTAAACAAAAAAATAATAATTTGTTGAGGAGCAGCAACTGTGGATTGGGACTCAGAAGGCTGCCAGTTTAAATCTCTGGATCAGCAGAGTGATCCCACCTTTGGGCCCTTGAGCAAGGCCCTTAACCCCAATTGTCCCAGGGACTGGCTGACCTACTGTCTCCTCTACACCAGTTCCATGAGGTGGCCTCCTGGGATGCTTTCCCAGCTCTCCTGAAGGAGGTGCCACAAATGCTCAGCACTCATTGCCTGCTTTTCCTCTGACTCCTCAATCTCCTCCAAAACCATCTCTACTGTGTTTAGGCCAGGTGTAGGGTGACCACCTAGTCCATGTCAGGGGAGATACTCACCTACTACTTCAGCTTTCACAAATTGCTTTAAAACTGAAAGACTCCTGTGTTTGGCTAATTATTTCATTTCTTCTTGTGCTTTGACTGGTTTGTTTCCGTAATTGAAACTCGTCCAGCTATTTCACATTAACGTTCATGACACAATTATAGGAGCCTGGCCAATCAGCACACACCAAGAACACAGGGCTTAAGTGAAATCCAGGTCTTTCTAATTGAAATGGTAGTTTAAAAACCCTAACCTGGCTCACAGTGTCTCCCTGACACGGATTGGGTAATCACCCTAGTCAGGTAACCAGGTCATGTGATGCAACACTCTGTCGATTTCCTTTCTGGGCAGCTTGGTGTGTCAAAACTTTTGATTCTTAGTGTATATGTGTAAAATCTATGCAACACACACACACGGTGGAGATGGAAGTTAAATCCTGGATGTGTAGGTGATGGCGATGTCCACTGAGCCAGTGTGGAGAATATAGATATGCAACATCCAAAAGGAGCATTGGGAGTCAGGGGGGTTGGCATTGGCTTAGAGTCTGGGGCAAAAAGATATGAAAATGTATGCTTATGGTCACCTGACCCACCCTTCTGGCATATAGCTAAGATGGCATTGCCCTGTTATACACTGACCATTTGAAATGTAGCATTACATTCAGTATGAGACACAGCATACTTGTGGTCACATGATCTAGTCACATTGTGACATCACATAAGATTTCCTTTACTCCACTGAGAGATGAAAGGTCCCTATGGATTTCACTAATAAAATTTGCTTCTCACATATAAAGCAATGCAAAGAACAGCTTACCACAGTATCATGGCCTGCCTTACCTGCTGCAGAATGACCATGGTTCTGTTTTATTCCTGGACATCAGAAGTCAGAATGTGGGCGCCCTGTATGTCATGAGGACCAGGCGAAGGAGATAAGGACCACCCAACAATCCAAACACAAAAAGAGGTAGAATCAGCCCTTGATGGAGCAAGGCATAACAGAATGAAAAACAGCACTTTCTCGTGGGCAGTCTTCCATAAAGAATATTACCAGCCATTCCACTTTCATACATTTAGGGAACAACCTTGCAGAGTTAGCCGCTTATCTACCATTACACTGAGAAATTAGTTATTAATTACATGCACGAGTCAGAAAGAGAGAAAGTCAGACCTTTGGGTAAGGAGACGGCATCAGACAATATCAGAGCTACAGAAAAATATGTGCGTGAAACTTCAGCAACGCATGACCACAATTCTATGACTTGCATAAAAAATAGCAACACAGTTCATGGCACAGAGCATAACATAAATGTACAGCAAAACAAAGAACCAAAAAAAAAATCAACTGAAGGAACGTAGAAATAGCATATTGATCACTCTACTTAGGCCATCAAACTAATGTCCTAAAGCCAGGGGTACATTAGAAGACAAACAGTATCCAGGGACTGGAAAATGAAAGCAGGGATTTATACACCCAAGCCTAGCTGTTTAATCACAGTTAGCCAGAGGGAAAATGCAGAGGCTCTCCATAGAGTTTGTCCTTGTGAGAGACATTCAGAATCTCTGGGAGTCTCAGTGGACAGAAAAAAAGAGATGCAATTCATTGAACCTGTTTGCAAATGCCTTTTTTCCTACCAAGTACAAATATTGGTCATTAGTCCATACTTTTGCTTCTACTACCATTTCAGAAGCACTCTATAGCACCTTGTAGCATTCTGTAGCATCTTGGTTTGAAGTTTCCTGTAGAACTTTGTCGTGTTGTGCAAGGTCTTCTAAGATTGTGTGGTGTCCCTAGGCATTGTATAGCACAGGGGTCGGCGACCTTTTTAAAGCAAAGAGCCATTTTTTCCCAAATATCTGAACCAAGATTTACAATGAGCAGCAATGGGTAGAGAAGGGGGTTTGACATACGATTCTTTAAATGTGATATGGTTATACACGTATATGCATTTAACACAAAAACAAATGTTCAAGTACGTACAAAAAATAAAGAAAACCAATTTCGGGGGGCATCTCATTTTTATATCACTCAGTTGCGCAACAGTGCAAAGATGACTAAAATTGCAACATTGTTCAGTTCTATAGCGATAGTCTTGACTCTCAGCCCTTCAGCTCTGTACTCGTCTGCCCTTCACTACTGCTGTGCTGAGAAGCAGTACAAATGTAGTCATAACTCAGCTGGCTATAATATGTAAACTGGAGAAAATAATTTTTACAAATACCTAGAAAGGCGTGGTGACGATTTACTACAAGAAGTATATGAAAGAATTAGGAATCCCAATAAATGTTGAAGCATACATCCAATCTCAGATACTAAAGAAAATTCCAGAAAGCGTACCATTTGACTGGAGATGTACTCTCGTCATAGAGAATGATTTTGAGGAAGATGTAAATGATCGTTAAAACGCAGAAGCACGCGATGGACTGCCTCATTCACATATACTGTAGCTAAAGAAATATCTAAATGAAAAATAATATTAACCCATAAATAATTTCTCTTTATGAAAGTATTATCATAATTATGTTAGGACATGAAAATGTGAATGTGGCTGTTGTTCTGAGAAGAGCCGCAGTCACATGGTCAAAGAACCACTCGTGGCTTGCATGCCGCAGGTTGCTGAGTCCTGGTGGACCAATTTGTAGCATGTGTTGTACTCTAGTTAGTATACGGTTCTAGAGTGTTCATTGTGACGTCTCCCAGTTCAGTGAGTGTTAATCATCCTTGCAGGTCAGATGAGAGGGAGAAATGGAGACTGGAGCTCATTTCATCTTGGGCTTACTCAGATTCCTCAGGCTAATCTTGTTGATTATGCAGAGTTCTGCACAGGCCGACTCGAGTTTTCTGACCCGCTGCTTTTTGTTTGCTCAGGCTTTTTCCAGAGAGTCCAGGGGCAGATTTTTCATGCCAGATGACAAACTCAATAAAGTAAAAGGAGCACCTGGCTCTGCAAGCTGACAGCCCTCAACTGAAGAGGTTGTCTGGAGTTGGACAAAGGAACAAAAAAAACTTCCTGTACAGTTTCTATCATCCCCACTCACACATATTACTCAGGATTCAGAGCATGTGATTTATTAGCTCATAATAACAGTGATACCCTGAGACATACACTACCAGTCAAAAGTTTTTGCGCACCACAGTTTTTACCACTTTTACCATATTTATTTCATAAATTGCAGATTTTATATTTTTAGTAAGCATTGGAAGGTTGAGTGAACAACTGTAAATGAAAATATAAGTCAAATAAAACAGGTTTCCTTTATAACCTGGAAAGAATGTAACACTGTA
This sequence comes from Stomatorhinus ivindoensis, assembly GCA_019775895.2. Classification (NCBI taxonomy): domain Eukaryota; kingdom Metazoa; phylum Chordata; class Actinopteri; order Osteoglossiformes; family Mormyridae; genus Stomatorhinus; species Stomatorhinus ivindoensis. Next base: position 11,952,410 of record JABFEB020000038.1, on the reverse strand, counting down.
TGTCTGACATCCTACTAACTGGCTATGTGGGAATGACAGTCAAATTCTAGGCTGTCCTTCCACTTTAAATGCACTAGTTAAATGCTTCATCCTGTGATTCAGAGCTGTGTTTAATGTCGCTTGTAGAAATAATGCCTCGCAATTTCTCTGCTGTCGTAACTGGTAATGGAGGTTACCTTGATGAAGCAAAGGCATGACATTTTTGTGTTAGTAAAGGTACACAAACCTTAAACCTTAAAAGCACAAAGCATGCTGTAAATTTATTTGTTAGCAAAGAATATGTATTTTTAGTAAATGTAGAGCAAACACAAATGTAGAAAATCCCGACCTGTGCAAAATTTTTTGACTGGTAGTGTAAATAAAAGTCAGTCCGTCTAATGTAACAAATGTGAAAGCTGAATCAGCAGTAAATGACCAGTAAGCAGCATTAGCATGCTGACAATATTATAGGACTCCACTGATGAGGAGTGCACCCTGGCCACAAATCCCTATTTAAACTACCTTAAATCATCCAGAAGCAGTAAGATGAAGCTACTCAAGCCGGACAATTCAAGGAGTGATGCCTGTCTCATACTGGACCCATGGGATGTTGTCGGAAAACAGCACACAGGGACTGCTGCAAAATTCAGTATATGAGTAGTAACCACTGGGAGACATTCAATCACATAGGTGAATGACTACAGATCACCGAGATATTAAATCCACCGAGCAGCTCCTTGGGGGTGGGGGGTTGTGTCTGGTGATGGGGATTAATAGGGGTTAATAAAGCATAGAATGAATGATGGGGGAATCTTCAGAGTTGTGTTCATAAACGGTTTTAGGCTCGAACGTTAGATTATAGCCCATGAAAACTGAAAGCTTGTAAGTTTCCATGGACGTTAATGAGTGCAGGCAGGACCTTTGTTCAACATCAGCCAACCTTTCTGTCTCGAAATAACACCAATAACAAGCTCCATGTGACAGATTTTTCAGAAGCTTGTTGTCAAAATTTTATGAAACATGACAGAACTGTAGGCTGGTGGTTCACTGTGACAAAACTTACGTCGCACCATTAAAACCCGTCTCCCTTTTTGGGCGGGGGAGGTGTTAGCTGTAAGAGGCTTTAAGCAAACCTCAGGACCGCAGCACTGGAGCATGTTACGGCCTGGTGGGACACCACTTACCTCTCGGCTGCTCTGCTATGAGGCACCAATCACAGCAGCTTCCTTCGCGGCCAAAAACAACTGCAGTCAAAAAAACAGGATGCAGTGGTGATCTTCCCTCCTCTTCCAAACAGTGTCGTTTTGGATTACAGGTCTCTCACTTTCACACCATTGTCTCTCCGTTTGTTTTTCACAGCATACTGCTCTCTCTTACTTCGGTCTCTCAGGCCATCTCCATGATAGACTGCATCTCTCTGCCCAGGTCAGCTCTCGATCATATCCAACTGCTCATAGGAGCTTTGCTCTGGAACGGTGTGATCGAGGTGCTGTGTCGCTCAACCGCAGTTGCTGATCCTTATTAGAGGTGGGAGGGGCCAATGCGCAGCAGGGTGGAGGTGGAGGCGAGCAACAAGGGGCCTGAGAGGACTTGGGAAAGAGCAGTCAGGAGCGATGTTCTGCTGCCTGTTTCTTTTTTATAGTCATCCTCGGGCTAAAATTCTTCACTCTTCTTTTTTTTTTTAGCTTAAAACATGGCAGTAAGTTGACACAGGATGTCAAAGTCACCCCCTCCGAACTAACTCTTACTCTTGCCTCATTAGGACCAGAAAGTGGAAAATGCTTCCATGAAGTCACTCCTCCTCACCAACAGGGGGAGCTGTTATATACAAGCATCCCTCAGAACCCATTTCACCATTACAACTTGGTAACACTAAAAGCATCACATATGCATCAGACCCTGACATGATTTTATATTGCATTTGAAATATTGTTATTTATATATTTGTAGTGTCTTAAAACTACTTTTCCTGGTCAGAGTTGTGGGGCAGCACAGGGTAGATGACTGAGGTCACACAGTCACACACTACAGGCAATTTTCAAGAGAGCAGTTAGCCTAACTTTGTATCTTTGGACTGCAGGAGGAAACTGAAGTACGCAGAGGAGCCCAGCATGTCACAGCAAGAACATGGAACCTCTGCATTTACCAAGCTGGTTCAGGATTCAGAATTGCCAACCTAGTCAATGGTTCTACCAAATTAGCCATATTTGCAGTGTTAAACATTGATACATACTGTATGTTCCTTTAGATCTCCAACAATTCACAGCTACTTGAATCACTGCCCAACGTCTCTCAGGAAAAGACAGATTGATATCATTGATCAACAGAGCCAAACCAATCTGCAGATCAAGTTTCACATTGGCCTGTGTCTGGTGGTCTGAGTCTGTTTAAACTGTTCTGCTCTTAATTGCCATGAAGAATGATCTGCTTGCAGATATAGATTCTACCACACAAATGTATAAAAAAACTGCAACTTCCTTAAAGAGGTCAAGTTTTAATTCAAATTCATGCCACAAGTTTACTTTAAATACAAAATGAATACAGAAATAACACAATATATAAATAAAGTTAATAAATACGTACAAAACACAGTGGCCCAGAATGATGTTGGTCATTGAATAATTGCAGATAATCAAACACATACTTTAAACACAGATATGGCCCTTTGGTATGGTATGGACAGTAAATTGACAGTGAATTGACTGACCTTGAACAAAAAATAGAAAGATAAAGTAGGAAATAGCAGTAGAAGGTAGTGATCAAAAAGGATTTGTGCCCAAAACCCATTTCTCTGCCAGTGTTTGGTTACCTTGATTTCACCATAGTCATTAAAATAACCTTTTACCCAGTAGGGAGAAAATCATGGAACATATATAAGGGATCTATTTATGAATCATGTACCATCAATTACAAATAAATTCATGTCTGCATTACACTGCACGTCAAAGCTCCACGATCTGAGTGCATATATGTTTCTGTATTTATTTGTGACTCAAGTCAGCATCTTCAGACTAGAGTTGAACTGCAGGTGTTCTAAACTCCGCAACAGACAAAGGTCAAGGGTCAGAGGTCTCTGGCCCCTGAGGACAAATGCATGCGGAAAACAGGCTTAAAAGCTGACGCATGCAAGGCAGGGTGCTGAATACAGCAGGGGGCACTGATGACACCTTGGCTCGATGATTACTGTCCTATCTCTAACTTCCTTCATAATGAAGATTCTGGAAAGACTAGTAGTGTCCTACAAAGCCTGGCCACCCTGGATTCATTTTAGTTTTCATGCCGACATAACAGATTCGCAGGCAATGCTATCACCCTTACCATGCACAAGGACTATAGCTTTGCATTTAACACCATTGTTCCACCTAAACTTGTGTTAAATCTCACGAGTCCTTGGTCTGTGCAGCTTCATCTGTGGCCGTGTGTTTGACTAACAGGCCCCAGGCAATGAGAACGATCAAAAGAACCTTGTCGAAATTGACGCTCAACACCGGTGCATCCTTAGCCTATTATGCAGCCTGTGCTCCGCAAGGAACCGCGACAACGCCGCTGTGATTGGTCTAATTAGCAATGGTGACAAAAGAAGAAAGAAAGAAAAGGGGTAAAAGACCTGGCTTTATGGTGCCAGGAGAACCTCATTTCGAATGTCGACAAGACAAATGAGATTGTTTTCAACTTCGGAAGTACAGAAGCAGTAAATATCAATGGTTCTTCTGTGGAAATTAGTAGAGTCAGATGTGTGGGCATCCAACTCTCATGGTCTCCGAACAACAGCTGCATCCTCATCAAGTCAAAACCGAGACTGTTCTTCCTGAAGAGGCTAAGAAACCTCAGACTTAAATGAGATCTTAACGGACTTCCACTGATGCACCATTGAGAGCATCCTGACATGATGCATCACATGATGGTTTGGTAACCTGACAGCCTGGGACCTCATATTGCTACAAAGAACAGTTTGGATGGCCTCCGAAATCACTGGCCCGATCCATTAACACCAGATGCTAAATACAACAGGAGCATCTGCACCGCTCACTTCAGAGATGGCTTCTTCCCACAAGTAATTAGGACTGTAAACACCTTGTGATACCAACTCCTTTAAATACATCTCTAGTGGTGTAAAAATCTCCTGTATTTCTCAAATATCACAGTATGGTAGTGGTTTTCCACACTTCCCTTGCACCATTTCAATGCTGTTGCACAGTTCACTGTGTGTTACTCATCTATTGTATTTTATGTAGCACTGCTCTCTCTTTATGTCACACTACTTTCCTGTCAAACTACAAAACTGTCTTCTCCTATCTTACAACCTCCCTTCCAACATCTTATAGTTGGAGAGATTATGTATCACAAGAATGTCACTGTATTTTCCATACATACCTGACAACAATACTTGAAACCAAACAGTCCACAAAGCACGGAATAGCATAGGAGCACAGAGACAAAATGCTAAAACCTGGCTTACAGCGGCCATCATAAGTTACCATACTCAAATGATCTCTTTCATACCTACATTCTACTCTGAGTTAAAATCTATTTAGACTGCAAATCAGTTTGGTCCAGGGGTGGAAATCATGTAGTGATGGGCAAATGAAGCTTAATGAACCATTTGCTGTACTTTTTGACCCCACTAGATGGTGCTCTTGGCTTGCTTTGGGGCATGCTTCAAGCCCTATTTTGAACAGACAGCACCATCAAGCGGGGTCAGAAAATTCAGCAAGTGGTTCATGAAGCTTCAGTTGGCCATCACTACGGTTATGAACTGAATTAGTGGCATTGTTTTAAAAATAGTATTGGTGACCAAAGGGTCCCAGGTTTCAGCCACAGGAGGAGATTCTCTTGCAGCTTTCAAACATGGAGTAGGAAATTCTATGGACCTCTAACTTAGCTCTCCACATGACAGAAACAGCCCACACAGACTCCCCACCAACCTCTGCTGTATAACCTTGGATTAAACTAAACAGAACTCCTTTGTGTCTCTTCATAACACCAGAGACCCCAAATTCCTAGGTCAAACCAACCACCACCCACAGACATCAAACCTCGTAAATCAGCTTAGCATCATGCTTGAAACCCATATTATCTAACCATCTGGGCTGCAATGAACTAATATATGCTAGTATACAGTGTTTTATAATGTGCAATCCATAACACAGCAAATCCAATCTCAGCAGGCATCTCAAAGCATGCTGCAAATGTTTATATTGCACCATTTCTCATATGGATAATAAATGCCAACCCCATAGTGTTATAAATACTGAACATCACCTATATTAGCTACATATATGAAAGTCATTGACATATTATCCAACTTGAGCAGTATTCTTTGACATTTATAAATATATAAATATATTCACTCTGGTAATTTCTGAACTGTAAACAGGTATATGTTAATACATCACTAAAACATCTATTTCTGAACACTGTAAAAAAAAAAAAAAAAAACATTGATATCTGCTGCCGAATAATAATCTTTTTCTTAATATCCAATAAAACAGAAAGGATTTACAATAAAGTGATGCAACTTTTGTCCTCTTAAAGGGCAACCAGGTTCAGAAAAATAAAATCATTTGCTCCTGTGATTTCATTTTTTTCATAATCATTACGAATAATGCTATATATATATATGTACAAATACAATCAGAAAATCAGCTATACTAATAAACACAGAAAGGTTGCTCCGTGGCTTCGGTTTACAAACACTTTTCCTGGGGTAGATTGCATTTCTTCCAAGAAAATGTGCAGTGTTGCTCCTTTAGTGGTAATCCTGTTTTGGCTATATCTTCCCAATTCACTGGAACATACACTAAAGTAAGTGTCGGGGCCTATTTTAAAAAAATCATATAAAAATAATAACTTTCAGTGAGGTCTGTCTTCTAGAACTTGGTATTTCTTGCTGGTCTGTATCTCACATAGAGTGATATTCCACCCTGGGAAGAAAGTCATGATCCGGCAAGTTACGAGTAATCATTGATTAACCACACCATACTCCTTTCGGCACTTTTCATTTTTTTCGTCTTTTGAGCATCTTTCTCTCCAAAAACAAACAGGAACAAAGAGAGAGGAGATCCAGCTGAATTCCCAGATGAACTGTACTATTCTTTAAAAGAACAAGCAGGAAATGTGTGTCCTCTCTGTTGCTCTTGAGACTGCTGGGTCATTGATCCTGTTGAGCAGCTGAGGAACCATCATATCTGCCCCAAGGTTATGGCACTGCTAGGTTCTCTGCATGTCTGACATTAGCAGCATCTACCAATCTACAGACACATATTAGCACATACAAGTTTCTGTCACTTGTAACCAAGTCTAACCGTTCCCTAATCTGTATCTCACAGAGAGCACTGCATGACCATTGTTGGAAGAATGGGCATTAGTAGAAGTCTCAAACATCCATCCTTGGATGGTCAAAGCATTGCAAGGCCTTCATTGGACATCTAAGGATTCCAAGGTCTTCATTGGACGATCAAAACATTGCCGTCTTTGGTCCCACAATGTACTTTGCTGTAAGAGTGGCACATGGATCAGCATTTTCAAGTGAAAAAAATGTACGTATATATACATATATATACACATGTTGCTAGGATAGATGCTACATGTCAATCATTGGAGAAAATCACAGAAGAGCTTTCTATTGCATTCTGGGAAGTAGGATCTCTCAAATGAACAGCAAGAAGTTCTTCTAGGGAGCACAAACCACCTCCTGCCCTGAGGCATTCCATGTCAATGGCTTCCAGACCATACACCAGAGGTGAGTCTATTGAAACAAGGGAGCGTCCAAATGCATGATGGACACAACACCTAGCTGCTCAGCTGATGGGAACTCCTTTCAAAATGAAGCATAGCCCTTGTATAAAAGTTGGCAGACATGCAGAATATAGAGAAATATATGTTTAGAGCGCAAACTGAAGTCTGTTGCAAAACACAGTCCCGTGTGCAGGGGTATAAGGCGTAGCAACAAGGGGGCGAGGCTTCAGCAAGAGTGAGCTGAAGCTCAGATACTGGTCAGCTCGTTGCAGGTGATCAGTCTGACAGTGAGCGTGCCAGGCAAGGCATTACCCTGACGGGTGCCCCTATCCCACAAGTTCACCGTGTGCTGCTCCTGCCGGTTATTGGGCTCACTGGTGAGGGTCACCTGACCCAAGAAAGAATCCATGATCACATTCTTGTTGAAGATCTACTTATTGGTTTGGAGACAAAAACAAAGGGAATAAAGAGTAAAGAGCGTCAACCCAGTTCATGAAAAACATCTGCCAACTCATATGGATTCGTCACTGAAATAGCGTGAAAAGGAGGCAGACGTGGAGGACTGCAGGTGTCATGGAAATAGTAATAAAGCATTTCATTTAGCACTAACTAATTGTGCAGTAAAGAGTGGAATTATAAAAATTAATTTATAAATGAGATCAAGCCTCCCTGAGCAGGTATTTCGCGCATGTCCAACCTGGAGGAGACCCTCGGGTAGACCCAGGGCATGCTGGAGAGATTATATCTTTCGGCTGGACTGGGAACCCCTTGATATCCCCTCAGAAGAGCTAGAGGAGGTGGCTGGGGAGAGGGAAGTCTGGGCATCCCTACTTAGACTACTGGCCCCGTGACCCAGCACCAAATGAATGGAGGAAAATAAATGAATGAATGAAATATCAATCCATAAATAAATAGTTCAAATTAAAAAGAAATAGTTCACAAATTGAACTAAGAATACCGTTTTTAATCTGGCATTTAAAAGAGTAGCTCCCTTTCCATTTGTATTTCCATTTTACAGCTGCTTTTCTTTTTCTTATTAGCTATTCAATTTGCCTTGACACTGTAGGCCTTCTGCTGGTCAGACAATTCCAAATAATGCAAATTAGCCATGGGATGCAACAAGCTCTCTGATTGGTTAGAGAGCCGCACAGTCTCATAGCCTAGCTATGGGTTCGGCACCTGTGTGGAACTGCCATAAGGAATGAGCAAGAAAACAGAAAGAATGATGGGGACAGTGTGTTGGGAAGAGGGAGTAATCAGCTCAGCCAAATTTCTGACTTAGCCATTGGTACTAACAGAGAAATATAAAGAAAAAATCCAAGGGCCCTCTAGATGAAAAATAGATGCATGGCATGTGTGAAAGGAGGCCTGCCTCACTCCATGACTCAGGAACCCCCACCCACCTCTATATGGATGGCTTCTTTGGGCTTCTTCCTGTAGAAGAGGCCCTTGATGTCAAAGTCGGGGCATCGTGTGTCTTTCAAGACCGGTGACCGCACCTTCTCACCCTCACAGGTGATTATCACGTACGGGTTAAGGGCTGAAACGAGATGGATGCTGGTCAGTCGTGATGCAACTTCTACGGATGCAGAAGAACTATGGAGAACGGACAGACCGACTGAGCTAGTGCATCTTAGCTTAATTAAATACAGTACAATTTAAAATGAACTTAAATAGCACAAAGTAACCATAACAGCTACAGCTACTAGCCACTGGGTGGTGCTAATGTACCTGCTGTTGGCAAGGTGTTTCTCTTGTTGTGTGGATTCAGGTATAGGAGTTCTGTGTGTTGGTAGGGAAGACCACCACGTGACTCATATGAAAAACCACACTCTGCTTCGCTGTGTATAAACTGCCCCGGCCCCGAGCGTTAAAGCGTCAGTGCCCCCCGGTCGTGTATAGGGGATGGAGCCTGTGCCAAGGACACGAGCCTTTGGAACACAATCGCAGGTCACTTCCAGAACATGCTGAGGAGAAGCTGGGGTTACCCTGTGTCCGGGAGTATATCCTTCCCATCTGTTATACCCTTTCTTTCCATGGAGCAGGGGGTGTAGCTTACCTCCGTTAGAGTCCGGGCCCTGGAGGCCCTCGGCTCCCAGCACGTGCACCTGCGTGACCACCTGAGGATAGCCGCAAATGCCAGTCCAACAGGTTTGGGCCGGCTCATCCAGAGTCAGCTCTCTGAGCCAAAGCGATAAAGACAGATGAGCACGCAGGCAGACATACCCAGAGACAGAGGGAAAGCTGAGGGAACCACTGAAGCCAAGGCACCATCCAGCCAAGGCACGATATATCTACTTGTGTATTAAGACACTGTGTGCTGGAAAGCATTAGAGGGAGAAGTCACTGAAACATTCTCAGGGGGGCCAATAGAAATCGGAGTCTTCAATAAACATAATACAGCTACTCTATAGGTTGAAAGTAAGCTTGGCTTGTCTTTCTAAAAGAAATTTGACCCAAGATAATAGAGATCCCTACAGTGAAATTTCCACCACTGACCCCAGTTCAGTTACAGTTTTTTTTCTTCTTACTGATCCACCCTAATTCAACCAGATCGATCGGAATAAGAGTTGGCTGGTTTACTTGCAGTCTGAAGGCACATCAGTGAAGACGCGGAGCAGGAATTCACCCTGCTGGCCTGGCTCGAAGGTCGTGGGGACGATGATATAACGGCCCTCCTTCAGCTCCTTCCTCAGGAAGACACAGCGTGAGTTGATGTAGATGGAGCCGCCCACTTTGTGCTGTGCCGAATGCATGCGGAACTTCCTATTAAGCTCCACCTAGTGGCGGGAGTAATGCATAAACCCAGCCATTCATTTAGCTTTTTCAGTGTCCTCTGTCATTTTGCATTGTCTACTATCTATATGCACCATCTTCCAACAACTACTGTTTACTTGTAGGATTTATCGTCATTGTTGTTGCTGTGTATTAAAATGTATTGTGTTCTATCTATCCATCTATGTATCTATATATCTACCCATCCATCCATCCATCCATCCATCCTTGCCCTTGTTTCTGTTTGTTGCTCCAGGGAATTAGTTGTTTCATGTGTCTGAAATGACAGTATTTTCACTTGACTTGAACTATGTCTGGTCTGTAGCTACACATCTAGTTCTCTCCTACTCCACTATCTATGTTACCTTCCCCTAAGTGAAGCCCAGCCCCTCCCAATGTGGCCCCAGGCATCTGGTCACCCGGTGAATGTCAAAGCCAATAGCCAGGTTCTCCCTCTTGCCCTCTCGGGGTCGGCCACACTGCTCCTTCTGCTGAAGGCAGATTAGCACCTCATCCTCCACCTTCTTTACATCAAAGACGTACTGCAGACGGAAATGACAGGATATTGTCACTCATCCATACACAAAGAACCAAGGAAGGTGTGTCAGGATCAGATCAGGTCAATACTTATTCTAGGTTCTACTAGAAAGTGGTCACCAAGGCCTTACCTGAGGGTTCTGAAGGAAGGTGGTCCTGTGGTTGATGCAACCCCCAGCACGGTTCCTCAATGGATCATCCCAGTGAACCCAGGAGCCCCGCCTCACCTCCTCCTCCCAGGTCTTGTGAATGCTCAGGTAGGAGGTGTTGATCAGACGGCACAACACCAGATCCGTAAAGTACTGACAGAAGTCCTCAAAGTTCATCCTGGGTAGGGTGGGATCATTTAGGCTTAAAATAGTGACAGACTGCAAATTAAATGAGACCACATGAGCCAACATCATGTGGAGAGGTTGAAGTGCAGAAGACTCTTACTTGCAATTTTCATCTGTTTGAGCTTTGAGTTATGAACCATTCACTGTATTCTCTGACCCCACTACATGGTGCTGTCTGCTCAAAAAGGGGCTCAAAGCATACCTCAAAAGCAAGCCAAGCGCACCATCTAGTGGGGTCAAAAAAACAGCAAATGGTTCATCTTCCCCACAAATGCATCTAACATGCTATGGAAGGGTGGCACCTCACCAGAACTCGCCATCATCCTCGACGGTGACCCCCAGCTTTTCCCGCTCACTTCGGCTCACCTTCTTCCACTCTTCAGAACTACAGAACAGATGGTGGGATGAACCGTTGTGAGATGCCAGTGCTTACGCGCAAGCATCCACATCCAACTTTCACCCAAATGAAACCTGATCAGCAGATGCATCAAACCACCGATTCCCATATCAGAATGTAGAAAATCACACAGGAAAAACAACCCAGTGGTATCCAATGCTGTAACAAGACACTACTGCTCTAAATATCACACCAGCCATATGCGTAACAAAGTGACATGCTGGCAAAACTCGCAGTACCACACAAGGACAGTAGGTGGAGCACTTGTTAGGGATATGGAGCTAAGACAAGAAACTACTGGGCTTAAATCCCAGGCAGGGAGTTTCTGCTGAACCCTTGGAAGGGGTAGATATCTGGATATAAAATGAGCAAAACTGAAAAGCCATCCCAAAGATTTGTTGTAAGCCATCATAATGTGATTGAAAAACCACCTCAAGAATCCAACCCAGTTCTTTCACATTTTCACAACACCACAGCAAAGAGATTGTGTTGGAAATACAAGAAATCAGCTCTGATTATTGGCAAATATTAAACCCTTTTTCAAACCTAAATATATATTATATGAAAGCCACGGTTATATTCGTTAATAAAGAAATGGAGAACTCATAGCAGCCATATATATTTGCTAAAGTCGGGATAAATAAGTCAGGATTAATTTGGGAACTATTGCAAAAAGATTGTCTATATTATATGTTCTATATTATATATGTATTGTTGTATTATATCAATATACACTTATTTACTGAAGTCTTTGTCCTGCACCAAACAAATTCCAGTATGTCCTACATTTGGCCAATAAAGTGTTCTGGGCTAAAAATTTAATAAGAATCCTTCGGCTGCTGAATAATTTAGATGGACATTAAAGCTGAATCTAGAATCTTCCCCATATCTGTCCGGCCTGAGTGTGGATGAGGAGAGCAGTATAAATGAGGAGCGGGAGACAGGCAGAGGCCCGTAGAGAATCTCATTACAACCTCAAACATCCGGCTTCTGGGCAGATGGCAAGAGCTGGAATTTCATATGGCAGAACTTTTTGGCCACAGTGAATGTTGAATATCTTTCCTTCTCTGTGCCTTTGTGCTCACTGACCCCTGCCGGAGCAGGCTGCCGGTCTGCCTGTCAACATCTTGCAGCCAGAGGAACAGAGCACTCAGCACTAGCTTTCCAGAGGCAGACATATTGGTTTGACTATTTTGCTGGAGTCTGGAATGACTAACACAATAGATCTTATTCTCCATCTAGAACAGGCAGCTTCTATTTCAGGCGTCCAGATATTTTCTCAATAAATTATGCCTTATGCATGGTTGTAACGCCTTTACTTGGCCAGATATTTCTGCTTTTAAATACTACCAGATATAAATTATCTTGTTTATTTTCTCCTTAACCCCAAATAGCTGGAGAAGCTAAGGATAAACACTCAGCACCCATCACATGGGCATTACAGCAGATCCCCCGCCTGGGATTCAAACCTATGACCCTTTTCTTCCAGTTCCTGAATTGCCCGTGACTTGAAGCCCATTTTGTTCCCAGGCTTGCAGTGACCCCCCTCACCAGCGGGATTCTGTGAAGCACAGAGCATAACGCATCATAAAATGCCAGTTTGGAGACATCTGCTCAGACCACACCCCCAAATAATATTGTAACAACATGGTTACAAAGCCTGTCATTTTCATTTATGTTGAAACATTAAGGATCATCCTGGATATAAGCTTTTCTCCCAGGGGGTACAAAGTGAGAGAGCCCAACCAGTCATTCATCCAGATAAATAAATTTGTAACAAAAAACAAAATATATACATTTAAAACAAATTATTACATAGAAACACTAGCCACATTTTCAAATTGTACAAAAACACATTTGAACATAATATGTTCAATGCAGAAGTCGTTTTGATTTCCTGTAGAGTATCTACTCCGAAGTACTGTGTGAAAGGCCTCCCTGCCTGAAGGGGGCAGCACATTACCTGTCACTCCAGGGCCCGCTCCACTCTTTCTCCCCCCAAGGGTTCCTCATGCGTATCATGCAGAGCTTCTCGGACTTGAAGAAGGCGAGCAGGCCATGGCCCAGGCGCACCTTCCGCACGTCGGTCACAGCGTAGGCATGGCCCTTCACGAGGCCACACTCCAACCGTGCCTCCATGTCTTCCACCGTGGTCGCCTGGGAAACAGGAAACGCTCTGAGTGGTGAAGGTACGGCCCTCAAGCACCCTCGAGGACGATCATAAATAAAGCACCGTTGTCAGCGAGGGTGACGCTGGCCGTTTATCAATTTATATGCGCTTCGGGATTTGCATTGCAGGGGGAGAGTAATGCCGATGAGGGTTCGACTGCTGGGAGCCTCCTCATTCCATTTCCACCACATTTGGCAGTGCTGCAGCAACTCTCGAGCTGGGAGCAGAATTCTGCAGGTTGCAGCAGCCTGTGCTGACAATATTTCAGAGCTTTGTTTTTAAATAACTATTTAAAAGTCTTCTGAGGAAAAATAACAAGAATGTAAAGGATGTTCTTCAAGTTGTGGCATTTAAACTTGAAATATACAGTTGGACCAGCTTGCAGGTTATTATCATTATTATTATTTAGAGATTTTTTGCTGAGCTCTGGTGATGTTGAGCTCTAATATCCGAGATGTAGCTACTCCAACGAGCCACAGTGTGTCCCACCCACTCAGCAGCAGCCCAGCCCCTCACCCTGATCGAGCAGCTGATGAGCCCATCCCGGTTGTGGACCTTCAGGACCCTCTCGAACAGCTGGTTGCGGGTGGCCTCATCTTGAGCGTACTGGCCGTCCAGTAGGTCCACTGGCTCTGACACCCCCCCCGTAAAGTCTACCAGGGCATCAGCCGTGTTGCCGCCATCCAGTGCCTCATAGCAGCCATAAACCCTGCCAGGAGGTAGTGGGGGAGAACATGGGAGGTGAACATTAGCTAATTTAGAGGAAATCTTATAAAGGTCATAGGTCACACATGAATTTCAATGGTCATAAATAACTCTGATTGAACAACACTAGCAGAGCAACACTGATAGAACATCACTAGCAACATGTAGTGTTATGGCTGGAGCCCAAAATAATCCTCAAATAAGTTGTCAAAAAGGGTTCAAGCACAGAACAAAAGCTCAACCCATAAATCCTATTTAGTTGCTTTAAGGTCTGGCTCCAGACCATTGTAGGCTGTACTTGCTTGGCATAGGCCTTCTCCACAAGAGCACTCCAGAACTCATTGCTGTCATCTGAGTGGCAGTAGACCAGCTGGTTGTCCACGGTAGGTAGGCGGTCATCGATCACCACATCCACCCATTCGCCAAACCGCCAGAATCGAAAATGAAAGATGCCAGCATAGGCCTCAGGCTTCTCTGTGTCCCACTCCTGCTCCTTCCAGTCGGGAATGACCTGGACACACCCATAAATTCACTCACGCTGTAAGCCTAGAGCCCAAGGGTACAAGTCCTGCACACCCACAGCAGGAGTAACTCGCTTAAATCAGTCAGCTTATTTCTCACATCTCAAATTTTTCTAAGAGGAAGCATAAGTTGGAAATGTTTGAGAAAATTTCTGTTGACTTCAAATCAAGTCAAAGCAAATCAGCTGGGGCTTTATTGTCACTCCAACCATTTCCTTGTATGAGGATGAGCGAGTTGGAATTTCAAATATACTGAGTAATTTCTGTAAACTTGAAAATAAAAATGCATTGAATAAAAAATATGAGTTTAAATAATTTACAATGTTTGTTTCACAATTCTGCAAACAGGAGAATTACAGATTCCATTTCCAGTATAAGTCCTTGATGCAAAGTGTGAACCATAGTGATGGACAAAATGATACTTCATGAACCATTTCTAGTCCTGGGGGGCCTAGTGCCCTGTGTAGTTTAGTTCTTTCCTATTTTCAAATGATTCAGCTCAAGAGTTGTGTTTTAATCAGCACAAATTGAATCAGGTGTGTTAAACGAGGGGAAACCAATAACTGTGCAGGGCTCTGGCCCCCCAGGACTGGAGTCTGACACCCCTGTGATAGCCGCAGCGATAGATGGCATGTTGGCTCTGTAGGTGGCGCTGTTGTCTCCCAGCTTCAGTGCTGGGGTTTTGAATGCCACCTCCGCTGTATGCATGTGGAGCTTGAATGTTTGCCACATGTCGCGTGGGTTTTCTCTGGTCCCTCCCAGTTCATCACACGTGGTTAGGCTAACTGGTGTATCTACATTTCCCATAGCATGTAGCAAATTACTGGCATTCTGTCCAGGGTGTAACCAGCCTTGTGCCTTTCGTTGCTTGGAACAGACCTTGACCAGGATAGCCATTTGGATGATGGATATCATAATGTGCGGCTTACAGCTCTGCACGTTCAGATGAACAAGGTCTTTTCATTACACACAAACACACACATCCTCTCACTCTCTCTCTATCTATATCACCCACACACTCACTCACTTTCTGCCACAGTGACTCTCTGGAGGCCAAGCTGGAGCAGGCTGCCACAAACCAGCAGTTCCCCAGCTGTCCCTGGTGCAGGTCATGGGCGCTGATTCCATCCACAAAGAGGTGAGGGTCATCACACAACTCCTGGAGTCCGGGCAGGGATGGAGGAGGGGGTAAGAGAGAAAAGATAAGAAAGCAACAGGGTGAGAAAATGAGGGGGGGGGAGATCGTAAAAGAGCGGAAGAAGGTGGAGAGTGAGAGAATGCTGGGAATGAACAGGTTACAGTGCTGTGTGAGGAAACGATAGAACAAGATACAGGATAAATGTTGAAAGTGTTGAGGACAGTTACAGAGGAGAGAATGGAGATGCTTTACCTCAAACTGCCTCACTAGTCTATTTGCTGTCCGAGCGATAAGGTCTCTGTGGCTCTAAATATGAATAACAATTAGAGGGAGAGACAATCTGGCAACGGCACAGACTTCCAGTCCAATCTGCAGCGACAATAAATCTACAGCAGGGGGCACAATGTTACTTTCCTAATATTATTGCTGCAGTGACTGTTCCGGCCTTCAAACCTGTATTTTTAAATAAGAACTGCCGACTAAGGTTACGTCTTTTGTTCAGGTATTTAATTCTGAGATATTCATTGTGGTGACTATGGAGACACTGTAAATTCCCTGAAAGATGACTCCAGGCGATTGGCAGGTGGCAATGGAGACCACAAAAAGACAGATAAGACAGCCCTAAGTTGGCTCTCTGTGGCAGATTGGGAGACTACATCAGGGGCTGACTCAGCTGAAACAAAGTAAACACTGGAAATCACAAACAAAGGTCTTCTGCCCCATCTCAAATTCCCAGCATCCTCTGCACTAAGAACCCATAAAAGCCACCTATTAAGCACTATAACCAGAATGACACACACTCCTTTACTTCCTCTGTGCAAAGCCTGAAACTAGTCATAAATATGGTTTATGTCCCTAACCACACTCATTTATCTAAATCAGAGTAAAATGTCTTACATAGCCTTATAATGTACAGACTGTATCACTAGCTAATATTAAATGTAGGCATTAAATCCATGCTAGACAAGGCCTGTGGACCACTTACATCTTCATCTCCCCCTATAAATGCCCTCTGCTGGCAGCCTATTGGATAAGCCGAGTCACTAAACTGGATAATAAATGCCTCTCCCTAAACCAGTCCTGACCCAAACCATAACCTGAGTCAGTCTAGACCACGGGACCCAAATTCATACAGGCCTCTGGTCAGCAAAGAACCGCAGCCAGAGGCCGCAACGACTTATGAATTCTGTTCAGACGGGCTTGGACTCCCCGTGTAACCAATGGGACTGTCAGAATGACCTGACATCATGGGACATTGTGATGTTCCAGCAGTTTGTATTACAGAGGCTGTCAAATTGAACACCGACATGCGGCAAACACGCTTACTCAAAACCTGAAAATTAGCTTGTCAGATAGAGGCTTGCAAGACGTGGCGCCATCAAACATTATTTATTAAAACCTGGGAAGGTGTGCAACTGAACCAGCCCAAAGCACACCAACAAGATCTCCCTTGCCAAGCACATCTGTAAATTCCAGACACATCCAACAAGAATATTTTCCAGAGTTCAGCTTTCGAGAGAGTGACATGCATGAGTGAGGGAGCCAAGCTGTATAAAAGGATGCCTGCGGAAGAACACTACTAGTAATTAAACCGGGTTACTTTAAGGGCTGCTCGTCAGCTGGTCATGTGTTTTAGTTCGGCCATTCACAGGTTAGAGGGAGCAGCCATATTGTTCCTCAGTTTAATGCGAGTCCTGTATACGAACACTGTTAATTATCACCGCACGCCCAGATAGTACATGACCAAAGGTAAGTTATGTTTTTGTTTATGTATATGTAAACCAAGCGGCGGTGAAGCCGGTAATGCTGTTCTAATTCATTAGTTGCGGTGTTGCAGATTAGTTTAAAATGACGCAGTTTACTATAGTTTTCGGAGTTAGTGTTGGATGATTAATGGCTGTAACTCTTTGCCGTTCGGTCTTGTAATCGCGGGCTATTATCTCTGTGTGTTACTCCTTAACGCGATCCCCTTTGGTCGGGTATACGATCGCGCTTATGTAAAGTAAAGGGCTAAGGGAATAGCTAATCGCGCTACCCTTTTAATTTACATTGAGTTTGTATAATGTTGTATTTGGGATTAGTATTGCTGTATTTATTTACTGTTTCTTTCTAGATTTATTTGTTACATGTCTGTATGGATTATTCATGTATTATAAGTACCCTTTCGTTATTACAGCACTGTCTGCGTGCCTGCGTAACTGAGTATAAAGCCATCATCCTTCCCATCCTGGAGTCCGTCTCTTCCATTTAGTGTTCTAACCGACACTCAGGAGTGTTTCTGCCACATCAGTCACGAGTCACCCTAATAGCCCTCAGTAACACAAGCGATGCAAGACAGGTGTTACTCTGATGAATGTGCCTAAGAGATCGACATGTTTGTGTAACACCTGGTGAAGGTGTCTCACCTTAGGTCTCTTCCAGGTGACCCGCCCGATGCGGTTTCCATGGTAGAAAAGGGACTCGTCGACGGCTGGAAAGCAGGGGTCCTCAAAGAGCACCCCCCTCTGCACGCACTGCCGCTTTAGTGAGGAATACTGTTGCCCCTTGAAGGGTTTCACTGAAGAGAACATGCTGCCGCCTGCCTGCAATTACAACACACGGCCTTAAGGGCGGAACTGTGGAGATAGAGCAGTTCATTCTGGGGTTAAATGGAACTTTCTGCCCACTTCACATTGGCAGCCTTCTCAATCATCCCAGCATCAATCATTGTTGCTTTATTGCTGTTGTGCCTTTGACGCCTATGAATGGAGCGACTTCCATCCATCTTTATTTATCTTGGTCTCGGGGGAGGGGCAGCACAGAGCACAAGGCAGGGGAACACCCTGGACGTGTTACACGAGAAAATTCCTCGAATTTCATGCCAGCTGACGAAGAGGCGACGACAGCAGCCCATGCGGCGCTTTTTGCGAGAACCACTTAGAAAGAGGCAACAGATACAGTAGCAGCAAGAATCACAATCTCACAGGCATTATAGTGCATTCAAGGCATATGCAAGAAAACTCCAGACATGTGTACACACTAGCGGGGAATAAGTGATTCCTAACCAGGTTAGTACCTTCCAAAGGTTAGTTTCAGGAGCTGGTTATGGCCATAGTTCATCTCAAACAAAATTAAAAACAAATAGCAACTAAGTCATGAATATAGTGATAAAATATTAACCACAACTGATCGCCCTTGGCTGTAATGTCTGCCATTCCCAGCGATACTACCCTCCGTCACGACATCATTGTCTCCCCCCCGCCTGACTGCGGGGTGTGCTGGGGGGTAATGGTAACCCTGGAAACGGAGACTGCTATGTGGGCGGGGTGGGGGGAGCCCACGCAGTGTGCGGAGGTAGATTTTCTCTCCGGCTCAGAGGAGAGAGTCCCCTGGTGAACTGCGGGACACTGTGAAAATACGTCTCCCCCAAGATAATATCCATGCTACTCATCAGCCCTTAACTGCTGTGCCTCATCCAGTTACGGTATCGCTCCGTGGGGCTTTTGCTCCCTGTCCGCATCGATCTGGCCAGCAACACCTGTCACAGAGTATGGAGGAGGACAAGAGAAGGAAGGGGCTCTCCTGCCGGTAGCCCGTGGTAACGGGGCTCGGTTTCCAGGGTGATTCTTTGGCTGGATAAAAGAGACGACCCGCTAATCACGTTAGTGCCGTGTGTGCGGTCGCACTGGCTTGAAGGAGAATGGCATTTCCTTACAGAGACAGTGGGACTGAGCACCAAGACGGAACCCCAGAATTACATTTGCTGTCCCACTCTTATCTTACCCCAGTCATCTGGGAGATTATTAAAATTCAGCACAAACAGATTTAAAACTTACCTATAAATCAATCCATACTGATGAACGCTCCAGCCAACTTCTGAAACATATACATATGTAGCTGCCTTCGTGGTTAAAATCACACCTTTTGTTAAGATCAGCGGCCGTCAGCTGGAATTACACCTATAACGATGCAGTGACATGGGTGCTGGGACAGTGTAAGTTTCGAAGTGGGCAGGTGCATCCGAACACAACCTCATGCATCCTCCTCAGGTGCAGATGCTATGATGACGCTGAAACATGGAGGTGTTTACAAGTGCTGCCCCAACAGCATGCGCTGGGCTAAGGGTTGGCTTGCACACACCTTGCCACGCTAGCGGCGAGTGAAGCTATGCATGTGAGGAGATCACCCTGTCACAGCCCAGTGACTCAGGTCCAAAACACAGTTATGCAGACAAAGCCTCCTACTGGAGGGGGCTTCCCTTGCGGTCTGTTGCAGTAGTCACTCAGGCGGGAGGGGGCTGGACTATGCCCAGAATTAATGAGAGGGTAACTCGGTGAAGCTTCTAGCTCTATTCTCTCCCTCCATCTCCTAGATACAGAGGTTTTCCCAGGGTCTTTGCCGGCGCCGTATAAACTACTGCGCTTAAGCGTGCCGGTCCAGCATCCAAGTACAGCACAGCTTTGTCTGAGCCTGATGAACGCCGATGTATCTATATGCTATAATCTAGTCGCATGCCAGCGAAAAACAATAACAATGATATATCCAACGGCGGAAATAAAAGATATTGCACGTATCAAAGCAAGTTTTACCGCGACGTAACCGTTTAATGGGTCGATGTCCCTTTGAGCTCGATATGACAAAATGCTCTCGGTCAGTCCTCCTGGACTGACAAGCGCAGACCCTACACTGCTCAAGCATCCAGTGTAAAGCAGCACAAGGCGTCATTAAGCCATCCCTGCACAAAAAGCATGGACCGTGCCATTAATCAGCCGATAATCGGATCGCGATCTGCGCTATTTGCAAGTGTAATGCGCTTTCCTTAAGGATCTCCTCTAATCTTTTATAATTTCCTGAAGTCCCCCTCCCCCAGACTCTCTCACACACGCACGCATTGTACAGGCAATCTCCTTTTGATGGGTGCTGTAATCCCTTACCCGGGCAGGGTGACGTGCTCTCCGCTTTTCCGCGCTTCCAGCGACGCGCTCGGGTGTCCCGTGTTTCACTCCTGCGACGCGATGCACGATTTCTCTCCGGTGTCTCCTCTCACAAGCCGGGGAGGAGCCAGCAAGCGGAGCATCTACCGCGACTGAGCATGTGCGATCCTGAACCCGTGAGCCCGGGTCCTTATGCGTTTTAAATACAGTACAGTAATCTTACAGCAAGACGACGTGGTGCTACCGAAGCTCAGACAGCCCATCAATCAATCACGCTGCTTTTGGCCTTCATGTATAATTTGCATGGAATAATCACAAATTCCTTCCGAAATAAGAAAAGTAAAATTTCCTTCTACCTGCCATTTATATTCCTACCCAGTTAGTCCAGCTGGTACTTTAATGCCGCGCTGAGTGACAGCCAGCCAGGGAGCGCATCTGGGAGTCCCGGTGCGGCCATAAACCGGTATTACCTTATTTATGCATCCAGCAGCGCAATAACGTTATCCTGGCATTCAGCGTGCACTGATTAAATCAAGGTGAGTGAGTTCAAATAATTAAATTACCAGATTATTACCTGTAGCGTTTGTCTGTGTGCTTACCCCCGCGATTTCTGACCCTCACAACTGCTTCAGGATTTGGATTCGTATGCACCACACCATTAATTGATCTTACACATTGTTTCACCACATTTTTACAAGTGAACAAACCTGGGGACTTCCCGGTAAATATCATATGCTATAAAAAGACTGATTCAGATGTATAATTAGAACATAATGACAATTTCATGTCATATTCGCGTAGCACTACGTTGTCTCCGTCTTGTGGACGACAAGCGAAATACTAAATATTTATCAATCTCCTAACCACTTATCTCGGTTAACGTCGAGTAGCTTGGATCCCTTACCAGACGTCATCCGGCACAAGGCTGGAATACACCCCGGACGAATACATCACTGGTCAGACGCGCTCACACGCATAATCAATCCACGGGAAATCGAGAGACACACGTTAACATAAATGAACGTAAGCCTGCGGGGAGAAACCGCGGTGTGCAATAAAAGCATACGGAAGCTAAAAAATTTCGATTACCGTTAATAATGGAAAATTAAAATCGTGAAAAAATGGCATAAACCGTAGAAACTTTTAATGGCTTGTACCACCTCACCACAAATACATGCTATATATTACAAATAATACAACTGTAATAAGTAAAGTTTAAATGAATCATACTATAAGGTACTGTAATTACGCTATCTTTATGTTACTAGCAAAACTACCTTATAACAACTGACATACTTTTGTATTTGTACTAACATCGGCCAATTTTGCATCATCTGAGCAGTTACCATCATTTTGGGCACGTAAATAACCACAGGCCTGTCCCATAACTTGATTTACAAATTACCACCATTTGTTCATCAGTTACCCCCTCCCATCACTTTCTTGACAGCTTGGCCAAAATTAGACCTTGATTGACTAACAAGGCAATCAAGCATGAATTAACAGATTACATAGATGTGGAAGTGTTCCACCTTGTGTCTCTGTTGGTAGTTCATTTCTTACCATACCAGTGGAAATGAGTAAGAAAAATGAACATGTTTTTAAAAATCTATCAAGTATTTCATCCCTGGGTCAAATACACAAGCAAGAGAATGGTCACACCCAACACAATAATATAATCACAGATTAAATACTTAGCGACGATCAGTCTAACTTAGAGGTCTCTAAGTATTGGGGTCACTCAATGGTAATAGGAAGAAATTACACAGGAGCTTCGGGAGCAATCGCCTCATTGCCCACAGGTAAATGCTTCCCAGCATTATAAAACATGGTAAACGCAGTTTGGCACGTGTCCCACAGCAGGGGCACTAGACTGTACAGAAGGCCCATTCCCCATACCACCACAATCCCAAAGCTAGCAAGTCCATTCTTTATTCCCATTACCAAAAACATTTTATTAACAAAGATAGGACTAAAATCAACTAAAGCAAAACACAAAGCCCAAATGAAGTTCCAACACTGGTTTTGTGATCATGACCCCAGACTGGGTCAAACTAAGACAGCACCCCCATGTGGATATACAAGCCTGATGCAGTCAATTGGGGGCAAAGAGTGAAGTCTAGCGGGATGTAATAGCAGTCCTTGCAGGCGTGCTGCTGGAGCGAGGAAGGGCACCCCGATTCCTATGCTGTGCATCTTATTTTCATCAGCCTTCACTGCTACAGTGCAGGTCGAACCTTGTGCCATTCAACAAACTCGTCCAATAGCACTGGCCCTGGGGAGGTGAGAAGGAGGAGTAAGCAGTTATGGGAGCATTCACCACATCCAGAGGATCTACTTCATTGCACACATCTCCAATAGACATAGACATTTCAGTTTTTTTTCCACAAATTAGCAGAGAATATGGAGACAGCAAGGCTGTGTAATGAGTGCATCCATTCACATAGCATGCAGGTGTGTAAAATACACTCAGTAGTTATGGAGAATAGAAGTAGAAGAGGAAATACACAAACAGATGCCCATAAATGCTGTTTAATTGCAGCGCACTGTTACACACAGCTAGCGATGGCCAAAAGAAGCCTTGTGAACTATTTGGTGTATTTTTTTTACCCCACTAGGTGGTGGTCTTGGCTTACTTTGGATTATGCTTTGCGCCCTATTTGAACAAACAGCACCATCTAGTGGGGTTAGAAAATACCACAAGTGGTTCATGAAGCTTCATTTGGCCATTACTACATACAGCCACGCAGCATGCAGACTCACAAGCTCCATCTTCATCGTAGTTACTAAGATCTGCCTGGACAGTCCTGCTGAATTCTAAGACGTTGTACCATTGGTCTTTATTCATCACTTTGTACCTGGATTGCTTAAAGAGGGAAAAACACAAGAACAGGAAGTCAAACACTGGTTAGTACCTAGAAGCAAAGATAATAGGAGGAGGGGGAGTACAACCAGACGGGAAAAACAGCAACGAAAGTAAACAAATTACATGAGGGTGGACCTGAGCATCTGTTTGTGTGTTGGGAGGAGGGGTTTAAAACAAACCTCCAAAAACTGGTGAAAAACTGGGAACAGCGGCCAAGTGCGGCCCAGAAGCAAAGCTAGCATGGATTTGGCTGTGTCCATATCAAGACTGCGCAGGTCTTTATCCTGGAGAGTGAGAGAGAAGTCATGTATAAAGGGGCCAGAGAAGATAAATAAAAACATGAGAAGCAGAGCGGAATACATGCCGATTCAGCTGAAGGCAAGAAATCACGAGCTGGACCTCACCCTTGCGAAATCAAAGGCATATCTGTAGATGTTTTTAAATGCAGTCGTGTCATTGAGCTGCGACCTCAAGTAGTCAAGCTTCTCCTGCAAACGCTCATTGCTGTCGCATCTGCATGTGTGTGTGTGTGTGGGGGGGGGGGGGTTATGGTAGCAAATATTCAAAGACAATAGTAAAACAGTGCTTTATCCTTACAGGTGCAGCAAAATCCCAAATCTATAAAATGTAAAGAGCATAAAAATGAGAGCAGGATATCAATCACAGGATAAACTTCAGCAGCTCTGCAAGGAAGCAGAATCACTTACTGTAATGAAGTCATTCCCTTCATCCATTCCTCTTTAGTGAAAAAGCCCATATTTAATGCATCGAGTTTCCAGGCTAAGACTAACATAACAATCTGCAAAAACACAGAATCAAAGTAAGGTTAGAAACACACATAATTTACATGGATGTAAAAAGTACCACAAGATAACACTACCTGGACTATACATAATAAGCAGCTGAGTACAAGCTAGTTCCCCGTACTAAATATATACTAAATATGTTTGTTTACAACAATGAATGAGGCAGACAGGATGAAATTGAATATATCAGCTACCCTGAAAGTCTAACTAATAAGTATTCTGTATGGTATAGAATTATTCAAAGCACAAACCTCTACAGTAAAGACCAATCATAAGCTGAAAAGTTCCTGCAAGTAAATGCCTTTGTGGAGTTTACTAAATACATTCATATAGCAAAAGTCAGGAGGCGTAGGGAGAAGCTCACGTTTTCAGGCTCAACTCCAATATCCTCGCAGAACTTCTCCATGCCTTCTGGTCCAACAACCTCATCTGGGCCTGAAAATATTACAATATTACCAGCCTGTACAACAGTTAAGTGAAGGGGAGAGAAGAGGGGCGCTCCAATACCAAAACGTTAGGGAAAGGAGAGCAAACGCATGAATTAAATGCTTGTGATGAGCGTCCAGCCCCTAATTTGTTAATCAGAAGGTGCCAGAACGCAATGGGCGTATGAGAGTAGAGGCGTACAAAACACCCTGAATACATGCTGTGTATTCTTAAGGACAAATAGAAGCTGATACAGGATATTAAATTGTATGAAAATAGTTCTGCAAAATAAAATGCACACTTATTTGATTCTATTTTGTAAATAAAAACAGAGAGGTCCCAAAAAATGTTCCGGCACCAAATAAGCACAGCGTGTGTCTTACAGCTTTGGTTTATAAACCTGCATCATGGGGTCATTTTTTTTTGGATGTTTGCTTTACAATCTGACATGTGCTTATAATTAGCACTTGAGTCTATCGAGTTTCCCCCCTATACACACATACCTGCATACTCATAAAACCAGGAAAGGCACTTCTTGCTGGAAAAGTGGTCTTCAGGACTGATCAACCTACTGGAAGTAGATGTCCTACAAAAACTGGATGATAAAAACAGAAAGAAAAATAAGTAGGAAAAACAGGTTCTCGAGGAAGAAGGGTGTCTAACGCCAGCGTCACACAAAAGGCACTTCCCCCTGAACCTTAGGTCGCAAGAACAGCTCAACTGCTTCAATAAACTGTGTACAGAGTTTAGTAAATTGGCAAAATTATAAGGCATGTAAGTTACTCAGGGTTTGCACCAGTCAAACCAATCCTACTTGCAGTAGTACAAATAACAGTAGTAACACTCACTTGGCAATTTTGCATTTCCTGAGTCCGGGATCATCAGAGCCGGATGACTTTCTCTTTTTTTTAACTGGCATATTGAAGTCGGCACTGGGTTTGTCTGGTCTACCTTGGCCTAGAAATGGTAGTGGTGGGGGGTATGAGGGTAGAGTCAGGTCAGACCCAGCTCCTCTGATCCCTCCAGAAGGGAAGGAGCTCAAAACACTAGAGGATCTGGCAGCTGTATTGGATGACCTTCAATCAGCAATATTAGTTTCAATGCAAGGTATGTACTTCTCTACAACGGAGACTTCTGTGTGCGCATTTGACAGGAGATGTTCTAGAGCACGGGTGTCAAACTCCAGTCCTGGAGGGCCGGAGCCCTGCTCATTTTTGGGTTTCCGCTCATTTAACACACCTGATTCAACTTCTTGTGCTAATTACCACACAGCCCTTGTGCTGAATTGTTTGTGGTGGAACAGGGAAAGAATTAAGCTACAAAGGGCTCCAGCCCCTCAGGACTGGAGTTTGATAGCCCTGCTCTAGAGAGATACAATTTGTCTAGATCAGTTATCCAATGTATCTATCTACAACACAATATGACATGATCTTCAAAAAGGGATACCTGGGTTCCTATAAATTTCTGGTCCTCTTGTCCATTCAGATCTTCTATTACACACACACACACACAGGAGCGGGAGCGAAAGAGAGAGAGAGAGCAACACTAGTTGGGTACAAACAGCCTTGAACATGACTTACATAATTCAGAAGAGCAACTACTCTAATATTTTAGAAAAGTTACTATTAATCAAGGTGTTTTGCTATAGACAGATATGCAGTACGGTTCCTTACCGGACTATCCAGAGACTGGTGTCAAGCAGTACGGAGTTACTTCACTGCATGAGGAGCAACAAAAACAAGAACCATTTCAGGAAAACAGAGACGTTTTATCTATTGTATACATTATTTCGACGTTCTATGACAAACTGAATCAGAGTTGCCCGTAAACAATTTCCAGTTTGTCGCAGAGTGGAAAATACACTACGGACAGCAGTAACATTCCAAAAATCAAAATTAAAGTCAGTTACAAACGTATAACACCGATCATGCCCTCTGCAATAAGCGCATAAGGAAGACGAGAGAAAACAGCACAGCAGCATTAACTAGGTTTGTAATTCTTCTTTGACTCATGAGAACCATTTTGTGGGAGACTTGTCTGTCATCAAGTGTTGGCTGTACGTCGGATAAAATGAGGGATCCCTGATTATTATTGACCATCAGCCCCAGAGCACATTTAACACAGATTAGACCAGAAATGCAGATGACACACGGTCCTCTGACTGCATCCAGAAATCTGTCTTATTTTATTTGGTCCTTTCAGTATCGAAATACAACTGCGCCACCAGCAAGTGGCACGGCTCTCGGCAGCATACGGCGATAATGTACGTGCCTCATATGAACTGCAGAGCCAGTCCGATTACACGCTGTACGCCTACTGGACTCATACTGGTTAATTAATAAAGCGGCATCGATGCGGTCTCCTAAGGCAGCAGGGTTTAGGTCAGACCTCATGCAGAAAACCCAGACAGCTGGATACGGGCAGCAAGCGCAGTAGCAGTTTCACGGCGCCGGGTTCGTTTTCTTTATTTAGATATCGACCTGCACTGGGTGCTGTGGTGGTTACCAAGCTGATTGCCCAGTTTCTTTGTTATGTGTTGAGCCAGCAGTCGACGAGTCAACCATCCGGCTGACCCATTAACCGGGTTGTCATCAAGATAGGCTGCATTTACCCTGGGTCAACACGATCACCGTATCGGCGTCGGGGGATCTCACACCAGAGACACCAGAGCTTAAATACGGACTTAACCAGCCGGTGATGGCTACAAAGTAGCTAGCCGCATGTGTGCAGCACATCGGGGTCCCTAACTGTGGTAGCTACAAAGTAACTGAGCTGAAATAAATAACCTGACGCGACTAATTCGCAGCTGCCGCCACATGCAGAGGTGTACCCGTGCTAGTGATCCAAACCTTGAAATTTCAACAAGCCGCTCTCTCGTACGCCCGAAATGTGACGCCTGTCCACCGGCAAGGATGTCAATAACTGGTACTTTATCACACCGGCACTGCGAACTCCCATCTTCCGGGGCAGGAGCCGCTCGGGCGGTACCGTGTCACCGCCAGAGGGGTGTCAAAGAATTTTTTATTGAGGCACAAAAGCCAAATAGAACAGAAAGCTAATTTTATATTTCAAAAAACCATATAAAATATAATATACTTAGCTTCGAATAATAAAATACACACATTACAGAGTACTGCATTGCTTTATATTCGAAGTACTAGTTCCTATTTGTAAAAGTGGTCTGTCCCAGGTGTTGAAATACAACGCACTGGTTTGGCGTTACGTCACTCCGTTTATGTTACCAATAGAGGCTGATGGAAGGCGAGCCACTTAAATAGGAAAGTTGGTCGTTATGTATCTCCACAGGCTAAAGTTTAATCCAATTTATGCGTGACTTAATAAGGTTATATGAAAAGCCGAAAACACAAGTCAGCGCATTTTTTTTAAATACCCCCTTTATTTAACACTATTGACGCGATAGCTAGTGATTCTCAGACAACCAAAATTTAAAAATGACGATTATGTATATCCGGAGTGCTTTTCAGGTTCATGCTTGCTAGGAAAGTCGGAGAAGACACAAAACAAAGAATGTATATTTCACAGACAAAATCTTTAATCAAGTGCATGTCATTTACACCCAGCAGTACCCCAGGGGGGTACTAATGCACAAAGTGATTCGAACAATTTCAGACTAGTGAGTAGAAGAATGTCAAAAGGGTGAGAAACAACCCAATATCAGCAAAACTGAACACTGGAGTAATTTATTTGATTCAATGCCAAGCTGAGAGCAAAGCTTTAAGGGAGGAATTATGACAGAAACCTGCTCTTGTGCTTTCACATACACCCAAATGCAACAAAAGCTTCTAAACTGTGGAAGTGGATTGTTTACACCAGTGTTTCCCAACTCGGTCTTCGGGGACCCCCAGACAGTCCACATTTTTCGCTCCCTCCCAGCTCCCAGTGCACCTGTTCCTGATTGGCTGGGAGCTGGAAAGGAGTATAAAGGTGGAAATTCTGGGGGTCCCTGCGGACTGGGTTGAGAAACACTGGTTTAGATCATCACCAGCAGGGGTGGTTCAGGTAACTCTAATGGAGGGGAGAATTACAGCAAACACTCCTTAGACAGCATGCGCACTATCCAACAAAGATCCACATGTAGTCATAAATGTGTTTTAATAGTATATTGGTGCAACTTTGACCATACTGAATTCTTCTGCATATTGCAGAACATTTCTGTTAATTCTAGTATAAAGCTAGCGGTTATATACTCCAATTCTCCTTTGAAATGTCAGAAAGATCTCCTGAGCTGAGATCTGAGCTACTAAAATGTCCAGCTGTTCCTAGCTATTCTCTGCAAAAGTTCCAGAAAAATGTAAAGTTGATGTATTATATATTTGCAGTGGCCCCTGCATTTGTGTAGAATTGTGCAGATACAAGCAGCCTGTGCTGGTAATCTATGAGAGCCCAATACCAGCTTGCTAGTGGTAGCATTTGGAATTACACTTGAGATTTCCAGTGCGATTCATTATCAAATACACTATACGGTCAAAAGTATGTGGACATTTTTTGTTGGTTAATTAAACCACATCCACTGCTGACACTACTGCAAAGACACAATCATTCCATATCTGGCAACTTGGTGCTCATGCAGAAGAGATTAATTGTTTTCAACGTGGTACCCACATAGGCACCATCAGTCAGTTTGTACAATTTCTGCCCTGCTAGAGCTGCGCTACTCAGCCACAAGCGAAATGGAAACATCTGAGGGCAAGTTCAGCTGAGAAGTGGGGGCCACGCAGGCTCACAGAGAGGGACCTGATCACCCAGCATCAATACCCAACTTGAATGGCAGCACATCCCACCCACAATGTTCCAGCATCTAATGGAAAACCTTCCCAGAAAAGCAGAAGTTATTATAGTAACAAGGGATGGATCAACTTCATATTAATACCCTTTGTTTTGGAAAGAGATGATGGACAAGTTGGTATCTGCATACTTCTTGGTATATAGTGTATATACAGAACTAAACCATCTTTGTTCATAGTACTGCAAACAACTTTTACACATTTATGTCTTCTGAGGAGACAAGACTAAAACTCAGTCTTGTGCTCAATCATTTGCATTTTTAGAGCAGGTTGATGAGACCAGTATCCAGTGCATTGGTGCTTTTCCTGGCCCCGAGTCCTTCCAAATTTCTCAGAGAGAAAAGTGAAATCCAACAGAATATTTAAAGCAGGGGTGCCCAACTCCAGTCCTGGGGGGCCGCAGCCCTGTGTAGCTTAGTTCTTTCCCTGTTCCACCATAAATGATTCAGCTCAAGGGCTGTGTGGTAATTAGCACAAGGAGTTGAATCAGGTGTGTTAAATGAGGGGAAACCCAAAAATGTGCAGGGCTCTGGCCCCCTAGGACTGGAGTTGGGCATCCCTGATTTAAAGAAACCATGAGTGTAGCCAAAACACATATACTGTATGTGCCAAGAAACAGGCATGGACACACTTAGAACCTAATAACTGTTTTACCACCACAGGCCATCCAAAAAAAATATCTGTAGTGAAACTGAAGACTATAAAATTGGTATTTAGAAACATACTTAACCAAGTTTCCACAGTGAGCTAACTGGATGAGGAATGCATATTTTCTGGAACTCAGATATATTTTAGACTAACTAAGCTCTGTCTGCTCCCAGCTCGCAAACTGACATTCCTAGGAGCTTGATCTGAAGCAAACGTTCATTCAACATCCGCGTAACATTGACAGAGCAGAGGTCGGATTCTGAATGAAACAGCCACTGACTACTAGGTGCAATTGGGTTCAAATTAGGCAGAAACATTGCACTTATCAAACTGGTTCCCCTTCCATGAAATCCTTTGAATCCCAGTTCTGTAGAAACATCCCATCCCAGATCATCTCCTAAACAGGGTGAGTGGGTGTACAAAAAAGCACTACAGGAGACTACACCCTCCCCCCACAGGAGGGAAGGTCTCGAAATCAGTAACAAGTATTGCAGCAAGGCTGCATTTACAGTCATGAAGTGTCTTCAGCAAGTCCAGCACAGAAAACCAAAAAAAACAAAACAAAACAGCCCAGGACCATTGGGAGTGTGTAGGTGTGCAGAACTGTGGATGGAATGGAGAATTTAGTGTTCATTCTGCAGGTGGCATTTTCACAGTTTGCTGTGTTCCAAGCTCTATACTGGGGACAGATCAATGCAGTGGAGACGTCCTGGTAAAGGTTTGCGTTTACCAGGACCCATAGATGGCACAGCCAGAGGCAAGTAAAGCAGAGCTTAGCCTTGCACATGGACTAAATGATTGCAAAACTGTCCTCAGACTTTTACTTTATCACTATTTTCTCAGGTAATTCAGGGATGCAAACATATCAGTAGTTCCAGCCACACTGCAAAAGCCATGGTGGAGATGCCTCTGTTTGAGAGTCCCACCAGATATCATAGCCAAAGTCTTTCATTCTCTCCATCATCACCCTCATCATTACCAGCACTACGCCGCATAAAAAAAAGTGTTGATGTCCATCTCATCCCGCTGAATGTACTTATGATCAATCAACCACTCAATCTGCTCCTTGATCATCTTCTTCTGGGGCAAGAACATGTTCTTCAGGATCTCCACTAGCTCAGTCTGGAGCTGGGCATTGTTGATTTTCTTGCGCATCTTGAGAATCTGGATGATGGCTTCCTGCAATAATAGGGCAGGAAGATGACTGGTCAGGGTTTTCAGCTGAGTCAGAGTTGGGACTGGGGCACCTGCCTGATGGTCAGTGACCTACCTGTGTCCTCAGTATCCTCAGCTGGACGATACCCTCGTTTTCCTCTTCCCGCATCCGGTCTGTCGTGAGCTGCAGCCGGCCAATCAGATTAATCTTCCCCCGCTTCTGGGCTTTGCCATTTTTTCTGGGGAGTGAAGTTGCACATGCTCCGTTAATGGCTTTCCTTCACTTTGGCACATGGTAGTGGTCGGAGATGATTGGAATGCATGTAGCCTCTGCATCTCACTCATTTCATAGGTCAGCAACAGGAGGAGATGCTTACATCAAAGAGAAGTCCTGGTTGACATGGAAGAGTGTGGCATCAGAAAAGTCTTTTGGAGTGGTGACTGGAGGCTCGTGGGACAGTATCTGGTGCTTCAGCTTGGGGAAGGCTACCAGAGACTATGGATATAGACAGAGAACATCTGCCAAACAATTCTATAAGCTCCCAATTACTCAGTTCTTGCTGTACCACTGTTTACACACCCTGGGCCTCCACCACCACATCCTTACCCAGAGTGTCCTGCGTAGCTCTGCATCAGACAGCTCCGTGGCCAGCTTGAGGTTCTCAAAGCTGATCCTTTCCTTGGGCCTCTGGTTCCAAGCAAAGAGCACAGCCAGCTGGAAGGTGGTGACCTCCAAGTCATACTGGCCCACTTCATTCTTGAAGGTGATCTGCAAGAATATAAAAAGTTAGAGGAACAGAGGAACTTGCACACAGTGGCCTCTTAATTAAGTACAACTAGACAGGATTGGGTAAAATTCACATTTGCTTCCAGTGTTTTTCGTTTCCTTTGAAATAATTATGTTTCTCAAAATGAAAAAGGATTAGAATGGTACTAAAATGTGATGAATAATCATCTCAACTAAAAATGTCTTTATTGACCACCTCCCTGCCAACAGAGGAGACAACTCACAATGCCATTGGACATGAGGTGGTTCCAGAGCAGCTTCCTGCCACTGTGGTTCTTCTTGTAAAACTCCTCCGCTTCCGGAATGAGGTCTTCTAGTTCAGTTGGCAATGATACGGATACCTTCTCTGAGCTACGTGACCAGGCACCTGCATTCAGGATCTTGATGTTCGCAGAGTCGGCTGCAAGGAGTGCCCACACACAAACACTGAGAAGATGTTTGGCTCTTCTGTTGGACAATCAGGTTATTGTCAGAAAGCAGGAAGTCACCTGGCAGGGCCAGCTTGTTGTGTTTATGCATTTCCTTAAAGGACTGATTCAAGTCCTCAGAAACCTTGATGTCCTGAAACATTCTAGCCAACTTGTTGACGTAATCTGCTGGCATGCCCACTTCCTGCACAGACAGGAAGTGCACATAACCATATCCAAACAACTTAATTATGCTGAATAGTAAGCAGGTAAGAATTTTTACAGAGAAGGAAAGGCTTGTACCCTGAGCCACTCCACCATGTTCTCCTCCATGTCGCTATCTGCCGAGATGTCCAGGATCAGACGACGAGTGAGATGGGCTTTATGATACCGCATGAAGACGTCCTTGTTCTGGACATATTTCAGCACCAACAACTGGCCAAAATAGCATTAAAACACTATTGTTCTTGAAGCATTTCAGCAGCAAAGAGAACAAAATTCATAAAGAAGTAGTGATGGGTAAATGAAGCTTCATGAACCATTTGCTGTATTTTCTGACCCCACTAGATGGTGCTCTCTGCTCATAATAGGTCTCAAAGCATGCCCCAAAGCAAACCAAGAGCACCATCTAGTGGGGTCAGAAAATACAGCAAATGGTTCATGAAGCTTCATTTACCCATCACTGTAGAGAAGTGGTACAGCACATACATCCCTTAAAGTCACTTCACAATAATCAGCACCTTTAGTCAGTAAGTGAGAGACCAGCAGGATATACATTCCTACTCACCACCTCCTTGAGCTTGGCCTCAATCTCCTCAGATGCCAGCTTCTTGCTGAGGGGAGTCTTCCTCAGCAGCATGTCACAATAGTTTGCCAGCAGCTCAGGACACTTTGACTCAGGCTGCGACTTCAGCATCCCCCTGCATGATGTGTGTATGGGGAGGGGGGGTGGGAGAGGACCCATGGGTCAACAGGACTAAACTGAATTTCACAAGCAGCATGGCTCTGCGGCAAGGCACTCAAAATACAGAAGCATTTTGCAGAGAAATATCAAATCACATAACACAGAAAAACAACAAATTGTGACTTCTACTGGAACAAGAACATTAGAGTTTAGTTGATGAGTTGATCTTTACCCTTTCTGTTTCAGTGGGAGCTCCAGCTTAAATATGGTGGCATCATTCACCACTGCCTTATACGCCTGAAAATACAGAGCGCATCAAAGTCAGTCTCAGGCACCGTAGCCACGTCGCCGTCACTGAACTTCCACTTTCCTTCTGATGACTGCCAGACTGCAGGCAGAGACGTCACATAAACGTCGGGATGAAGATAGCCGGAGCCAGGCTCACTTTGTCCCTAGCTGTCAGGAAGTGAGGGTCATCCTGGAAGGCTTCCTTCACCAATCTGCTGAAACGTTTGAACAGCGTGAGGAGCTGTTCCACATACTTCTCAGAGTCCTAAGCAGGGGAGGGAGGGATCAGAAAAATAAATACATCAAAAGGCTCAGTCATCGCAGAGTATCTACAGAAATAGGACAACACAAGCAGAGAGGACAGGCTCAGTTAGACCTGAGGGACAAAAACATCAAGAAATTAATTTCAAGGAATTCAAATGCAAATATCTAGAACTAGCCATTCTTCAGGAAGAGGGACACCCTGATTTCACAAGTTGGACAGGGAACCGTGGACACCAGTAACAGGGACACAGAGCACACAAACACTCACACATTCATCCCAGTGTCGAGACAATACAGAGTGCAGAGTCGTTCCTGCTCTGAGCCTCTATACTGCTATCCCTGTCCAGCTTTACCAGGAGTCTCCCACATCACAACTGCTGTAAAAATGACTTACACTCCTTGCTCTGTGTCAGTTAGCCCTTGGCCATGGCTCTAAGTCATTCTGCCAAAGGTTTACAAATATCCGGCTGATAATTCAAAACCTCGAGCGCCAAGTCTGAAAGATGAATTTACAAAGTTGCTGTGGCCTTCGTCTAAGTGGCGCTAACTCACACTGGTGATGGACTCAGCAGCTGCCACCATATCTGCCAGCCCAGCACTCATGATGTGCTCCTCTAGGTCCTTCAACATGGGCTCCACACCATTGGGCACCTTGTCCATGAGTGAGAACATGAGGTGAAGCTCTGAGTATGCAGATAACGCACACAGAGATCAATGTCAGTAGGAGAATATTCAAGGATAAAAAAGCAACCTGTACATGTCATTTCATTGACAATCAGTAGACCACAACAATCTAGATAAATTCACACCAACGCCAAACAAGTCAAAGGGCTATACAGGCAGATGGATTCTAAATAGATATCCTCATGTCCATATTTGCATCTCAAACAAAGTGGAACGAACAAACCAAAGAGATGGGGACCTTCGGAGGCATCGATTCCACATTTCGGTCGGTGGCCGTACTCACTGTCAGTCTCATTACGTTGGATCATCCCTGCACACTCGACCAGGATCGTCTCTTTGAACGATGACACAAGAACATTCACACAGCAGTCCAGGAGCTCAGAGGGGGCAAAGATAAAAATATACTATACTGTGCCTTGAGTAGTCAAAGGAAACATTCTGGGCTACTTATCTAGGCAGTAAGTGAACATAAGCAAATTAAGAGTAACAACAAAAACTAACAAGAATTTCTTCTGTTCTCCAAAAGTTACTGATATCTTGTAGAATGGCTAGATGAATATTGCTTCAGTTCCCAAACCCCTCCTTAGGGGCACTTCAGCCATTCCATGCATTCATCTCATTCAGCTCACTTAATTCCATTAGTTTAAAACGTCAGTGAGATATTGATTAGCTGTATGAAGTGGGGTAGTGGTTGAGTGAAAAAGATATGTTGGTATGGTTGCTTAGGAGAGGTTTTGAAACGGCAAAGCTGATAGACTTTTACAGACTTGTCAGACTTTTACACCAACATTAAAATCATGTAATTATTTTCTTTTGCCCAGTACTGCATCTTCATACAAATATACAGAAATGTACATGCAAACAAAGCACATAGTTTGGTCTCTATACTCTGTTACATAAAGTACAATTTCTATCCCAAGCATTCTATCACTAACTACCCTAAAATCTAAGTTATCTGGCAGAACCGGTTTGTCTGCTGCGGCAGTACTCACAGCTTGTACAGAGTTACAGTCCCGTCTTGTCTCCAGATATCGAAGTGCCCACTGCTCTTCTTCCTTGAGCTTATCACCTGCCTGAAAGACACACGGAAACTCACTACAGCAGTCTCTCCCACTCCGGTCCTCGGGGACGTACAGTCGGTTCATGTTTTTGCTCCCTCAGAGCTGTCTGCCAGACAGGCAGCTCAGTGGGAGCAAAAACGTGGACTGTCTGTGTGTCCCTGAGGACCAGACTGGGAAACACTGCACTACAGGAATGCACTGTGTCTCATGCGTACCTACAGGAGAACCATGCTTAATGAATTCTAGAGCCTTTATCACCATCTGGCAGAAGGGACTCATTGCTGTGCAGAGTCAAGTCCAAACTCACGTATTTCATGTAATTCTGGACCCCATTCTGCTGCAGATAGGATGCTGCTTGTGTCTTGTAGAACCTCTCAGTAGAGTTCAAGTAGGCCTTTTCAAAGTTCTCCCTGTAGATTTGCAACTTATCTTCAGGACTGGAGCAGAGGTTCACTATAAATAAGGGATGAGGGGGCAGATGAGAGACAGGACATTGGGCTGAAATGCTCCTCAGCACAAAAACTGTACTTCAACAAACCCGACAGCAGGTGGCATAGCAGCTACAGTAACCCACAATTTCAAATATACAGACAAACTTTTTGCTAAATCATTGTACAGGGTGGGCCATTTATATGGATACACCTTAATAAAATGGGAATGGTTGGTGATATTAACTTCCTGTTTGTGG
>JABFEB020000038.1:11897753-11911426 GCA_019775895.2 Stomatorhinus ivindoensis | reverse complement strand
ATATATTATATAATTACAGAAAACAAAATAAGTTTCACCAGATTTGTTTCTTTCTCTAAAGGTAGTATACCCTAGTCCAGGGGTGCCCAATCTTACCTGCAAAGGGCCGGTGTGTGTGTGTGGGTTTTCGCTGCAACTCCCTAATTAGATTACTAATTAGAGGACTGATAGGCTGAAGAGTCCTCACACCTGGGTTTGAACAGCTGACCTAAAGGTTACGCCAAAAACCTGCATACACACCGGCCCATGGTGGATAAGATTGGGCACCACTGCCCTAGTCTATCAAAATAATAAAGAAGTAGTTTTGGTTTTTATAATATTATAGTGTATATTTACTGAAGAAGTTCTATACATTGCATTTGGGACATGCTATTATGAGTGCATATTCCAGAGAAATGGTGCTTTAAAGAGATGTAAAAAGATAAAAAATAGTAATTTATCTTTGTTAGCGCAATAGAAAACACCTGAATACACAATTAAATAGGTTTGTTTAATTTCATAAAAGAATACAAACCAGTTAAACAGGAGGACATGAATATGTGGCCTAAAACAGGAATCACCCAGATACCATCCCCATCTCAGTTATTGTTGTTCTTGCTTATTGTGAAGTGATTAGATGCCATTGTTGACAGACACAATGAAATGTGTCCTCTGCATTTAACCCATATATGACATGGGGGCAGCTAATTCAGAGCCCTAGGAGCAGTGCTTGGGAGCGGTACCTTGTTCAGGGTACCTCAGTGGTACTTTGCTGGTCAGGAATTTGAACCAGCAATCTTTTGATTACAAGTGGACATCCCTAATGATTAGGCCACCCCTGCCTCATAATAATAATAATAAAATAATAATAATAAAATTAAAAAACAATTATAATAATATATCTATTTATTTGTTTGTATATTTTATAAATAAAATTATTTCCCCTTCAAATTCCATAATATTCTGTTTTTCATTCTGTTTGTGTTTCTGGGCACTTTTCAAGTTGCTTGCACTATACTTACTTATTTGCATGATATGTACCGTCCATGCACCCTGTTGGTTGCTGTATGGACAAGAATTTCCCCCTGGGATCAATAAAGTATATCTAATCCAATCTATGCTATTCTAATATATAATTCATGAGCAAGTCTTTGGTTGCATTTGACAAGTTAACCTGATATTTTAACTACCAGGCATTATAGCTACAGAAATTAACCTCTCAGTGAACCTCTGAAGTTGTGAATCCAAGACAGCCCTCTCTGCTGTTTTATGGCTGTGAAAAGCAGTCATTATGTTGAGTTTCTTAGATAAAAACCAGAGCTGTAAAATTGAACAGAAGTGTGAGAACAGAAGTTACAATAGACCCTTTGGGATCAAAGGACATGCTTAACATCACGACATTTCCTAATTTCATTGTGCATGAACACAAGTGAAATGAAGCTGATTTTGATCTTACCTGTCATACTAAGCAGCTGCAGCTCTGGGCAATATGCAAGGGTTATCAACTATATCTTCTCAACACTGCATTTACAATTTATAAAAATGTGCAGTATTAACATAGTTCTCTGCTCATGAGAATTTGAGCGTAATAAGGCTGATGCAGTTTCCCAAGAGGAAGTGATTCAACATGCATCACTTCGCAAGATCCACTGGGGGCAGCGAAAGGCTTAATGAAGGCGGGAGATATAAATTCTTTGCGACCTCCCAGCTGCCTTGCTGCAAGATCCAAAATGTGGGGAAAACATCAGTTCTAACCTCTCACAGAGACAGAAAAACATCGAAATGGCCTCTGACAGTTTATGTGCCTGACGGTTTTATTCAAAGTGGCTTAAAAGTAGAGTTACAGTTTACAAACTGTGTGTGCTCCCTGGGATTTGGACCCACAATCTTTGCATTGTTAGCAATATGCTGTGCTCCTTGAGCTACTAAAGTCAGAAAATGATTGCATCACGTACCAATGCCAATTATTCT
The DNA here is from genome assembly GCA_019775895.2 of Stomatorhinus ivindoensis. Classification (NCBI taxonomy): domain Eukaryota; kingdom Metazoa; phylum Chordata; class Actinopteri; order Osteoglossiformes; family Mormyridae; genus Stomatorhinus; species Stomatorhinus ivindoensis. Next base: position 11,909,476 of record JABFEB020000038.1, on the reverse strand, counting down.
ATAATAACCAGCAGGTGCTGAAAAACTCGTCAAGTAGCCTTGGGAACTGAACCACAAACCAGACAGTGGTTCATCATTCAAGCCAAAGAAATCCATAAAGGAACGTTTCAGTTACTTGAATAGAAAGTACTGGTAACAGAGATGAGACAGCAAACATAAAGTGCTTCAGACATAACAATCCTTCAGCCCCACGGCTGTTGCTCACCCCTTTCAAACAGCTATGGTATAGTTAGCTATGGTATAGTCAACACGGCTTTCTTACTAATCGCCCCAAACTCCCGATGCGTTCGATTACATATAACCTGACAATCCTCCCATCAGCACTGGGAAATGTCCTTTTATTTTGCGACTATAATATACTCCCTTCTTCTGTCGAACTTCCCGTTCCAATAACGCTGGCATTTCTTAGAGCGGCCAGGAAACCCACACTCATCTCTGCAGGTGAAGACGCTCCAAACAGCATGCGGCAAAATAGTTTCCCCCTTTAATCGTGCAAAAACCCGAAATTACAAATACTGGGGAGTGGGTAACGTACACAAGTTTTCTGGACTTGCATATATAATTTCAGAAGCGTTCGTCTCACATTCATCAGTATAATGGTAAGATGTTTAATTCTGTCCTGGCAACAGGAACTGAGAACGCACGAGTGACAGTGCTGTCATCCATCCGCGAGCAAACAATGGGTTTAAAATAGATAGGTGGTTTTAATACTTTGTATTTCCCAAATAATTCATATGTGAAAAATCTGCTATCGTAATCAAGGCAGCACAGCATTAATGTTAATACTATAACAGATGATACACATAATACTGTTTAGTTTAATAACCTACTCAAACTTCTGATTCCATACCTCATTCTGAAATGCCACACTCTAGCCAAATCTGTTTTTTAAACACAGCCAGTGAACCATTATTACGATATGACAATCATAAAACGCTGCCAATACAGAGATGATGTACTTCTTACCTTTAACAAATTAGACGTCGCCATGTTCCTTCAACTTATCCCCTCGCGAAATCTCGCGAGATGTGTAAGGCATTTAACCAGGCAATGGGTTTTAATAGCTGATGTAACGGAGTCCACGTAGATCTAGAGCCTTAACTGAAATTCCATTACAAATATTAATTGTTTATATGTACGATTAGTGAAACTAAACGGGTCTACTGATTACAGTAGTAAAATACCAAAGGTGTGCTAATAAATCTACTATTGATATATTTAGATTAGTACAAGGCAGTAAAAAAACCGCATGGAATTTCAGCTGTAATTTACAGTAGGCATATCATTTAACCGCTACGCAAGGTGAATGTAGAAATCAGAGAATCGAGTCAAATTAATATTTTATGATTCAGCGGACGTTACATATTTATGTTTGGCTATATTTTGACCCATTGAAATATCCAGTGGAAAGAACTGGCACAAACTATTGTGCATTTACTCACCAGCAAGTCTGCTGAAATCAACCAGTTTGAACACTGTTGAAAATTACATGGGACTCCCACTGTTTTTCTTTCTTTCTTTCGTTCTTTCCTCATCAATTATTATTATTATTGTTTTGTTTTTTGTTGTTTCTGTAGTTTGTATTGTATACAGTATCCGTCACTGAACATTAAATAGTACATATTTGTGTTAAATAAATAAACTACTAACAATAGCACTGGCTATAATACTGTGGCATTGTTTATTATGATTTGTCTATTTACCATTTTATTTGTCTATTTGCGTATTATCTGTCATAGCACAGTTCGGGCTGGGGAAAGGGCATTTCGTTTTTATGTATTCAATTATACTAAAAGTGACAATAAACATATCTATTTTATCTTGTATCATCGATCATGACGTAGCATAGCCTTCGGATTAAGGGTAAGGATAAGCAAATATATTAGTAGGTTCTTCGATGTTTCCCAGTTTAATATATCTTTACACAAAATGAACTCTGAGATGTCTTTCTGTCTGGGAATATAGCAACAGGCCTATATTCAGTACGTTTCGAATCTGCGCTATGTTAAATGTCCACCGTTTAGGATCTATCTTGCTAGCAATTTTACAGTGGGTGTAACAAAATTGCCCAGATGGATTTCCACTAGATGTCACTGTTGACTAAGAAGAGACAAACCGGCCATAAAATTCTCACCAGTGACAGATTGACATTAAATGCGGACATATAATCTTAAATTATGCATACAATGAAAATAATAATTACATTTATTTGTATTTTCATAATGTTATAATTATTTTAATGTTCTGTATGGTTAATCTGATTTACGGCTTTAAAAACCTCTTGGTAAGGGCAAACAGAAATAGTAATGGTTTATTTTGTTCGCAAATATGCAAAACATGCTATTCAAAACCAAGCAATATCATTTTAATTGCAAACTTGTCATAATAATAACAGTCTTTCAAATGGCACAATACATTTTCCAGTGTCAAGGCAATTCATAGATGTAGTAGTAAATAATTTAACAGTCAACCAAAGCAATTCAGTCGTTGAATCATAGGTAACCCGGCTTACAATTTAATGAACATCGCTGTTGCATTATGATTATATTCGAATTTTAATTTTCTCATTAGCTTGTTCATGGGGTATGCTATATTGCAGTCAGTGACTTTCATTCGCTGTCTTTTGCTAGAATACCTAAATCAAAACAGTTTGAAGTTGTATAGATACAGTAACGAAATCCTCATAAAATCGAGTTGTTTCGAAATATTTAGGCCTGTATGAAAATCTTTCCCTTCGTAACTAAATTGATTTTTCGGATTTTTCGAACATTTACAAATGTTCCAATATCTGGCAATTTTTACAGAAAAACAAATGGTCCCAGTCTTCCTCTGTATTGCTTTAGGTCTTGCATATTGAATTTTACTAGGATTTCAACGGCACAATAGAAAGCGCCAAAGCATGGATGAATATATCGATTCAAGTTACCCTCGTTATAATCCAATGTAACTGACATCACCAAAACGGCACATCGGCTTTTTCAATAAAGGCCAGTAACTGATTGATTGACTGATTATTTGCGTGAGGCACATTAATGCATTAAATCTAAGGCAGTTGACGTGTACATGATATTTTACAGTGTTTACAGGCTTTTAAGACATGATAAATCATTCTTACAAGAAATCTACGTTTATATACGTAGCAATTATACAGAAGAAGGTAGGATATACAGAGCTGCTAAAAAATACAAGAACCTACAGTAAAAGCGTAAACCACGGCAGTCGCAATATTTTCCAAGAACAATATGCAATCTTGCCTTACATAACAGTTCAGTGTATTATGTGAAAATTAATGTCTAAATAAAATTCCAGTCTATGTCATCTCTTTGGCTGCAAATCGGCACATCCCATTCTTTTGGGTTAGCTAACATGGGCACTTTCGACCGGGTTTTACCGCCTCCTCGGAAGAATGTACAACATTCGGGACAAAGCCACTTTTTACCCCTTCCCAGTCTTCCTGTATGGTTATGTCCCCATTTCTCACCCGTTCGTATATGTCTCTGGTGAGGATATTGAATGACTCCTCCACATTGAGGCCGTCTTTGGCAGAGGTCTCTATGTACTTCATTCCAAAGGCTAAGGCAGTTTGCTCCGCTTCCTCGCGGCTCACCTGGCGCAGGTTGGTGAGGTCGCACTTGTGTCCCACCAGCAGAAACACTATGTGATAGGGCTGCATGTGCATTTTTGCTTCATCCAACCAGTTTTTTAGATGCTGAAAAGATCGTCGGTTTGTCAGGTCGAAGATTAGGAGTCCTCCCACTGAATTGCGGTAGTAAGCGCGGGTTATGGATCTAAAATGAAAACGGATAGGCCTATGACAGTGAATTCATAAAAGACAGTCTTTCAACTGCTTTTTCAGCACCGAAATAATATCTTTTCCTCCCATACTTAAACGCATAGGTTATACTTGTTGTTTTAGGATGCATTACAGGACAATTCAAATAAAACTCAGGCCACTGGTCATGCAAATGTGTTAAAAAGTTAACTGCACATATAACCTTCTTGACTATACTTTAAACCATATGAAAACCAAAATCGTGGCAAGTCGGAAACAGTAATCAAATACCTGAATCTCTCCTGGCCGGCCGTATCCCAGAGTTGGAGCTTGATACGCTTGCCTGGTTCGATCTCAATCAACCGGGCAAAGAAGTCTACCCCCACTGTGGGGTCGGATACGTCTGTAAATCTTCCCTCGGTGAACCGACGCAGCAAGCAAGATTTTCCCACTGTGGAGTCTCCGATCACGATTAATCTAAACTGGTAGATCCAAATCGCTTCCATCACATCTCAGTTAAACTGTAAATGAATGACAAGTGGTATTTACTGGGTACAGTGTATGACTATGATACCAAGCATAGCACATCTGGTTAATGCGTCTATATATAATACAAAGAGAATGACGTAGAAAAAAATTTAAAAACAAGAAATAACTTACGCCTTTTAAACTGAAAGACGAGTACTGTTTCTATCAATAAAAGCATGGTTATACATTAATGTTTCGCAGGTTACTGAAAGATTCCTTCCAGGTTATTAGTCGAACTATGACATTTTCTTGCAACTACCGGTATATTTAAGACCAAATATACTTAAGCATGTCCACCCCTTTTTAAGATACATACAACATTAGTCTGCTGACGAACAAATACAGAAGTTCAGCTAGTTAGAATAATCGTAAACTTGTTAAATGTTTTCAACCTCTGCATTTTTTGTTGTTTTTCTTTTCTCGGTGACGTAGATTGACCCGAAGCTTCTTTAAAGACATCACCGGCGAACATCGTACTGCAGCTCAGTCCACTAACGAGATCAACACTCCACTTGTTCTGGGAAAGGAGTTGTCAGTTCAGTACCACGACCTAGATTGGTTGCAGAATACAAAACAGCCAGACAGCGCGGAACTGCGCATATTTTGACGGACGTGTTTCCTAACCGAATAGTGAACAAGCATGGGCGGGGTCTTTTGGAGTCCTGCCAATCGGAAGATATGAAGGCGGGTAACAAAGACGTATTGGGTTAGGTTGATCTCTTGGCGGATACACGAGGATAAGCGGTAGCGATAATGAATAAACTATCTGTATCTTCTGGGTTAACAAGGAAATGGACGGAGCGAAGCAGTCGAAATACACAGGTGGGCCACAAAAGGTGATATAAATCGAATGTTTTTTTTCTAAGAACTCAAACGCAAAGGCCAAAAATCCAGCGCATTCCCCGCATCAGTATAGTTACGGTACCATTAGCAAGCAGTCTAACGGTAATTGACCCTTTAACTGTGGTGTGTGTGTGGCTTTTTCATGTTGTCACTCAGTCGTTCCAAATGCTGAATAGTAAACGAGTAAGTTTTCGGGGCTGTGCAGGCAGTTTCAAGTCGTTAGTGTGTTCTTACTGGATCTGCTGGAGCCCGGCTTCCTAGCGAAGGAGGTCCCAGACAATGACACGTGTGTGAGGTCACACTCAAAGTCCAATGCCACTTTTGCCGAGCGGGTATAGTTCCCCCGATAATTTCAAGCCGAGTGATACGTTTTCGCCGACAGACGGGTCCCCCACGATTCACTTTGCCAGCCAATATACCCATAGGCCCATCTGGAAACTGCCAAGTATGCCAGAGTCCCAATCCAGCCCTGTTCCAAATTATGGTGTGCTTCACATATGACACACACTGCGGTGCAGCTGAGCACTTCTCTTTTTCGAAAACGAGCTGAGGAAAAAATTAAGTATTTGTAATACAATGCATTTGAGTTAGGTTTTGCCAGCTGATTTAATCTGTGCACCGCGTGTCATAATATAATAATATAGCACGATATTACCCAACAGTACCAGCGTAATTTGTGTTCATTTGTATATTGCGATCTTATTTGCTATGAAGTAATATATTTAATGGAATACTGACATGTAATTTAAATGCTGTAAACTAGGGATCTATCTTTTTAAACCACCAGTGAAGAAGCTGAGCGGCAGAATGGGGGGGTTTGTGGCTGCGGTAGCGTCGACCCTAACCTACAAACTAGTGAGTACGAGCGCATCGCTTCCGTGTATGATACAGGCATAACGAAATGACTGTTTTATTAGATTGTTTTGGGGCATCTGCCGCCATACCTCTTGTCAAAGCGACGATCCGCTCTGGTCCGGCCTGTCATCGGTTATTTTTTGGGAAATTTCTGCAGTTTTAAGCGCTGAAAATCATGGCTGGGCGAAATGTTCGGACCCGTACACGGCTGCTATCCACGCAAGGGAGTATCTGACTTTCGATTTCTATTTCTTCTATTAATCATTGAACGACAACTGCAGAGAAACTCTTACTGTCGCATTTCTTCCGGCATCCGGTATCGCAAGCATATGCAAATACGGCGCAAGAGTTCATCATTCGGAGCATTAAGCGTTATTCGTCAATAGACGCACGTGCATAATTATAGCTTAATATGTGAACATTTTATTTTATCTGGTATGTTATTTAAATCTGTCATTAATGTCTTTACTTGTTCATGATTGATTCATGTTTGCATATTAAATAGTAATATTGTAGTAGTTCATAGTGGGAGAAGGGGGTAGAACGGTTACTCACTTGGTGGCGCTATTGTCTCACACCTCCTCCGCTGCCCGTTCTCCGTGCGCAGTTAGCTTGTTTTCTTTCTTCGTGGAATTGTGTGTGTGTGTGTGTGTAAAATGTAATCTATAAAGAAATATACTAGTAATGTAAAATATTGTACATGAATAGAATATGCAGCAGAGCAGCATATGTGATGTGTAACAGCTTTTAACGTGAGGTGTGCTAGATAGTGAGTTGTCAGTCTTCAGCAGGGAACCTGAACAGAGAGCACAGAGCCTGCCCTCTCTGAACCTTGGCTGTCGCTTCATTATTCAGCCCCACTTGCTTCCTTCAGTAAAGTCCATACTGACCTTTGCTACACTTCTTTGTCACTTCCACCCAGGGCTGCTGCAGAAGAGGATGGGCCCAGAGGAGCAGGCGGTGGGTTCCATGAGCCCAGGACCCCTGAACAGGAAATCTTTGCTCAGCAGGCTGACTGCATTCAGACTGAAGGAGATCTTTACATGGTGAGTTGCGTCTTTCAGCATAAAGTCTTGTTACACTAAAGTTGTTCTGATTTAGCACTGCTGATGTGAAACTGTTGTCTGCTCCCTGTAAGCAGTGTTTGACAGTGTGGTGTGTCCTTGTATGGGAGTGTTGAAGTTGTTGTGGTTTCCACACTACACGACCGATCAGTGACTGGGGGGGTCACACACTACACGACTGATCAGCGATTGGGGGTCACACACTACAAGAGCTTTCACTAGGAGGAATCATCAGTGAGTCCGTCAGGTGTCCAAACTGTTTCAGCACGAAATCACATGTGAGAATCACAGCAGGAAATCACAATTCTACTGTCAATATGGTACAAATTGTTATAACACTTTATTCAGTCAAACTCAGTGAAATACATTCACTCTCATTGGCCGTAGCTCATCGTCACTCTCAGTGCCGGTCACTCTCATTGGCCGTAGCTCATGGCTACACTCATCGCCAATTGCTTTCATTGGGTGTATCTTTCGTTTATTGTAGATATTTGCTACCCTCGTAGTCAGCTGCGACACTGTCACACCGACAGAATTCGGAGTCGCTGACAAGTCTAGATATTTAGCCTGATAGATATTTGGCGGGCATCAGTGACTCTGTGAGGACGCGTCATAAACAGTTCACGCACAGCAATTGCATGCCGTTTCCCAGAGCAGAACAAACCTCAGATCTGGGGGGTTTTAATGGTGATCTCCAAAAGCTGTCGGCTAGAGGAAAATCGGGGATAAAATCGTGTTGTGTGAGCTTAGCATTATTTGTGACGTGATCGTCCATCATCACAGGCACCTCCTAAAGACACTGGCCATGTGTCAGGGCCTGTCGCTGCTGATTTGTGGGACAGCGGTCACTTGCCAGTACCTCGCAGAGAAAAAGGTGGAGACGCCCATGCTACAGAGCTTCCTGAACTATGCCCTGCTCTTCCTCACCTACACAGTCGCTCTGGCCTTCAGAAGGGGTGAGCTCTTCTGTTTTTCTGTGAATCTTGGGAATGCGTTGAATTCTGACTTTACTATTCATATCATGAATAAGTGACTACTGCTTCTCCTGCAGTTGGTATCACTCATACCAAAGCACCCCTGTAGAGGGTGACACTGCATGAACCTCATCTGTACCTGTGTGCTGGGGGGGTCACAGTAGGGAGTTGTGGCTTCTTGCCAACCAATGGGCCAGTTCAGATCAGAACTTTTACTGAGGGTGTGCTGTGCAATATATTTTGTACAAGATTTAGTTTCAGCCACTCTGTGAATGTGACTCTTTATACCAGAGGTCTCCAACATGGTGCCTTTACCTAGTAAATGACTTCAGTCCCGGCTGAGACCTGTGAATTAGTTAAGTGGCTAACTGCTGAGTTAATGAAAAGCTGCACAGCCCTTCATAAACGTAACTGAAGTTTTACGTCTTTGAGTGCCGTCTGGCTGCACCATTAACCCATGTGACACGCGTGTGCGTCACACAGCCCCCTTCCATTGTGCTGTCCATGTCAGCTGACCCTGGATTTCATCCCCCACAATAACATCCTCTCTGTTGGGGGTCTTTCTTTGCTTTCTTGTAACACACAGGAGATGGAAATATCTTGCACATTTTGCGGACAAAGTGGTGGAAGTACCTCCTAGCGGGCTTGTGTGATGTCGAGGCCAACTACTCAGTGGTGAAGGCGTACCAGCTAACCACTCTGACCAGTATACAGGTTAGAACCTAGAAAATTTATGGTGGACATTCAGTTGCTTCTTTGTTTTAGTTGTAATCATTAATAACAATATCAATTATGATGTCCTGGCACCCCATCCTGGGTTGTTCCTGCTTTGTGCCCCTAACCTCCTGAATAGGACAAGCGGTTACAGAAGATGGATGAATGAGTAGATGGATGGAATAATAATAATAATAATGATGATGAAAATGAAATGATGAAATGTCTTTGTGGATATATAAAAAATTGTAGGATCTAATTAAGGACGCATGACTAACCTTTCCTCCTGAGATTCGAGGCTACGGTTTTTATCACATCTTGGCTTTGACATAATGTGACTGATAGCGGACTTCTCCCCTGGAGACGGTGCCTCTAGCCTCACTGCCATTCCTCAGCATTGTTATCTTGTTGTGGCTTCATGAGAAGGGCCTGCTTCCTGCTTTCCAGCTGCTGGACTGTTTCGTGATCCCCGTATTGATGGTGCTTTCCTGGATATTCCTTCGGACTCGCTACCGGGCGATCCACTATGTGAGCGTGGTCGTTTGCCTCCTCGGGGTGGGGGCGATGGTGGGTGCTGACCTGCTGGCCGGGCGGGACCAGGGATCCAGTAAGTACCAGCAGCTGGAGGAATCGATGCAGATTAATTTTTGTATGTTATCTGTCCCAACACAGTTTTTCATTAGAGAATATCCTGCATGTCCAAAGGAAACTATATTGCATGAATTGTCAATGGAGAGCTGCTACTTTTCCAGCAATTTCACAAAAATTAGCATGCTGTGATGTCACCCGGAGACACTTTTATTCTCTTTGGTCCTTTATGACACACATCATATGCCTAATTTTCCCCATCAATCATTGGTTCCATAAATAGGTAAAACTTGTATATTACAAAAACGTTTTCTGGAAAATATAGGAAACTGCTTGTTGTACTGTATGTATTTTTAAGTAGGACATATGTACTGACAAAAAGCATTTTTTTATGAATCCCTATAAATGTCAGATGTGATGGTATTGAAAGTATAGAATATAATATGAGCAATAAGAACTTGGCGAGAAAGAGTTTGCCTGCTTATAATTTTTCATCTGCACAGAAAAACTCAAAAGAAAAAAACCTGTGAAGCCAGTGATTTGTGTCAACCTAACAGGAATAACATTTTCTAAACACTGAAATCTTGTCTTAGTGTATGATGGTCTATCTGATAAAGCAATGTGTTTAGTCAATGCAGCCTGCTTGTCTTACTCACTCTGTTCCCTGGTGATGATTTGCACATACGTCTTTGTGTTGTCCACATGCATTGTCATCTTGTTTGTGTCTACTGTCTCACTACTCACTACTGTGCTTTGCCTACATGACATTGGTACTGTGTTACAAAGTTAGACATCAGATATCTAGACTCAAAAGACACAAAAGGTTGTAGCTAAAACAGCAGCAACATCCAGGGATTCTGGAAACATCCTGAGAAGAGACAAGGAACTATGCTGGGTGAGGGGGTGGGGAGAACTGTAGCATTATATACAAAAGAGTAAAAATTACACATTATTAATTTAAACAGATATTTTATTACATTATGGCCATGCTTTTTCTGTATATGTCACGCAATGGTTTACTAAGTTCTTAAACACTTTGCTCAGTTACACTGATTGAGTCTAAACTGATTCAGATGTAGACTCTGGCCAGTTCACATCAGAGAGTGAGATTTCAGGTCCAGAAAATACAAATCCAGACCAAGATTTTGTTTCAACCAACCAGTTGAGTACTCTGTGGCTGTGACTATTTGTACTTGACTGGTTGGTTGAAACAAAATCTTGGTCTGGATTTGTACTCTCTGGACCTGAAATCTCCACCTCTGGTGCACATATACCCAACATCCAGTCAGTATCACTGAGTGTAACCTGTCACGGCTTAACTATCCATCACCATAGTCATGTGTGATTTTGTTCTCTCTCGCCCCCTATAGCCAGCGACATCCTGCTGGGAGATGGGCTGGTGCTTATTAGCGCCACCCTGTATGCGGTCTCCAATGTGTGTCAGGAGCACGTGGTGAAGAACCAGGGTCGAGTGGAGTTCCTAGGCATGATGGGACTCTTTGGGACCCTGATCAGTGGCACCCAGATGTAAGCTGTGATTGGATAAAGCCTGGGGAGGTGGAATGGGATTGGTCATGTGTATCTGTTCTTAAACGCCATAGGCTGTTGGTGGTTAAGATGTTTGCCTCTGGGCCAAGAGACCACGGGTTTGAGTCCCACCTCTGGCACTACCATTATTGGATCCTTGAGCAAGACCCTTAACCCCAACTTGCTCAAGGGGGACTGTCCCTGAATTTAGAAAAAAATGGAAGTTGCTCTGGATAAGAGCGTCTGCTAAATACTGTAAATTTAAATGCGTCATTGCTTCAGTCCATGTCAGCGTACCTGTTCTCTGGGCTTGCAGGGCTATTTTGGAGCATGAGTCTGTAGTGAAGATCACATGGACCTGGCAGATAGGTGAGGCCGCATGACCACGTTCTCTCAGTTGAAACTTTACATAATTGTATTGTTGATTATTTTACTGAAATACATTCAGATAATATATTTCACATACAAGCATACAAGTCATTTGGTCTATAACCTCTGTTTAGTTTCTAGTGTTTTCTGCTACATGTACAGAAGGTTCACTTATTGTCTCTCAACCCTTGTATGTTAGCATCTCCCAGGTTGCTGGGCAATTGTACGTCTTTAAACAGCTAGTTATTTTCTTTATTCTGCCTCTGGACATTTCTGCTCTATGTCCTGTATGCCGTCTATCTTTCTGTACCTCAGTCACACAAATTGTGATAAACTGGCTTCAGCTCATGGGAGCTTTACTTGCACAAAAAAACGTTCTGAGGGCATAGGATTGGTTGAGAGATAACCAATCAGATTCAAGATTCTTTATTTGTCACGTGCAAGTTATACAGGTACAACAAGCAGTGAAATGTATCCTGATCCGCTCTT
>JABFEB020000038.1:11880537-11897653 GCA_019775895.2 Stomatorhinus ivindoensis | reverse complement strand
CAAACATGAGACTGACTTAAATAAGTAGGTTGGGGTAACAGGACAAAAAAGAAAAATAATAAAACTATAACATACAACATATACATAACATAACTATAACATACATAGATTGTAGAGGAAGTGGGTCTAAGCAACTTGACGCGGGACCAACCAATCAGATTGTGCCTTGTCTTTAAGGGATTACTGATGATTTGGTTTGGATCCAATTATAAACCCCCCCTCGCTGTCTCCACAGTCGTCCTGTTCACCTTCTACGTCTCCTGTATGTTCCTGCTGTACAGCTGCATGCCCGTGGTAGTGAGGTTGACCAGCGCCACAGCGATCAACCTCTCCCTGCTCACCGCTGACCTGTTCAGCCTCTTCTGTAGCCTTTTCCTTTTTAACTACACGGTGAGTGACGTCCTACAGTTGGGGTGGGCGGGAGACCCGAGGATACACTCCACATTCGAACCTTGATCTGACCTTTGAGCTTGCTTTTAAAATTCTTCCAGTGACTTATTCTGTCTTTACATTACTTTATTAACAGTCTGTTTTCTCAAGCACCAGAGTGTTCATCTCTTCTTGTTGGCACAGGTCTACCTTCTGGGTTGGTCTGTCCACCATGCTGTTCATTAACTTGACTCTCTTAGCTGAGCATTAAAATGTGACAGCTGGAAAATGTTACTGTCTGTGCACAAAGTGTTTTGCTGTTTAAGGGTTGTGCCACGCTCTAATTTTTGGCAATGTTACCGCTAGTGTGTTCAGCTCGTTACTGCCAGTCAGTGAGTCCTTGCAGTAGAGAGAGTCCTTGCAGTAGAGAGAGTCCTTGCAGTAGAGAGAGTCCTTGCAGTAGAGAGAGTCCTTGCAGTAGGTCTAATCCTGTGCTTTCTTTATACTGTCTTTAATTATAAGATTTAAAAACATTAGCTGAAGACCAAGTGCTTAATCTCCTTGGTTCTTTATCAAAAATGTCATCTGACGTGGCTCTTTGACCATTTGGGGGCAGTACTGGCATAATGGCATACATGCAGTTGACCTTTCACCCCTTCTGCTTTTGCAGTTTTCGGGCCTGTACATCGTCTCCTTTGTGGTGATCACCGTGGGATTTGTCATGTTCAATGCCGTGCCCACGTTCGCTCCAGATGGGCCGGCGAGACTCGACAGGACCCCAGCACCTTCCCTTAGCGCTTCCCTGGACAACTACTTCAGCCAGGAAGTGGATGTGGACAAAGAGGGAGATGGGGGAGGGGCTACGAGTCGGCTTCAGTGGGAATCACGAGACCATGCAGGTGAAACTAGCACTAAGTTTTAGCTTTGCACTTAAAAAAGGAGGGGTGAGGGGGGTTCCCCTACACCAGGAGTGGTGTACCTGATCCATGGAGAGCTGCTGTGGGTGTGGATTTTTGGGATGACCTCACAATCAGCCAATAATTAAGCATTGATTTTCAACTCCAGACTTACCCACCCACTGTTATTGGCTGATTGAGAGGCCATCTCAAAAACCCGCACTGGCTCTCCATGGATCCGGTACGCCACCCTTGTCCTAACCAACATTACAGTGATTCATGGGTGTCTTTCATGTGCTGGAACATGCAATATTCATACATCCCTGTCACTGCAGAAGACACGTCGGGTGAATGAGAGGTTAATTAAACTCTTTACTGTCTCAGTGTCAGACATCCACATTTTCCATTACAATGTGGGTGGGTAGATTGCTTTGAGAATCTAAAGCACTTAGAATTAAGTTAGTATTATAGTAATCCTTACAAAGGGATATATTACTACAGGGATTTTCTATATGTTTTTCTAGTTTCAGATGAGGTGCAATATGGCCAACAAGTGGAAGGATTAAAAATGGGAAATATTTGTTTTTTATGGGTTTGGCTATCAGGTCACTCGCCATATTATTGTTTTGTTTGTTTTTCCAATTTGTATGAAGTCATTTGAATGGTGTCTCATCTCCAATTCAGATTTTATATCCATTTTCCGACATATTTTGTGTGACGTCCAAACTTCTTGTTAAATGGGTCAAAAGTGTCTGAGGCTGGCCTTGTGTCATTTTCGGCTAACAATCCTGGAAATGTGTGTTAACTTCCACGTCGGAGACTTCAGGTGCTGTCACCACCAAACAGGGTCAGATCTGTAAGTCAGGTCATGATATAGCGGCAATACCAAGGCAATCTGATGGTGTGAGCGAGGCGAGGTCATGACCTCTGTTTGATCAGTTCACAATCAGGTTTGTACAAATAAAAGATTTTATACTGACAAATGGTCTATATCTGTTTTTTAATATCATTAGTACAGCTGACATTAAATCGCTTTGGATGTAGAGCAAACACATTGGTTCAAATTGTTATAGCAACCGAAGCGTTTTATAGTCTTGCAGTGAAAGTGAAAGCAAAAACAAAGTTGTTGACGTGAGATTTCAGACTTGCTCAGTTACCACTTGGCTCTGCACACCAACTTCCAGTCCATTGCTTTGGCTCCGGGTCCACTTTGTAGTTGGAGTGCAGTCAGTAAATCCCGACCCAGCTGGATGCTTTGGTTACATACTATGAATGCATAGATGATGGAAGCTGTTGACGTGTGTTTTCAAGAGTCACTGGCCAGGCCCAACTGGACTGTACAGGCGACAGAGTATAAGAACCTATGTAAGAATTTGTAATTCTTTATAAAGGTGGCTTCCCAGGATAATTCCTATGTAGTCTATGTAAGTCCTAAGTAAATAATCACACTGAGAATAATTCATAACTGCAGTACCCTTAGTGATGATATTGGTTTTAGTATTATTTCCAAGATAGTCTAGTTATTGTTTAAAAGCAATCCGAGGGGTTGGTCTACATAACACTGACAAAATATTCCTGCATCAAAGCGTCCTGGGCAAACTGAAGCATCCAGTTTCTCGGTAAAAAGTATCGGGGATGGTTAGCACAATCAATAATGTAAAAAAATTTTTATCATGTTGAGCCATTAGTCTGTCTGCATCCTAACGAAGCAAACCACTGAAACGAGAAAATCAACCTCCAGTTGGAATGCGTGGCATTCCCCTTTCAAAATGATCAACTGAACTAATATCGTCCTCGGATGCTGTTTATAAACCCCTTATGTGCCCTATCGGCCCGGTGCGTAAATAAGGCAAACAGATTTGCACTTAAGAAGCTAATACATATGCTGATAATTAACTTCTAAACATAGCTCAACTACAACTTTTTTTTCTTTGAGGAAAAACGTTTAACGCATGAGTTACGGGGCACGCCAAGGTGCCCCCGGTTTTACCAGCTTTTGATAACGGGTTTCCTCGGTACTGCAGCCCCGCATCGGATCCTGCGGGCGGCGACGTTTGCTTTCATGGAGGAAAAGCAAGCACCGGCCAGGGATAAAACGCACGCCACGGCGCACAGCTCTTAAGGTATTGGGTGCCTTCCACTTTTCCTAGATTGTCTCTGCGCACGCTTCATTCTGTTCAGCTACTATTAACCGCGAATTGTCACGCCTGTTGTCGCACAATGCACTGTCATCCGGTTTTAAGGAGCACAGCAGTTCAAACATTGTGCCCCTAGGGACTGCGTATAAATAAGCATCGGGTTGTTGAAAGTGACATCTGGGCTCACTATATGAATGGCGTAAGAACATATGCATTTCTTATGTGGATGATATTAGACCTACTTAAAAATATGAACGCGGTCTTCCCATAACTGCACCAGCCGAAGAGCTGTATCGCACACAGACGCCAAACTGCGACATGTTCGTATTACAAGAAAAGGGGGATTGTTTTGACTGATATATCATGTTTTTATTGTTTTAGGGAAACGTTGCCTTCTTGTAAAATTCATATATCCTTTTCACAGAAACATAGACCATCATTTAGTGAATTTTGTATGATAAATCACGAAGAAGTGACAAAATGAAGCATTTTTAAGGTAGGTAAAACGTCTCATATTGTTTTTACATTAGGTGAAGAAACACCACTTATAGGCCTACAGATATTTTGGATAGAAATTTCTCGTGAAAATTTGTGTGTAGATTATTTGCATTACCTGCGTGAAATTCATAATTATTTTCGGTTTATTTCTTTTCCTTATATTTTGATTCACGCGCAAATGAAAAATGTTTTGCATCTTTTATTTACAGAAGACACATTATTCCATCAAACTTTTATGAAGCCAAATCATAGTCGGAAGCCCCTCGCGAAAAGCAAGGAAGATATATAAGGCTGCTCAAACAGCGAAACATAAGCTACCATTGGCAACTCACACCGCTCGCCCTGTTTCTCAGATTATGGGATTTATCTTGTTGATTTCTGTCATACGTCGGACTGCAAAACCTACTGGTTGTCATATGCAGTTTTTCGATATTTTTTCCCCGAAAAGTTCAACTTATTTATCGCACCAGTTAGCCTATACGGTAGCCTAGAGCTTAATTGTCTCTAATACCTTTCTATACAGATAGTTCATAGTGGTGCTGAAAGGAAATGCACAGGGAACCAGTGACATATATATAGTGATTTTGTGAATTAAAGTAATATTTCTAGAAGATCATTGTTTTGGTCATGGTATAGTCTATGAAGTTTGTACCTGTGTGCAAGGGATAAGAGATAGATAGACAGACAGACAGACAGACAGACAGACAGACAGATAGATAGATAGATAGATAGATAGATAGATAGATAGATAGATAGATAGATAGATAGAGAGTCTGTACTTCCGACACTTGTGTAACGAACAACACGCCACCGTCCAATCGATCGACCGCTTTTTACTGGTTCACCGCACACGTCCTAAATCCTTAATTATGGCTCGCGATTAATCAATTCTCCCTTCGCAACTGCTCTCTCTGTAGTACTTTTGTTGTACTGCTCTCTCTGTAGTACTACGTGGGCTTTTCACTAGTTCTGCCGAGGTGCTTAACTGGAAAGCTTGCGTAGTTTCAGAGGTGCTGGAAACGTGAGTCTAACATTCTGCCCAACGCCGATTTTAATAGCCTTTACGGAGAACATATTCCGAAAGTTCCAGTACCTAACTATATTTCTACGATATTTAACAAAAGCAATAGTTTGGCCTAGCTGATTTTGATTAACCATCTAATATTAGGCATCCGTTAAATAAAATATTCGGTTAATAAGTCAAATGTAACGCTATATAATAGATTACCATTAATTTGGATAATTATCTTAACATTATCAGTTTGCAGAAGAAACAAGGCGCACACTGACTAGCACAGACAGAGTCGCTGATGATTAAACACACTGATGCGGAAGCACATGTGACAAAACAGTTCGGCCCGTATAGGAGAACCCGGTACCGGTGTTCATTCATTCATATTTACACTCGGAGCTAGATTCGATAAAATCCCGGCATGGGGTCTGACTTTAACTCTGACTAATGAACCGTGATGCATCCAGTCGGGCATAATGGTTTTCATTTGTCTAAATAATAAAGCTGCGTTTTTACATGGCAAAGCCAATGGTTATCTGCAGGCGAGTAACCTTCTCTTCATCTCAGCTGACCCAAAAACACACTTAAAATATTCAGTATGACCAGATTATAAATGAACAGCATACGGCCCCCCACTTTATTGACAGGTTTAACCCAAATCTTCCAAATCCTAATCATACAGTACAATCATCACTGCGATTATTATTTTTGAACCATATTTAATGTGTTTATTGGGAGTCCTGTGACCATAACAATTTTCTGTGTCTTTAAACCTAATGCCTTCTACTCTCCTTTCCTGTCTTCCTCAACATGACACACTCATGTTGTGTAGATGACCGTCATCAGGCTTATGGTCATTGTCCTGTCCTGTAACTGTGTCCGTCTCTCGCTCCCCATGCAGGACACTTACGCAGTTTTTTATGTTCCTGTACTGCAAATTTCTGTGGAGGACGTTGAAGTTCGTGACCCGGAAGGTCACGGGACGGTGTGAGATGCAGCGCATCTGTTACAACAACAAACCGGGCGCCCGCCGGACCTTGAAGATAGGTAGGAGGATGACCCTGAACCCCTGAGTCAGTCTGAGTATAAGAAATTCTAGACATAGGGTAAGAAGCAAGGTCACCAACATATGCAGATTGGCTTCTATTATCACAAATATTCATCCATCACCACTTAATCCCTGCAGGACTAGAGCATGGGTCTCCAACTCCGGTCCTGGAGAGCTACTATCCAGTAGGTTTTCTATCCTACCTGGTTTCTGATGAACCGCACCAGTTCTCAGGTAAATACCAGGAACAGGTGTGGCTCATCAGAAGCCAGGTAGGATTGAAAACCTATTGGATAGTAGCTCTCCAGGACCGGAGTTGGAGACCCCTGGACTAGAGACTTTCCCTGTAACCAATCCAGGGCAGTCACCAACACACACTCCCAGGGCCAACTTAGATTCACCAATTTACCTTCCATGCACACTTTTGGACTATGGGAGTAAATCAGAATCCCTAATGGAACCCACACGAACTCCACACAAAAAAGTCCTACACCCGACCCAGGGAGCGAACCCATGACCTTTTGGTTGTGAGGCAGGAACACAAATCACTGTGCCAATGTGCTGCTCCCATGCCTTATGCATCCATGTGAAATTGTTTTTCTTAGCAATTAGCTTGGATTGAATTAATTTAAAAAGAGTCCCTCACTTGCATCTTATTTTTGACATGTGCTATCTAGTGCCCCAACTATGTAAGATTCTGATATTTGACTTTTCTCTCACATTTTTCATTGACTGTAGATTATAAAGAATTTGTAATGAGTATAACATAATTGTCTTACCCATAGGAAAGGTAGCTGTAACTATGGCTATTGGTTGTTTCACAAACTGTTTGTCAAGAAAGGCTTCTTTGCGTATGAAAGTGATACCACTGAAAATGACCGTTGACTTTTTTTGGCTGCCTTGATTTTTATGGCGTTTCATCTGCCATTTACGTTGCTCACTTTTAATCAATGAGGTTCTAAGTGTTACTATTGCCACTCAGCAAGATGGCTGAGTGAAAATGAAAAGTGATGTAATTCTTTCATTTTTGGAAGTGTCCAAGTAACTGCTATAGTTTATACTAACGCATGTTGTCTTAAATTAAACATTTTAATTTTGAAATTTACTGAAACAGTAGGATTTAATTCTAGAATACTAGCCTTACTTTAGATGGGCTTCTGAGACGACTCTTCCCGTGTTTTCTTTTCAGAATCATCTCTCAAGTTCTCCAAGAGCGGCGTGAGACACATCACTTAGCTTTATATGGGTCCTTAAGGGGGTTCATCTATAAAAATGAAACAAAATAGGGAAGCGTTTTACCTGAAAACCTCCTTAAGTTTTATACTATGGAATATAATTATTTTCCACAAATGAATTATTATTATTATTATTATTGTTTTTATTATATCCTTCCCAGCTCCTGCAGTCTGCTGTCAATGTCCATGCAGACTCTGTTGAGAAGACCATTGATGTCATTATGGCATTAAAAATGATCAACCCTGACACAAACCCACAGTAAGACAGGACTATAATTCATTTGCATTTAAATTGGTCCTATTATTCTTTTCTGGATTTTCCTTTTACTTTACTGTGTTATTTAGTTTTATGTGCATGTAAACCTTCTTCATAGGCTTAAGTACATGCAAAAGGGAATAAGTCTCACCACAGAAACTCCTCTTATTTGTCTAAAATGCCTCGTTGGAATTCCAGCCCTTGCTTTCTTGACATGGTGAAGTCATCTCATAACACAATTCTGATTGGTAGTCTACCTGCAAGGATATGTATGAAAACTGCAAGACAGAGGCGGAACACGTAGCGCAGCTGACCAATCATATCACAATGGGCTCATCAAGGGTGGAGCTTAAAGCTCTCACAATGTTTCAGACAGAGTTATAAACAGAATGAACAGAGGTGAACAGTATGAGAAAAATTATATGTTTTTGGAACATTGAGGAACAATGTTTTGGAACATTCTAGTAGACCAGTGATAATATATCTCTTTTATGAGAAAAGGCTAGTATGAAAAGCAAAGTGAATGAACTTAATATCTGAAATGAGACTTTTTAGGAACACCTGGATTAGTACTAGGGCATCACTGTGTCCACACAGTGCTGTGGTGCTGTTTAGGGTATCACTGTATCCACACTGGTGCTGTGGTTCTGTCTAGGGCATCACTGTGTCCACACCTGTGCTGTGATTCTGTCTAGGGCATCACTGTGTCCACACCTGTGCTGTGATTCTGTCTAGGGCATCACTGTATCCACACTGGTGCTGTGGTTCTGTCTAGGGCATCACTGTGTCCACACCTGTGCTGTGGTTATGTCTAGGGCATCACTGTATCCACACTGGTGCTGTGGTTCTGTCTAGGGCATCACTGTTTCCACACCTGTGCTGTGATTCTGTCTCTTTTGGTGGAGCAGCCATCAGGGGGCTGAGCCTAGTGGTTGAGGTGGAGAAGCTGCGAAGAGAGCCATACGACTGTGAGAATCCTGATCATGAGGAAATGCTGCTGAAGGTGCAGATAACACTGGATCACCTGCACGTGGTACCATTCAAAAGTTTGGAGACACCAAGCCTCCTACAATGAATAGTGATAGTGGGCCGCATCACATAACCTGGCAACTTGACCTACACAATAGAAATGGTTGGAGGAGTTTGACCAGATTGTGCTCAGCATACGTGGGACCTCCTTCAGGACAGCTGGAAAAGCATCCCAGATGACCACCTCATGAAAATAGTTTAGAGACGAATGGAGGTTCAGCCAATCCATGGAGCAGTTGGGGTTAAGTGCTTTGGTCAAGGGCCCAATGGTGGGATCACTCTGCCAACCCAGAGATTTGAACCAACAAATCTGAGTTCCAACCCACAGAGCTGCCCCCCCAACATTTTTTGTCTAATACTTATTTGGTCAGTGTATAGTGTTATTTTATAGTTTTTGATGTTTTAGAATTATTTTAAAATGTAGAGAATAGTACAAAAAACATTTGTATAGGTAGGTGCGTCCAAACTTTTCTGTACCTGTGTTCACATACATCATACATACATCTTACCAGAACTTATAGGTGTGCTGTTAGATTTATGGTCAGGTTTGACCTTTGTTTCAGATCTTTGATACATGACCTCTGTGTTCTTCGCCGTAGTTGTGGAGGACACTTCGTCCCGAATCTCCTCTGAGTGGGCGCATCTCCAAGCAGTGGTGTGAAATTGGTTTCCAAGGCAGTGACCCCATGACTGACTTCAGGGGAATGGGGCTCCTGGGCTTACAAACTCTTCTGTGAGTGTTTGTGCATGTGTGTGTAGGCCTGCATGATATCAAATCACAATATAATTGCAACTATATGGCACATGCACAATAATCGCTAGGGCTTTAGATGATGGGCGTAAGCATTTGTCCTGTCACGTTCTTTTCGGTACTATACGGACATTTACTTACGCCCACAATTTGGTAAGCAGATTAGTAGTGCTCCTAAAATATTAATGAGATGCATACTGTGACACCAAAAAGTTAGTAATGTGAATAAATTTTTATACAATATATAATTATATAATAAATCCTTATGTTCATAAAATCAGTTACCGAAGCATGCCACATGCTACTGTTTTGCTGTGCGATGGAAGCGATAACACCGAAGTGGTGGTGAAAAAAGGGACAGTTGAACAGCCACGTCTTTTGAAAGAGGAGATATTGTGAATAAGGTAAAAAGATGCCAGTCAGATTTATACAGAACTAACTTTTGGTCAATGCGCCTCGCAGTAATATTTTAGGCGTACTGCTAATCTGCTTACTAAATTGTAAGTGTAAGTAAATATCCGTGTAGTACCAAAAAGCCAGTGTCCAGGCCAATGTTTATGCACGTCATCTAAAGCCCAGGTGATTATTGTGCATGCACTATACAGTATAATCACGATGTAATATATATGTGTGTGAGCTCATTAATGAGAACCACCCCTCACCTGGTGACTATTGGCCTCTGTCTTTGCCCATGGTTCATACCTGACTGCAGGTACTTCGCTGAACACGACAAGGCCAGTGCGCTGCAGGTCCTCCATGATTCACTGCAGCCCAGACACAGGTAACTGCAGCTGAACAGCATGAGGAAGGGAGACTTACAGAAGAAAACTGAAGTCGTGCTCTTGCCTACATTTATTCATTCCTTATAAAAATGCCCTTTGTTTGGTTCTCCATTCATGAATATCAATTTCTTTTGTTCTATCAGGGATTATATTACAACGTACTTCCCATAATAATATCTGGGTCTCCAAGTCACAGATTAAATAACCAATGACTGAAAGTGGATGGGTGGCTGTCAGTTTATGCTTTTTCCTGTCATGTGACTCCTCCTTAAGGGGTTTGTGCCTTTCCATTCATATTAGCCCTTTTCTTTATTCTGATGTTTAATTTTTATTGCTTATCTTTACGTTGTGTCTCTTCATCCTTCCATTAAGTTGCCCTCTCTCCATACCTTTCATTCCATTTCCGTGCCTAGGAGTGCACCCAAGGATGAGGCCAGGTACTGTCCACACTTGCAAACCTTGCAGTTAAAGTTTTTGCATCCATTCACTGTGTTATAATTTGTGCCCTTATTGTTACAGTATTACATAGAGCGTAGTGTAGAATTCTATAATATTATGTTAAATTCTCAGGAGCAGAACTGAGTCTGTGGTATTAGGGGCCTATTCATTGAGGCTCAGTGTGGGCCGTGATCTGCTGGTTGCCACTTAGGATGATGTAACTCTCACACCTGCTTCTCCACTGTGTCCACAGCCAGATGAGCAAAGCAGAGTGGCAGAAGAAGTCTGATAAGGCTATTGGGTATGTGTGCCACCCTGAGCGCCTCAAGGGTAGAGAGGCCCACAGATCACTCTATTGTGGAGTTAAACGCAAGGGGTTGATTTAAATAGAATAGTTTTAATGAATTAAAGAGTTTTAAGGCTCTATATATATCACATGAACATCTGTGAAATTGATTGTGGGTTATACAGCATTTGGTAACGTTTTATCCATCATCCGGCAGGTGAAACAGTGCTGTAGGAAGTCAGGAAACTAGAAAAACAAGCTGTATTGTATCTTTTTACTCTTTTGTACCGTGACCAAATAAGCTTAGTGGGCAATTTCTGCTAGTCAAGCCATTGGTAGATATTTACCGATCTTTATTTCTTTTTGTATAAGAAGACCCAGTATGGACGTTCAGCTAGTTTCTTTGTTTAATTACAAATATTACAAATATATCAGCAATAACTAATTGTAGCAGTAATACAAATGGATTGTTATGCAGAAATACTGAGATTCAAGCAAGATGCTAACACTGTTACTCCTGCAGTCACTCTTCCCAGTATTGGGGATACATAGAGGGACAGTAAACTAATCTTTAAAAACTGGAAATAATATGTTGTGTTTTTACACATTCTGCTGGAGAGGTCTTATGAATGGGGTCATCTGTAGAAGCTGTTATGCAAATGAGAGGCTGACGCCAGGCAAACGGAACCATGCAGGGAGTTTTAACAGAGAGAATAGAAGAACAGAGAATAGATTTGCATGGTTGTCTTTGGTAGATCCTTGCAGCAGCACTATGGGCAATTGACCAGGGCAGCATCGTTTAAAGGCGCCATAGGGACAACTGTGCACCTGAGCAGCTGGCTCGAACAATGACCAGGGTGCCAAATATGCCACAAGCAATGGTAGTTGTCTCACACACACACACACACACACACAGAGTAATCATCTTTATGGGGACCACTCATTCATTTGCATGGGAAAAATGCTAATGCTAACCATGACAATCTTAAGCCCTACCCAACCCTAACCACAACCATAAGTAACCAAACATTTTTACTTTTTGATTACAGTCATGGATTTTTATAAAATAGAGTTTTCCCTCTGGAACCTGGTCCCCATAAGGTAAAAAAAAACCACACACACAGATGAGGTCGCTATATCTTTGTATGGACTCTCCATTCATTGCTATGAGCATAATCCTAATAACTACGTCAACTATGACTACCCAGCCCTAACCTTAACCATAAGTACTGTAAACAAAATACAAGGCTTATGATATTCTTTGTCTGTTGATTGCATTCAAAGATTTTTTCGACTTGTCCCTTAACCGAAATCTTACACTTTAACCGTTCCTGCTAAAACTTTTATGGGTTCAGAGGTGTTTAACTCTACCAATTTGAAATGGGTTGGTCTGGAAAAATTTGGCTACAAATCAAGTGAAAACTCGGAACATGACAAAATAGATCTGCTGAAACGTGTACGGATTGAGACGTGTCTCCCCTCCGTCTAGGGTTACCACCCTCCCCTGAAAATATGGGATTCTCTCAGACTGGAAAATAAAATGTTGCATCCTGTATTATAAGGGACAGGTAGCACCTCTGTCTCCATCTCTCTTCTCCACCTGCCACATCCAGTACGCCATCAGCTCACCTCAATGCAGGAAAAATGCTCTTAAGTTGCCACTTATTTCAAGATTATTGCTTTCCTATGTGCTTTTTCATGTGTGTATTAGTTTTATATTGATTGTTAATGCCTTTTATCATTAGGTAGGTAGATAGGTTTAAATAGGCATTCGATTGGAGGTCTGGAACAGAATGCAGACACTCCTCTACTTTCAAATGAGATATGTTCCGAATGGCCGTTCGTAACTTGAAATGTTTGCAAGTCGTTATTCAACATCATATTAAGGGTACACGCAAGTACAAAGAACTACGATGGTGCGCGGCAGGAGTGGCAGTTAGAAGTTGTGCAGAATTGGCGCGCAGGGGGAAAAAAAATGATGTTGTGGACAGGAAATGGTAGCCCAAGGAACACAATTTGCACTTACAGTCCTCTTCGTTCGTATGTCTGAAAGTTCGTAAGTTAAAAGATTGTAAGTAGAGGAGCACATGTAAATCCATCTACATTATTTCTTTTGGGGCAATTAGACTTGGACCTCGACAGTCCCATAGTACCACTGTAAAGGAAACTTCTGCCGTGGTCTCTACTGTCTGAATACTGTAGGCAGCAGGCCCAGAAAGCACCAGCCACAATATTATGAAGTCATTTTCACAATTGGAATGCTTATCACTTTAATGCCGCCACCAACACACTCACCAAATGTATCCTCAATATCCTAAGGCACAGAGCACACAGCCTGGTTAAGGTATGATTTGTAGGTGGTTGATAATTTTGCTCATCATTCCGAATACTGGAGTGTTACACCTGAAAACTGCAATGAGATATTGATGGAAAGACAGAACTGGCATGAACCCCCCCCCCCCCCCCCCAGTATTCTGCGTTAGTCATCTTTAGTCATCTTTGTTTCGTGATGCACTTTATGACATGCCAGTTGTTAGGAAACAAACAACAGCTAATATGTGTCTGTGTGCATGGTCTTCTGCCTCTATATTACACTCATTCTCGGTTTGTGCAGTTGCCAGGCAGCAGGACTAAGTATTGACTGGGCGTGCAAACCAATCACCACTGGGTTAGTCCTGAGACACTAACAAGACCTCTGCAGAAGTACATCAAGCATACCCTGGCCAATTAGTCCCTCCCCTGGCAGAACATTTCCAGTTTATACTATATCCTAATTTCAGCATTTTTTGTGGCAGTCTAACATGGACCTTCTGATCAAGGGCCACCCAATCTGAAAATAATTTGAATACGTGGAGCTCCTGTTCTCTGCTGTTGCAGGTACTCTTTTGCCATTGTGGGCATCAACATCACTGAGCTCGCTTACTCCCTCCTGGTGAGCGGTGCCTTGAAGACACACCTCTACAATGTGGCACCAGAGATGCCGAATCTGGTTCATTTTCAACAGACCTTTTGTGAGTGTTTCTACACTATAATGTTACCTTTAAACCCAGCATGGAGAGATTAGTGGTTCTATAAAGCAGTGTTTCCCAACCCAGTACCACAGACAGTCCATGTTTTTGATCTCTCCCAGTTCCCTGCCAGACAGTACAAATTTTTGCTCCCTACTGGGTGCTGGGGGGGAGCGAAAACATGGACTGGCTGCGGGTCTTTGAGGATTGGATTGTGAAAAAGGAGGAGCATGAAAAAGGATGAAAAACACTTGTATTCTAATTTCCTTTCAGTTGTTTTTTTTTCAATTGTTCATACATAATTGCCATGCAATTGCAATTGGAATTTGTGGGGAGGAATCTTGGATCCTGCTGGTCCCCATTCTTCATGATGCGGCTTGCTGTCCCTTTGCAGGTTACCTCATGCAGGAGCTTCACAGGTTCTGGATTGAGGAGGACCCCTGTGACATCATGGAGTTCAATTACGTGCGTGAGAGGTTCCACAAGCGGGTGCAGAGACAGCTGAAGAACCCTGACATGGCCCTGTGTCCCCACTTTTCTGCCTCTGACCTGCACCTGGTTAACCTCTAGCAGAGCCTCAAGCCTTCGGCATACCTCCCCAACACCCACCTACCCCTCTCCGCTTTCAGCTACATCACGCCACTGCCAGCCACTCACTTACCCTCTGCCCCCCGATACTGTCCTTAGAAAACCATCATAACCAATGACCATGAAGATTGTACACTATAGTACTGTGTCACATTATTATTATTATTATTATTATTCAGGATTATTTGACCAACGATATTTTATAGAAAGACAAATAACAATGTCTGAAATTTACATATCCTGGAATATTATGTATTGTTGATTCAATACAGAAGTATTGACAGACAGGAGTAAATATTTAATTAATTTAAAGCAAATATTAACGGCGGGTAGATGATCGCTCGTATGGCTGGAATAGAGGCAATTTTCCATCTGAGGAAAAAAGGGTGACTATACAAGAGAAATCGTCACAACAGAGTAGGCAGTTTATCATACAAATAGGGAGAGAAGCGTATATGCAAAGCAGAAAGTCATACTTCTTTGCGTTTTGAGCTAAAAGTGTCGTCTGAAGACTGCACCGATAACATCATCCTTTCTGTGCTAAATAGAAGATGAAAGGACATTGTAACACATGCATATGACGCTGTGTCAGTACCAACACTGAATGTTGATGAGTCATTCTTTGTGAATGTTTATTTAATACATCCTTATTTTGTGTGCACGAATGCATTGCTGAAAATGATTGTGACTCCGGTTTATCGACTGAAATAATAACTCAAAGTCTGGCTGACGTTAATTCTGAATTCAGCTCCTCAATACACGCTACTTTTGTTATTTCTCATCCTCAGGACCCTGTAGAAGGTTCAGTACATCACCATACGCTGCATTATCAGGATTTCCGAGGCATTCTCTTAAGACATTACATACTTTATTTTTTTGAAATAGTTTTTTCATTTGCGACCTACCATTCACTATGTAGTATAAAGTGAGCGTGTTTTGCAGATTTTATCCTTTAGTTGTCTATTTGAAGTCTCATAGGCTTGAAGGCGAAATACCATCCACAGAAATGCTGATGGAGTTGCGTGAAATATTTCACTCCCTTTTTAAATTTTATTTAGAAACGCCATGCAGGTGGATCAGGGGCCTGGATCACGAAGCTGGATATCTTGCGTAGATTACTTGTCAGATTTAAGGTAGTCCAGGCTAAATTTCAGTGAACAAAGACAGAATATTTAAACCAGAGTTCCTTAAATCAGTCAAGTTATCCATCTAAGCAAGAAATCTTGCTTCGTGACACACAGGCCCCTGATAAGGGATATTAGCTGTAAAGTGCAATGATATTTGGTTATTCTCATTATTAGTCCCTTGTTGAAACACATGGTGGTCGTTTTACTGTTACAGCAAAAATGAAAACACTCTTTAAGTGTTATTTCTAAGATACGTTTACTAACATCCCACCCAGGCATGTTGATTTCAGGGAGGTGGACGAGGGGTGTGCTCGCTGGGTTTGAGCAGTATTACAGTGATATCCCTTCCCCATTCTGAATATTTTATCGGGAAATAGGCCCATCGGAATGGCACTGCTTTTTAATGCTATAGTGGCATAGAGGAATGGTGGTAAAACTTGCTGCCCGGGGCTAGAGTGGCAGTAAATTCTGCCGGCCGATTGAGGGTCACGGCGATAAATCTTTTTGCTAGCTGATTTTAAAATGACCACCATGTGTTTCAACAAGGGACTAATGAGAATAACCAAATATCATTGCACTTTACAGCTAAGAAGCTTAGACATAAACGCCACTCACAAGCAAGTGTTGCAAAAGGCAGCAAAATATCCCTTATCAGGGGCCTGTGTGTCACGAAGCAAGATTTCTTGCTTAGATGGATAACTTGACTGATATTAGGCAGCATTTGTGGATGTCGGGGACCTGCTGTTTGTGTTCTTTGGGGGAGACTCCCGGAACTACTGGGCGAGGTGGGATTTCTGCGTTTATTGTCACATTGTAGACTAGCATCCATGTTCCCGAGTAGACATGTAGCCAGTTAAAAGGAAAAGGGAATGCTGAGTATTTAGTTAAAAGTGGTTTACAATAACATAGCACTAAAGTAGATTATGTTAAAATAGTACTGTAAAATAGTGCTAACTGTAAGTGAATGATATGCCAAACATTGCAGGATATCTGAGAAAATTTTTTGGAATCACTTTCTGTAACTCATGGGAATTCGTGTGACAACGATATACTATTTTATTTTATTTTTATTATTAAAGTTGACACATATGTGTGTATTCCTGATTTTCATCATTTTAAAGTCTGTTATGACGGAGTTTAATGCCACTGGTTTATTTTTTCTGGCATAATTTCGGGAAATCATTTTATTAGCTCATATGGGTTTTACCGAGGTGATTGGTTTTTTGTGTTTTTGAAGCAGAGCCGATACACTGTTAGACAGCACAGGTGGTGAGCAAGGACGCCATCTCCTGAGGGGACTTTGGCGAGTGTCTTCTCTGGCATGAGGCGCGCTGTCTGAGAGGCTGTTCGTTGTGAAGTATAGGAAGAGGACCCAACCTGGTCCCTTGCTGACCCTTTTAAGTAGCAGGGCAGAGCACTTGACCAAACCAAGCTGGGTGCATCACCACCAATTGATTGTTTGAAAACATGCAGATTCCAGTGATCTGCAGATAAGCATGGACTATCTGAAGGAACAAATCATATTTTCTATGTATTATTCATTATTAGTGGTATCACAATGCATTCCCGAAAACTCAGAACTTAAGAACATAAGAACATAAGAAATTTACAAACGAGAGGAGGCCATTCGGCCCATCAAGCTCGTTTGGGGAGAA
>JABFEB020000038.1:11843918-11867685 GCA_019775895.2 Stomatorhinus ivindoensis | reverse complement strand
TATTTTCACCACGTAAAAATTTGTCTAATGGAAATTCTGATTGGCTGGTAACTTCAGAAAGTTACCAGCCACTTTGGTTGGTGATCAAAAAAGTTAATTTCGAACCCTGAACGTTACCCCTACTAATTCATAGAACACGGCATTGGCAGCCGTTTTCTTTTGCATTCACAGTAAGATAAAATGAGTAAACGAACAGGACTATAAACTTATTGGCAGAAGTCATATACGTAACCAAGGTACAATCCAACAAAATACGTAAAGGTAACATGTAGGCCTACTGTTAGTACAGGGTACAGGTACTCAATTAGAAATTACGTAAAGACAGAAATAAGTTGTAAAAATGCTATGTGTGCTCTAACCACGAAAGCGAGAGAGAGAACAATAACACATACACACATTAAAATATTTAATAGAAAACAGTAGAATGAAATTTTCGCGGATCTGTGAATTTACGAAGCACGAATGCACGAGGTCTGACTGTATTGACACAAATGGTATGCATTTACCGTATAATTAACATACACGGTAATTTCTTGTTGCGAAATATAAAGGTTAGAAGGCACGATCATTTCTTATCGTAAGAGCGCAAATGCATATAAAACACATTGAACCTCGGTTTTATTTACTTTTTAAAAGCTTCTGCAAGCCGCCGTTTACACAGTTCCCCACATGTGCACTGTTCTATTCTTAACATTTCAGTACTTCTCGTGTGAAGCAGAAGCGAGCTAGGTATTTAGCAGATACCCTTTGGTAGTGAAATGTTTGTATTATAAACGAATTGACAAAATATGTTTTTTGTTTATTTTTAGACATTTTGAATGGGGCGGGGGGGGGGCTGCCGCATTATGCATCCATTTTATCATTGTAAATTTTACAACTATACATTTCAACTTCCTGTCACTGTGAATTTAGTACTACAACTGTCTTGTGCAGTAATAATCATGTGCAATGCCATCCATTATAGTTTACGTCCCTTGTGCTGCCTATTTATCGTCCTGTCTATTATTGTATTTTTATTCTGTTACTGCACTTTGCAGTGTCTTATGCTGAGGTAAATCCAGCCAACTGCCTTGTGCAATTGCACATACGAAGTTTACATCTCTGCACTGTTTATTTACTGCCTGTTTGCACCTTGCACGCTCTGTTACTGTGATGTTAAGTGTAATATATGTTACCATATATTGCACCGAGCCCATGGAGAAACGTTTCATCACTCTTTGTACATGTATGAAGCTGCTGATAACAATAAAGTAACATTGAACCTTGAACTTTGAAACTCTTAGGTTAGATGTGCGCGTGCGTGCAGAACAGTGAGGGATAGGATACAGTGGGGAGACTTACGTATTGCTGCAGAAGGGCCCGAACCCTAAGGCGAATCCTTCTTGTAAAAGCTATAGTGTTTTTGAAGGAAGGCGCCCCTTGCTGGTCTGATAGGGAATGACCGCACAGGGTCAGTAATATAATTGTAGTCAAGACTTGGCACTCGAAAGCCATCCTGGGAAAAGGAAAGAGAGCCAATGAAATAAAGATGACCAGGTGGCCAGAAATCCAGGCCAACATGATTTACACAACTTTTACAAAAAAGAACATAAATATTCTTTATAGTGCTAATTGTGCAATCTATTGCCAAATCAAATAAAGAAATCAAGCATAAAAATAGCACTGTATAACTCAACTAACCATTTCCAGTGCAAAGTTTACAAAGAAGCACATTATATAATTTTATAATTTTACATATGCAAGGGCCCCTGTTAAGTGTCGGGCCCCAGAATCTGCTAGGGATTCCATGCCCATACCACGCTCCTTGTCACATTATAACTATAATAGTAACAATTAAACTTAATGATAAAATTTTAATGATAGCATTTAAAATTACACTGTAAAAAATGTCCGTAAATTTAACGGTAATATCCCGTATAAATGCGACAGGATAAAACCGTATTCCACAAAACATGCGATAACCGTAGAATTTACAGTGGGAAAACCGTAATAAGTTTTACAGAGTAAAAAAAAGTTTTAACAGTTAAAAACATATGAAAATACGGTTTATTGCAGTAAAATTAACAATATACTGTATTATCCCTTACAGAAAAGACATGAATTACACAGGTTTTTTACATGTGCAAAAATGTGTTTTTGGAACATTTTTGTGTGAAACCCAACCCATGAGACAACATATTATTTTGTTAAAATTTAACAAATTTTATAATTTTTGTTAAAATATAATTTATTTAACCCTAAAGTTCTGGCAACCACAGCTGCCGGTTTTTTACCGTAAAATTTACGTTTTATTTTTTACAGTGTAGGATAAGCTGTGACGGAATAAACATTATTATTGTTATTATTATCTTTATTATTATTCTATTTATTTTCCATATAACATGCAGTTAAGGAAAATCAGAAGCATATTGACATACCTCTTATCCCGTTTGGCTCCCAGTTGTGTGAACTTCAGTCTGATTGTGAAGCACACTCCACACTTGCAGCTCCATAAATCTGATGCATATTTATAAAGACCACTTACTTTCATTTCATTCTGTGTATTTATGTTTCCTGCTTAAATTATGGTCTTCTTCGGAAACCCCCATGACCACAGGTCATTTCAAACGATGACTTTGGTTAGAATACCCGTTATGACTTATAATGTATCTGGATTATACAATGCCAACCAAATCTTGGGCTCTTAAGAGTCAACAGTGTGGATTGGCGAAAACTCACATCTCATCACCTAAGACCATTACTTCAGGCTGGGTGCGAATGTTGATGTATCTCATTGCAACATCTTGTCCAATAGGAACAAACTATGAGCATGTTGAGCCTTGATTGATGCTAAAATGAAATTTGTCATCTAGTGTAGCTAAAATACATTAAACTAGCTCTTAAAAATAGGGCAGCAATGGGCTCTTGACAGTGGAACATTGAGTCAAGGGTCAAGCAGTGGGGAGAACCTATTGTTTTCCACCTTTATTCATCAGCAGACCTAGTATATGTATAATGAAAGCAATGGTTAAGAAGTCAATTCAATGATTGCACATTTGCAGCACCTTGGGTTTGAAGCAGCTGTGTAAAGGTTTTTTTGAATGTTTTGGTTTTATTGGGAACTTTGGGGTCCTTTCTGTGGGCCATAAACTCAGGTAGTGCTACTGCCTTACAGATGGAGAGCTGCTCATTTGCTGGTTAGACCATCAAGGCTGTTTGAGGTGGGCCTAATCAGCAGGTCGCACCCCTGCTTGTTATTGTAACTGACAGCTCTGATGCTAAAAGATCTGCACGACTTTTTCCCGTCTTTTTCCAGTTTGTACTTATTGTCAATCATCTCGATTCTCTCAACTGATGACTTAGCTTCCTTTCAGAAACCCCCCTGTAACGTATACACACACCCACACATGTACGCCCACACACACATGCGAGGGAGAAAATGTGAAAGCCACAAGGGTAACGACAAAGGAAACCCCAGTCGGAATCCCATGTCCTGTAGCTGCTTGGAGGGTAATTCTTGTAAACAAAGTTCCTGCAGGAGTTTCTTTAGCCTCTGAGATGCTAGGCTAGGACAGATTGTAATGTATCAGATGCAAGCTTTTCATGCTAGTATTTCCTTATTTGTATGAAGCCACTTGACAGCCGATGCTGTACGTTTTCTGTTCTACTGACTTCACTGTAGCCAGTCCTGTAGCCAGTCCCACCAAAACAAAATGTGGAGCAGTTCCTCTGTTTCTGCCCACTTTTGCACACTCCACTTTTTGGTTAATTGTCTTTTTTATTTGTCAGTGGTACCTCAGAATTCGAACTTAATCCATTCAGAACTCCGGATCGAATCCTAAAAAGTTTGAGTTGTGATTGAATTTTCTCCGTCAGAAATAATGGAAAAGCAATTAATTGGTTTCCGACCCAAAAAAATTACACCAAAATATGTTTTTTAAAATGAACTGGATAAAACAAGAAGAGCATGTACTGTACTAAACCGTTTCATCCCCGCTGTGCATGACAATATTATTATAATTAAATGTATTAATGGTTTATTATTAATATTAAAATTATTAATAAGAAATCTTTATTTTTAATGTATGTTATTACATAATAATAATTACTGTTACTGTCTATCATTGTCTAAATGTATTTTTACTGTCTAAATATATGTTTTCAGCTAGTGTAAAGATGCACGATGCTATCACAGCATTGTTTCCTCTGAGTGACGTACGTGACTCATTTCCCCGTGCGAACACATTATCTTAGGTCTGTGTTCACGGTTTGACTTCTGAGATTCAGATCGAGTTCTAGGTATTTTTTTTAACTGGTTTGTTCGACTTTTAAAAAGTTCAAGTTATAATGAGTTCGAGAACTGAGGTACCACTGTATATTGTGTCTTTTTTGGCTTATCCCTCATTCATCCATCCATCCATCCATCCATCCAATGTTTAACATTATTTATTTGTGCTTATTTGAGAACTTGGTTCTAATCAGTACTTTATCCTTTTCCAAACTAAAATCTATATGTTTATATTTATTAGTATTGTTTATATTTATAGTTATTAATTATTTTTATTTATTTATATTCTATGTTGTCAGTGAAGTATGTACCAATACTGCTAAAACACATTCTTTGTATTGCCTGGCCATTAAAGCAAATTCTGTTTCTGATCCATCCATCCATCCATCCATCAATCAACCAACTGTTTTTACATACCAAAGTGATGTCACCCATTTGAAAATATCAGCTGGTTAAATAGTATGAGGCTTCAAACTGGCAATGTGTTAACCACTAGCTGGTTTAATTCTAAAGAAACCAACGACACCACTTGGTTGTGGGTTAAGCCAGTCATTTTTTGAGAGCAGATGGTAACCTTGTTCAGCATAGGTTTCAAAGCCTCCTATTTTCAACCAAAACCACAGACCAAGAGTGCAAGAATTGACACTCATCAGATTCGAACCATGATCTCCTAGATGGAAATGAATCATTTCCAGAATATTGTGGGCAGGCTTTCACAATCTGGGTCATTGCAAAGGCCCAGTGTACATCTGATAATAAACTGTTTTATGCTTTTCAAATGAGTCCAGCTAAAACCATAGGGGATCTGAAGAATGCTGTCGGACAGTACCAGTGGAGCTCAATTGGTTAGTGAGTTGCGCTTGTACCCCAAATGTTGGGGGCTTGAATTCCAGAGAGCATTTTGCATTCTTCTCTAAAGGTGTATGTCTCAAGCTCTGGGATGAGTTTTTGGGTTGCCCCTTCAAAAAACATTGTGAACTTCTTCAGTAAAGCTTGCATCTATAATGCATACTGAAAGTTTTAAAATGGGGGAAGTGTATAGTTGATTTAAATATGAAATATCACAATAATAATACCTTTCAGACTTATTAAAAATCAGTAAAGGCCTTAAGCTAAACAGATATTACCCTGGACAGCTGGAATGCCTTGTTATATGGCAGAAGTTGTGACGGTTAGGGCACCTCTGAAGCTTCCCAATTTCAGTTCCCAGTTAGTGGTGCTGTTATTGTTATCCTGTACATACCCCAGACTGCGTTTGTGAATGTGGTCTACGTGTGGGTGTATGTATGAGTTTTGCATTTGGGATCTCCTAACAAAATCAAATTTAAATAATTTCAGTTTCAGCATTTCTAGTCTGCCACACACACTTCATTAGCAGTCCAGGTTAGACCACTGCAAGATGGGGGAGGGGGAGATTTACTTTGCATTTTCCAGCTACCGGAAGTTAACTGTTTCATCCAAGTTATGAGTATCATTGCGACATGATTATATGACATTACTACTGGTGTTTTTTAATTAAGAATTTCTTAATATGTTTTTATTACACAGTCCTCTTCAGAGTGACTTACATAATGTATGCTTTGCATTATGTATGATTAATAAAACATAGCATGCCAAAACGGGAAATTTGGAACAATACCAATAACCAGTGACATGGGAAGTGATGAGCTACTCTGTACTTGGATGATTTTATATGAAGAACTGTAGATTATTTAAATTTTATAATCTTGCAATTTATTACTGTACTGTGTGCAAAGCAGGACATGTTTAGGTTATGTAAACAGGAGATGCCTTTACAGCTGTTCTGGAATGCACACTGCTACACTACACTACACACACACACACACACACACACACATCCTATGACCAAGTTTAATTGGTTTTAGTTCCTTTCTAAAAGCTTCCATAAGCAGCCATTTCCACAGTTTTTCATAGGGGATCCCCGTATACAGTTTCATATTTCTAACCTAAAATGAAATTTTTCAGTCTAATTTGAGAAATATTCAGCCCGCTTGCTTGCAGTAGCACTGTCCAGGCACTGCCTTTTCACTGTGAAACAGAGGTTTGAGAGCGTCCCTGGGAGAGGATTTCTCTTGGTTTTACATTCTGCAAAGTACCTCTCAATTTGCCCTATTTGGCCAGCCTTCACTTTCTGTTTTGCACTGTCAGACAGCAGTTTCACATTTCGGGAACTGGACCTGAATATCTTCAAGAAACTCTCAGTAAAGGTGGTAACTGCGAAAGCCATTTTTCATAAAAGTGTCCGCAAATTGGTACAGGCAGGTAAAAATTTAAAAATTGCCAAAGTTAGATTCAGTAAGTCAGAATTTGATGCCAAATAAAGATATATTTTAAGTCATTATCTTGAATGGATTTTGAGATATGGCTGTTGGGGGTCCCCCTGGCCTGATGAGTGGGGATCCGACTTTCATTTCCATGATGGGTTTCTGTGGTTAATTGTGGGATTTCACTATGACTCCCCTGAAAAATTGGTGTTGAAGCTTTATTTTGGTACCTCGTTTGTTGGGATTTTTGAAGGTTTCTATGAGCAAATTGAGAGCAAAATTGACCAATATTTCAGCTGAAGGAAGCTGAAAAAACATTTGCATTTCAATGGATAATGGATTTGGAAAGAAATGATGAAAAGACGTAAGTTGGCTAAAAGAGTAAGAAATAAATATCCTTTATTTCATGAAAAATTATTTATATGTGACATTTGTAGATAGAGAAATGATTTGTTGATACTGTAGTTATTTGGGCCGGGTTTTACATTCTCTGCCACTTTCTGCGGTGCCCTTCCAGGACCTCTATGGAGAATCACACTCCCCATGACTTTCAGTGGCCTGTGCTGGAAGTTATGTGGCAACATGGACTGTATTATAGCGCACAAGTTTTGCCCTCTTGTCAGCAGCCTTACCAGCTGCAGTTCAGGCTAAGTAATTCATCTGAAGCTAAGCAGGTCTGGACCAGGCCATTATTTGGATAGGACATCATCTAGGAAAGCTGGAACAGGACTAGGTGTGGCTGACATGTTAGATCATCCAGACGGCTGTGTGAACCCAAATGCGCCAGTGGAGAAGTAATTCTGTCATCCTTTAAATGAGACATAAAACTGAAGTTCTGACTTGTTGAGATGATAAAAGATCTCTGGGCATCTTTCAAACGAGTAGAGGAGGTAAAAAGGTGGGGTAAAATAGCCCACTGTAGCCCTTTCAAATCAGGCCTCCTATCATCACCTGTATCTAACTGGTGAAACCTCTGCCCCTTTACCACCATAGCTACGTTTGGTGAGGTTACTGGTACAGAATGACTGCTGTCACATCATTCAGGTGGGTACTAGACAGTACTAGCTTGTGGTTAATCTGGCTCCCAGTTGGTTATATAAACAGACTTGAAATTATTAGGGGCTCACATTGTCTTACCACCTTAGTCACAGTCCACTGAATTTACAAAGAAGATTTTAGGAAGTATCGGAGGGTTTCAGGTTATATATATATATAAACACAGCAATGAACAAAAACAAGAGAAGATTAGAATCAGGATTACTGCAGACCACTCAGCAACAAGTGGTTTCATGAAATTACTGTCAGTTGTACCCACATATAGTGATTTAGGTTGCTATAACAGAACATTAATCTGATGCAGCCGACACCTCTGGTGACACCTAATTTTCCAGAGCCTCATTTTTCTGAAGCTGTATGTCAAGTCAGATTGCGTTTCAGTTCAGCACCACATGCATGTGCTTGGTCAGAGTCACATATGCACTTTGTAAAGCTTCTAAAAAGTTCAGAGGTTCCGAATCACTTAATTTGGCTGATTTATGGACCAGCTTACTTCTAATATATATCTCTGTACTTGTAGTAACCATCATTGATGGTCATTTGGGCCAAGGATTGTGATGAACTAGGATTCCCCATTTGGACAGAAAAAGGTAATGGGACCATAATGGAAGATATAAGAACTGATATTTTTTCAGCCCAATAAAAAGAGAACTGAACTAGTACAGAATTGCATCAAACTGAAAATGACACCCAGATACTGAAACATAATTATGTAGCCTCTTAGCTTAAAAATGTTTGTGGAAGTGAAAGGATTTCCCTCAGCTTCATTAGGGTTACCCTTTGGGAAGCTAAACATGACATTTAGCAGAGTTTAGCAGAAAGTGCCGGGTATTTGAATGGCCTTAAAATAGTGTCAGAAGAGTATGTATTCATTGACCATGTTT
The DNA here is from genome assembly GCA_019775895.2 of Stomatorhinus ivindoensis. NCBI lineage: Eukaryota > Metazoa > Chordata > Actinopteri > Osteoglossiformes > Mormyridae > Stomatorhinus > Stomatorhinus ivindoensis. The sequence continues at coordinate 11,859,193 of JABFEB020000038.1, read as the reverse complement.
TCGCTATATTCACAAAGGTTTGTTTAAGCCATATTTTATGACTGCAAATTTATACACACACACACACATACACATAGATATATGTAAATCTGATAAACCCATATTTTATTCTTAACAAAACATAGGTGTCATGATCCACCCGTCAGAGCCTCATATGTGCCACGCCCCCCTCGTTACCTCGTGCCTGCTCTTGATGGAAACCAGCTGTTGTCTAGCCGTGCCTGATTGTCTCTTGTATTTAGTCCACGTCTGAAGTCCGTTTCCCCAGATCCATCATTTTGTTTGTTAGTTGGCTTTGTCCTGTTTGGTTTCACTTTGTCCCTGAGAATAAACTCTCTTTTGACAACGTCGCTGCCTCCAGCCTGCTGTCTGCTCGCCCGACCGGCACTCAGATAATTACTTTGTGCTTGTTCCTATCCATGTCTATTTTGTTCATATTTTTTTGTTTGCTTTTGTAATTACTGAACAACATATCCTTGTAACTAAGATATAATTCAATTATATCAGACCATTAATTAGTAAACGCTAAAAGTATTTGAGATGTAATTAAAGCAATAATTCGTTGTTCCCAACTATTATTAGTATTTTTGGGGGGAGGGGCTTCCTTAAAATTGAATGATCAACCTGTTTTTATATGTATATAAGTAAGTATACATTGTATGCTGAGCATGGTTTAATATCTGTTGTATCAATTGATTTTATGAAATAGAAAAGTATGTATATATTTGTTTAAAATGTAGTTTGTTCTGTGGAGGCTGTTTTTGCTTTAAATTTTTCTCTATGATGTCAGGTGGGCTTTAATATCACTTTTTGATCATGGGATTCTTTCAATGGTTTTCTAATTTTAATAATTTTCTTATTTTGCCCCCAAGATGGCACTATTGTGCCTAAAACTACCCATTGAAAGTAAGGCTGTTCTGGTCACATGCCAATAGTTGGAGGTCTCTGGACAAACCCAGTACTGGTACATTAAAGAAAATGTGTTTTCCATCTGTCCTGGGGATGAAGAAGAAGAAGAAGAAGAAGAAGAAGAAGAATGATGGTGGAAATTAGTGGGAGAACATTTTAAAACGAATTTGAGAAGCACTTCTTTCCACAGCGTGTAGTTAGAGTATGGAATAGTCTTCCTGCTAGTGTAGTGGAAGCCTGGGTTCCTTTATATCAGAGCTAGATAAGATTTTAAGAACTCAAAGCTGTTCTCCCCAAACAAGCTTGATGGGCTGAATGGCCTCCTCTCGTTTGTAAATTTCTTATGTTCTTATGTGGTGGTGATGATGAAGACATCATTAATAGTTTCTGATATCTGACGTGTGGGCATTGTAATAACAAGGATCGTTGTACATTTTAACTGCTAGAATGTACATCAAAACTATTTTGGAGAGAGATTACTTATTTGTAATAAAAAGTATGATGTGCAGTGCAGTGAAAACAATTCAAGCACACCCCTTGAAAATGCTTGACAGACAAATAAGAGATCTTCCTCCAATTCAAAGATCCTGATAGTGAAATTTAAAAAAGAATTGAAAAGTTACATTTAGTTGCATTTATTAACCATTTATACAATTAAGCAAAAATTCTTTTGAGGAAAAAATAAGTACAGCTCTACATTTATCATCACATTATACCTAAAAATTAGAAGCAGATCCACCAGATCAAGTAAAAATGTTTTGGTCATTATTAGACAGTAACTCAGAGGTAATCCTTGTATAAACAGCTGGTCTGGGTTGGTCATAGCCTTCGAGGGATCATCATGCCAAGGTCACAAGAAAGGGTAGGTGGGCAATGATTATGAGTCTGGGAAGGAAATTAAAGAAGTGTGTCAGAGGTCTCGAGGGCTTGGGGGGGGGGGGGGGTATGTCCTCTGGGAAAGTGCAACAAGCTTGCAGTAGATGTAGGACAGAGGTCTCCAACCTTAGGTGCAGCCGTCGTGGAGGGGTGGATAACACATCTAAACACCTGCATGAGGGACTTCACTTCCTTCCACAACTATCTGCACTGGATAGGTGACTCAGAAGTGCAGTTGTTCAGGCCCAATTCCAGATGTCATGTTTCCTGAAAAAAAACCTTCATACTAACTGTGAAATGGGATTTTTTGATTTCTCAAAACTGTTCAAATGAACGTAAAATGGACATATTTGTTCAACTTTTTCACAGCACTTCTTAAATTAATGCATACACAAATATTCACGTATAAGGGTGCCACACACAAAACATTTCATACATTTCATACTACAGGCGTTCTTATGTAAACTCTCTTTTACAGAAACAGTGGTGCTCACAAACATGAGACTTTTCAGTTTTACCCACTTGGTGTCACTTTATCGAACACACACACGATAATGAGGGTCGTGCAAATTGCTTCTATGTAGCCTGTTTCCCGGCTTGCACTTCTCCATTGCCATGCAACTACACCACTTTCGGTCTGATTTTCCTCTTTCGTTCTTCAAATGTTACGTCATTTAGTTGCTTAGCGGGCGACTATATCCAACATGACTTGTGTCTACCTATTTTATACATTTGTTTCTAGCATGTACTGCTGAACATGATTTTACATTTCTTTACTAATAAAATTCAGGACTGAGATGTCAATCATTTGTTTGATCATTACCAGCACCAGCATCAATACGTTTTACGCTATAACTTCATAGGTTAATTGCATATGAGGATCTGGGGTGGCAAAGGGTGGCCGTGTCCACTTTAGACTCAAAACTGCCTCTCCCCATTGCCCGCCCTCGTCGCATTTGCATTTTTGTATTTAATACAGACAGATTTAAAACTCCTTTTATTACGTAACTGTATTTCTCTGACCCTTACAATATACTGATAAAGAATGAGCTCATAGTGCTGCTGAGGTACACATGTGTTCTCAGAACAAGAGTAAGTTTACCTTAACAGCAAGAAATTTATATTAAATGTGTATTTTGTAATTCCACCATTGTCTGAATTATATGCAGTGTACAGTTAAAGCCTTTCAGTACAGTCTGAAAATGACCTCTGGCCCCACCCTGGACTCTCATTGAAAAATTTCCAACTCCGCCACTGGTTTATTGCATAAAATGTCTATATATTTTAAGTCAATTAGTTTACTAATACTGTAAACCTCATTGTTGTATTTACCTCTAACTTAAGAAATATTTATTGCAGAAGCCACTAAGTTTCTTAACTGCAATATTTGTTTATGGAGGTTTACTCGTTCCTGTCAGTAAGTAGTCAAACGCAGCTACAGGTTTATCTTGCATCTGCACGTGACCTTTGCACGTAAGAACAAGGGAGAGAAACGCTTAGTACAGTGAAACGCGGGCGCTATTACACTACAGTATCAGGTTTATCTCCCTTTTGCGGAAGGGCATTAAAACAGCACAGATTACAGCTTTTTAATAGTGATGACATTTAAAGCATTATCCACCGAACCTGATCCATAAGAACAAGTAATTCATAGTCTAAATATTCAGTGACAGGTAGGCAATAATACTTATTTATTGACGTGCTCAAAATACTGAGCCACAAAGTGAAATTAAAATGCAAGAAAAGATGCAGTGCCACTGGTTAAACGCTCGTGTTCTTCCCCAAGGTTTTCCCTGCATTTATATAGCCTAAATACATCACGCCTGTTGTGTGACGGGAATCTCTCAGCGAATTATATTGACATGAATGCAGTTTAAAACGCTCAAAAAAGAGCAAGATCCTGTGAGCGACAGGTGTGCCCCTGGTCAGACCCTGCACATATAAGATACATGTTTTCAGAGGAAAGTGACCTTGTTGACTGCTATAAAGTTAGTTCTCAGTTCTCTACTTCAGACCAATACACTCTACTTAGTCAAAATCTTAGCCAGACTCAAGGCTGAAGAACTATAAACTAGCACATGTGGTATAATAGGGCAGTATAAAAGGTTGTGATTACCCTTCACACACATCTGTGATCTGAACCCAAAAAGCATTCTATACACTACAGCCCAAATATAATAATGGTTAATTGGCCGGTGACCCTGACAAGGATGCAGTTAGAAGATGAATGGATTTTCAATTACAATGCAAGTCTAATCATTAATAAAAATGTAACCTGGGGGTGCAAGGTCCCATTCATATATTGCTATCTGAATTACAACAAAATAGTTTCATACAGTACTGGTCAAAAGTCTGGGCACACCTGCTTTTGATGCATTTGTCTGTATTTTAGTTATGTTATTCACCTTATAGCAAAAGGCCCTGAGGCAATGAAATAATATATCTAAAATATCGCAACGAACAAGAGAAGTGTTCAACATCTGAGAATGTTCTCAAATTTTAGGCTCTTCAAAACGTTCCCCTTCTGCTTTGAGGACAGCCATGCAGACTCTTGGCCCTCTTTCAACCAGCTTGCTCATGTAGCATCTGCAAGGAGTTTCCACAGGTTTCGGGCACAAGTTGGCTACATTGCTCTTAACTCTTTGATCCAACACACCCAAAAGCAGCTCTGTAAGGTTTAGGTTGGGGGATTTTGGGCGGGCCAGGTCACCTATGGTGACACTTCGTCTTTCTCCTTGTTTACAAGATAATGCTTAATACATACCCTTGAGGTGTGCTTGGGGTCGTGGTTGGAGAGCAAATGACTTTCATTAGGTGTGTCTAGAATTTCGCCTGGTACTATATGTATAACACTTAATGGTGGATTTATGAAGTTAATAATACATGAACATCTGCCTTTCAGACTTTGTAATATGCTGGTAGACGACGTACCTGGATGGTGTGGATTTATTATGATGAAGCCATACTTTCAGGAGATACAGGCGATAGCTCCTGTCATTGTAGCCAGTGGCCTCAGGCAGTGTGATTAATCTTTGCAATTACTGCAAGGCATGTGTCACTACTAAGGAGACAGGCAGGCCTGCAGAGGAGCAGGTCATTCCGCAGAGTCATAAAACAAAGTCTAAACACGTTTTCATCAAGAGGCTCTGGCTTTCCTCCATACAGAAAACATATTCACCTGCATCGCTAATGTTTTACACATCTTCTTTCTGCTGCCTGATTAGTAATTTCTCACAAGTTGTTGCGCACCAACCAATATAGCTTTAATAATGAGCCATCAGTAGCAGGCGCAACCAGCTCTGGTGTAACAGGGACCGCTTCAGGAAAACATTCTTACTCACCACCAATGCACTAAAGAACAGTTCCTGTCATTGTCAGGTAAGGGTAGCTTTAGTCTCTATAAGCTACTAATGTAACATTGCACATTATTGGACACCACTTACACAGTACTAGTAATTATTTACACAGTATGATACTCTTTGTACATTATTTTTAAATGTTCAAATATTATTTATTGTTTTTATAAATATGCTTGTTGTGATGCATGTTATGTGATGCATGTTATGTGATGTTACATACAAAGCTGCTGAAATGAGAAAATTTCCCTCTAAGGGATTAATGTGCTCTCTCCTCTAATAGGGCTTGTGCTGAAAACAAAGAACAATTAAGTTTAGATTAGATAAAACATCAGATTGACACTGAGGAAATTAGTCTAGTATCATTGTACTGTATTCACATTTAAGCATTTAACTGATTTTCTGTACTTTACCTGTGATTTATTATAATTGATATAGTTCGGACATGTGTAACAACATTCAGCACAACAAAGGGCCTCTTCTGGTGTTAAAAGAAAATGAAAAGAGAATTTACATTTCATGGCAAAATTACTTTGCATGCAGCCATGCATCTTCTAACTGCCTCTGCAGTACAGTTTCTCAGGGTTGTGGTGTTTATCCCAAGTAGCACAGGAAAGGGGAACCGGTTTACACTGGAGAGGATGCAAAGCTGTCAACCTTGGTCAGCTGGCTGGCCTGAGATAATCAGTTCGAAACAAGTCTGCACACACATTTCATGCATGTAACAGTTTTATTATCTAGTAAATAGTCTGCAGGGTTTGCAAATTACCCCAACGTTTTTGATGTGGTTAATTTTAGGTTTATAATGGAATATTATAGATTTGTTATAAGATTTTCTGCATGAGTGTGAGAGTCTGAACCTGGGGGTGCAGTGTTGAAACGACTGACAAGAGTAATTCAGACTGCGTCCCCCTACCCGTCCTTGTCCTGTTCAGGTTATCCTGGCTAACGCTTATTCCGTTTAGGGTCATGGGATATTCTCAATTTACGATTCATCAACAGGATTTCCAGTACTCACGTTACTAAACTGTAGTAAAAGGATAAGTTATGTTTAGTTACATAGGCGGCGAATCACATACAAAAGAACTTCGGTGTAAATGTCCTAACCTTTTTGGTGTGTGAGAAGCTGAAAGATCAAAGGGGGAGGTCTTGTTCTGGCGCAGTCCTGGTCTATCAGCTGGCCAATGGTAAGGTGCTGCAGTCTGTACGACCTCCCGAAGCGAAGATAAAGCCAGGCAAATGCGCCGAAGAGCGACGGGCTGAAACATTTCACAGCGCGAAGGTGCTTGTTCTCATTGCGGCTCTGCGTTTCCCGTGACTTTTTTCTTCCTGGGACAGGTAGGACAAATTAGGTAATGAGATGCGATGAGGTGACAGTCAACCTGAATTGTACTGCAAATATTCCAGCAGGTGAAAATGGTAGCTTTTAGGTATTCTAACAGTGGTAACATGTCGAGTTTGCCACCTCATACACTGCTAGGTGCATTAGAAAGCGGATTACTGTTTCCCAAAATCTTATGCGTAGTTATTTTTATTTACTGTGCACGCGCTAATGTAGAATGTATATCTTAATGAATCCGAAATGCACGAACCGATTCAACTGGTAAAATATATTGCAGATAATCTGACAATTGTACAGCACTTTAACACGCCATTTACTAAGTACCCTATAGTGTGTACAGTTCATTTATGTATGATCACCCGAGGGACTTTTAAAAAGAAAACAATGGGGTCTAAGTAAACTGCTGTGACTTAAGGGAGTACATCTTGCAGTTATAAATTAGTCTTGCGTGGATGTTGCCATGACTGTGTAATTGAGGGGCTCTGGTTCATCTGAACGAGTCATTTCCATCATGTCGAATTGTTCATCTTACAAATGTACAATTACAAAGTATATTATGCATTCATTGTTGGTATCAGTGAAATACGCACATACTTGCCAAAATATAGCCACACTGTAAGAAGAAAAAAAACTTTGACTAAAGAAAATTCCACTAAATAGGAGGGATAAGTGCTTGGACTGTAGCGGCACCGGCTGAAACCGGCTGGGACTTCCGGACTAATCTGCGTTTATCTGTACAGAAGTTAGCCAGTATATCTGGGACTGATAAAACCCGGGCCGCAATCCGCAAAGAACCTTTGGTTGTCCTTCTACGGGTGAGAAGTAATACGTTCAGTCCCATTAGAGAAGAAGACAGACTTGCCAAAGTTTCCACAGTGTGCCATGACAGCCGATTCAATTGTCCCTAATGATCAAACGGTTATCGGGTAGCTAGTTAAAAACTGCTAACCTGGCATGTCCTACACCGGGGCGCATTAGGGGCAGTGATACCCTGGCAGGGTCAGGGGGGGCAGCTCTTTACAGGGGGCCCTCAGTATGTAAAATTATATAATAGGGGGCCAGAATTTCTAGCAACAGTCCAGGTCATGCCGATTATATGATTATATTATTATAATGAGATTAAATTAATCAAACGTTCCGTATTGGTCAAAGCATCTTTGAAATCCTTATTCAAATACACGTGTAGACCTATACTGTCAGCAAAAAAATACCAATTTGTGTACAATTACTTGTCACTCTGGCTGTACCCTCAAGGGTCCGCCAGTTGTACCCTAGCTGTAGGTAAATTTACCTTTTAGTCTAATTTAAGGCATAGAAATGGATCCTGAGGAATATTTTTGTACCAGGGGGGATACATTAATGTATGTACCTTGGGGAACAAAACTGTACCCATGCTGTACACTGTTTTATAACAGTGTATATGTATTTTTGAGTGGAAAGCTGAATATAACAAATAATATGTATAAATATGAATGTGTATCTGGCTTGTGCAAAGTTCCCATAAGGGAACGGTGGTGTGTAGTGATGTCTTGGTGTTTCCCTGTCTATCATGTTAACCTTGGTGGCCTGTTCAGTTAATTGTTGTGTGTGGGGTTTCCTCGCTGCCCTGGGTCTTTAAATTGTGGCTCCGTTTCTCCCCATGTCCCTCAGTTCTGCTGCACCCCCGCCCCCCCCTCGCCGTCGGTCATGGCTCCTTCCTTAGCGACGGCCTTCTCGCGCCGCTGGTGGATGGCGGTGACGGCGGTGGTGGAGAACTTGCTCTTCTCCGCTGTACTGCTGGGATGGGGCTCCCTGCTAATCATGCTGAAATCTGAGGGCTTCTATTCCTACCTCTGCCAAGAGCCAGGTAAGAAGGTGGGGTGGGGGCTTTCATTACCCCTCCCAGAAAAAGAGGGTTTTATGGTAAAAAGAACATCAATCATTCAGTAGCTGGAAATGAAAGGGCTATGACTTAGGTCATTCAACCAATGGCCGTCTTGACAGGAATTCCTAAGTTAACACTGAATGTGATTCAGACATCTTCAAGTACCCACAGATGCCAAAGAATGCTTAGAGAGGGTCTTCATTTGATTGTTCTTGGAGGGTTACCCTACCGTACTGCAGTGTGCATGTATCACTGCAACCCCATTAATTACTGCCAGCTTTTAAATAGCTTACAAAAAATATTTTACTGCCTCTTTTTCTTTGTTTGCATTTTATATAGTCTTTAGACTCATGGATCTGGAAAGAAATATGTTTTTGGATAATCTTGAGGGTGCAGTAAGGTTATTCTTGCATTGAATGGAATTGGTATGGTCTTCTACTGATATGATGGCTTTGCTGAGGTGATAAGTGGCAAACACTCTGCAGTCGTCAGGGCTTTCAAATCTCGTGGTGGCGTCATCAATACTCGTGGTGGTGCTTTCTCTGTCTGAGTGAGAGACAATAGGTCCCCTAGCTTCTTCCAGCACACTTCATCCTGTTTTACAGAGGGTAAGGGTCATTAGCTTGAAGTGCTGCCCAGACTTTCATCACTTGCTGGGGTTTAATGAGCCCCTGGATAAATGGTGGTTTGTGTGGAATGTGGAACATCTAGTTCAAGGTCAAACGAATGAGTTTATGGGTCAAAGTTCATAAAATCACAGACCGACTGTCCTGATCTAACATTGCATATATATCAACTCTAATCTCTTTATATGAAATGTTCAAACAATGGACTTCTCCATCTTTTAAGGATGTTTAGATCCCATAAAAATATTTAAGAGTCCTGTGACCATGAATCAGAAAGAAAGGGAAAGAATATAAACATTGCAAGGGTATAAAAATAAGGCTCTGCTCTATGTGGGGATTATCACTTTTCTTTTATGCAAACCAGTTTTCTGATCATCGTAGGCAATGAAAGAAATAGCAGTTTCCTTGAAATTATGTTAGTTCTTCTTTTTTTAGCCACGTGGAGCATTTACTAGAAGCTGGCTTGCTGCACTTGTATCGCCACACTCCTTGGCCTTTCGAGCAATCGCAGCCTGTCGGCTGGTGTAATTTCTACGATTGCCTAATATCCACTGGCTTATTTCCTTATTTTTCATTTTGCGAATTATGGTGGAATACCTGGCCTGAACTGGTTTGGTGAAGGTGTTCGGCTGGGGTTAAAGTGCAGGCTTATGAGGCGTTTATGGTGCACGAGGGCATTGTGCTGATGCGGCGATGCCACTTGTGGGATTGTGAGAGTCTTCCCTCAGGTGCTCTCCCTAGGGCGATCCTCACCTGGACGTCGCGTGCACACTCTGAGTTACGCAAGGGTTAGTAAAGTGGCCGGTATCAGCGGTTCCAGCTGGTCTATCCTGGAAGATAAGCTTATTCTGCTGAACGGAGCTGTTCTCTTGGGCTTTCTTGCTGAAGTCATGATTTTGGTTGGGTAAACAGCCATGTTCTTTTCCCCCCACGTCTGTGTCAGACGAAGGGATAAAGTTTGAAATTCCTCGTGCCTGTAAGCGCAGATAAGGCAATTTTTTTACACCTCCAGCAGGATGACAGTGACTATAAGGCTGCCCCCCACCCTGCTGGGTGCATAGCTGAAATGTCGGTGCTTGGGGGGCCGGTCATCCTCACAGCTGCCTTGCTGTGGTAGTCAGTACCCCCCCTTGGCCTCTCCCATAAGTGAAACTACACCTTCTTTAGGTCACTGGTTCAAAACCCTGGGTGGGCACAGTAATCCCATCATTGGGCCCTTGACCAATGCCGTTAACCCCAATTGCCCCAAGAACTGTCTGACCCCGCTGTCTCCTCCACACCAGTTCCATGAGGTGGCCTCCTGGGATGCTGCTCCAGCTGTCCTGAAGGAGGTGCCACATATGCTGAGCTTTAATTGGCCACTTTTCCTTCACTCTCTGGTCAAACTCCTCCAAAACCATTTCTATTGTGTTTATGTCAGGTGGCCAGGTCATGTGATGGGACACTATCACTCTCCTTTGTAGGTGGCTTAGTGTGTCCAAACTATTGACTCATACTGTATATGTGATGGACCGCTACAATATTGAGATTCGCCCCAATCTGACTTGCATCCAGCGGTTCTGGTCCCAAATGAGAACCCAAGTCGACGCAAGACTTGCATTTTTAATGAGTCTTGAATCTTAATCTCTGTCTCACCTGACAGGAAACGGCTCAGCTGCGAATGTCACGGTGCCCCCTCCAACGCAAGCTGACTACCTGGACTACGAGGAGCCCAGTGACGGCCAGGTGCGGGAGGCGGTGGGGGAGGAGGGCAGTCTGCGCATGAACGGCTGGCTCATCTGCAAAGAGCAGGATGAGATGCTGAATCTGGCCTTCACCATGGGTTCCTTTCTACTCAGTGCCATCACCCTTCCCCTCGGCATCGTCATGGACAAGTACGGCCCGCGCAAGCTGCGGCTGCTCGGCAGGTGAGGAGGCGGGCAGGTGGGAAGGGCCTTGGGGAGGGGCTCATCCAATCTGGTTTGAGTATTGGGTCAGGTGACTAAAAGGCTGTTTTGTTGGCATTATTCTCACCCCAATGCCCTGTGTGCTTTTTCAGTGCCTGCTTTGCGCTCTCCTGCCTTCTGATAGCCTACGGGGCCAGTAATCCAGATGGTAGGCCAGTCTCCTTCTTGCCTCCTACCTCAGTCACACTGTCTTTGTTCCCCACCTCTTTAAATGTCTCCATCCAGGTCTACTCCAAAAACTTTACCCCTAACTCTAACCCTAGTGTACACTGCTAACTTTCTCAACGGATTTAATTTATCATCCTTATGGAGAAAATGTGGTTCAGCAAATTAATATTACAAAAGGCAACACAGGGTGGTGTATAGTGATCGGAAGGTCCCAAGGGTTGGCAAAATGCTGTTGATGTTGGGCCCTTGAGCAAGGTCCTTATCCCGCTTTTGCAACTATACGTTACTGTGGATAAAAGCAGCCAGATGGAAAAACTGCCACAGTGCACCACCAACAGGCAGAAGCCTTGTACTGCGGAGCATAACTTAATAGAATGAATATAAACGTGACAATATGTTCCAACAATCAGTACTCGCCATGTACACAAGCACTGTTGCCTGACACCTTCAGGGTTGGGGGATAAAAAATACCCTGCTGTGCGGATGTGGAATAGCATATTCTCCCCAGATCACATAGGGTTCTTCTGAGTACTCCAGTTTCCTCTTATCCTTAAAAGACAAGCTCCAAGCCCCCTCTAATGGATAGATGACTGCAGTGTATAACTTTTGGTGTTGAGAATAAACCTGTCAATTAAGTGTCAAGTTGGATGTTTTTTTTTGGTTTATTTTTTTTTTTACTCGCACCAAAGATATATTCCAAATCATTTATGTGTTATGACATAAGGCTGTCCTGCCAATTGCTCAATTTAATGAATGTTCTGCTGGAATTTGAACCTTACAAGGTTGGGGGGGGGGGGTCATTTTGCGTAACCTGCTGACGTTGTTAGCATTGTTTGTTATATATCCTGTGGGCGCAGGAGCTTCAACTCAGGGGGTGAATGTAAATTCTTTGCCGCTTCCCTGCAGACCTGTCCGTGCTGATCTTCGTGGCTCTGGCCCTCAACGGCTTCGGGGGCATGTGTCTGACCTTCACATCTCTGACTGTGAGTTGCTGGGCACAAATCAAATATTTCTAGTTTATTTAAGTTCACCTAGGTGTTTGCATGAGTAGACAAAAAGAAGGCAGAGTGACCCATTATCAGTCATCTATAGAATCTGTTTAATGTAGTGGACAGAATTATGCTGGGTATGATTTTCTGAATAATTACACTCACACACACACACACACACACAGAGACATTGGCATAGCGGAGGGGAAAAGTGGAGGCTGAGAGAGAGAAGGCTAAATCAAAGGGCTTTGTTTGCGGATACCGAGCCGGAATGAATGTCTTTGTGTAGCGTCCACACTGAGGACATTATCCCATGGGCTGTTGGTGTCCACAAAGACATCTGGGTGATATAGCAGCCCTTCACTAATGGGGTCTCTGCATGTGCTCTTGGTGCCCGGCTTCACGGTGCCGCCGGTCCGTCGGGGCTCACAGGACGCACTCGGGCAGCACATCGCCAGCCAAGCGGCTGCCGTCGTCAGGGTCGCAGCCTGGCAACAGCCTTTTGATGATTCAGTTCCATACATTCCGGATTATTCCGGCCAGGGCTGGTAAACACCATCTGCTATAAAGGTGTCAGGCCTACCCCCCCCCCCCCCCCTCCCGGTCAGCCTGCCCTCCTCTTTGTTCCCTCAACATGCATGATTTCAGTCTGCAGTCACAGTGTTTCACCCCTCATGAGCCTGTGCCTGTGGACCTTATACTTGGATCCTCATGCCCACTAGGTGGCGCTATATTGGCAGCAGCACAGGAGGATTTTCAGGTCCCGTGTGAAATTCTTCTGATTAGCTGGCTGTACTGTGTAACTCAGGGACCTCTCGCTCCATGCTCAGCTGTTTAGGGCTGTTTACATTTGCTGGTAGGGTACACTCGGTGCCCTCGCTCTCAGGATACAGAATGAATAGGCAGTCAGGATGAACAATTCTTCTGCTTCTTTAACAGTCAACATTGCCATGGGTAGATCAGGGCACAGGGTTTCCTGTGCAGTTTGTCCCGTGGGCATGATCCTTCCAGGTGCCAGCCATTGTCATTGCACTTTTCGGCCAGTAGGCGGCTAGGTGTTTGGTACAGGTTTCCTTCACTATCTGAAAGCAGAACGTTCCTGTGAAGCCTTTCATAACTCGAAATGGCATGAACCGAAGAAACCGTTATAATTAATTTATATGTAAAATATTCTGAGCGGTCCCAGACCTAAAAATAACGTACTAAATCATACCAAATAACACATAAAACCTAACATAACACTAACATAGTAAAAGCAGGAATAATGCAATTAAAACAAGGCCTACATAAAGTATACGTTAATAGCAAACATTACATGGTAACAAATGTTATAGTCATATAATCATCTCATAAAGGGTGGCTTGGGGTTCAGTGGTTGGCTCTGCGACCAGGGTTCGAGTCTCCGCCAACGTTCTGGGTACTCTGATTTTCCTCCCCTCCAGTTAACTGGAGTTACCCAATTTCCCCTAGGTGTGGATGCTGTGTGAGTGAATGGTGTGAGTGTGCCCTGTGATGGGCTGGTGCCCTATCCTGGATTATTCCCTGCCTTGTGCCCATAGGCTCCAGTCCCCCCACGACCCTGAATTGGATAAGCAGCTAGAGAGAATGGATAAATGGAATCATGTGATGTTTGTTATTAAAAGATGTTAAGATTTCCTTCTGGATCAATAAAGTATCTATCCACTTCATGTTCCATGAATGCATAATGAAGATGAAGTTAATGCAAAGTGCTTCTGAATGTAGTTCCCAGGGAGGGAGCAAGGTGGCGCCACTCTCATTGCTCGGGGCTTTTAACAGCTCACTGCAAAAGAAACACTAAGCGCTAAGCTATAAAAATATAGGTCTTTCATAAAATCAAAATGGTATAAAGCGAACTTTGAAAACGTGGGGGGAGCTGCTTCAGAGATTCTCAGGCTGTTTACCGTAGCTTTGCCCTCTATCTCATTCCAGCTGCCCAACATGTTTGGAGACCTCCGCTCCACGTTCATCGCCCTCATGATCGGCTCCTACGCCTCTTCGGCTGTGACCTTCCCTGGGATTAAGGTAAAGATCGCAGATGACTACCATTTCACATTCCATAATTCGGGTGAATTCGATCCAGGGTGATTTCATTTCCTGCCCACTACTGGTGCAACAACACGTGTAACATAATATGCAGCAGCAACATTTTTATTTTCGATTAAATAAAGCGAAGTAACACTGTGGTGTTATTTGCCTGATAACACCCCACTTCCCGAAACACTCATCTTGCAAATAGGAAAAGTACTATGCTTCTGCTCCTCTAGGTGATTTATGACCTAGGTGTGACCTTCATCACCATCTTGCTGACATGGGCAGGCTGTGCTGGTCTTGTCTACATCAACTGTTATTTTAACTGGCCGCTGGAGCCCTTCCCTGGGCCCGAGGACATGGACTACACGTAAGAAACATGCACGAGCGTGACCACATGTGAAGCCATGTACATGTATACATAACTACAGTGCCTATAAAAAGTATTAACTCCCTTGGATGATTTACCCTTTTATTGCTTTTGTAAATCAATAATGATCAACATAATTTGGCTTTTTTGAAAAAAAAAAATTACAAAAAAAACCCTTTAATGTCAAAGTGAAAACTGATTTCTACAAAATAATGACAATTAAATAAAAATGAGTAACATAAAATAAGTACATAAATAGTCATGCCCCTTTAAAGTGACTGACCTAATTCAACAGAGGTCCAGCCAATTGGGGCTAGTAGTCTCACAATTAGTGGAATGGAGATAATCTGAGTACAGTGACTGTGTCTGGTGTGATTGTAGTATAAAGACACTTGTGTCTGGAAGGTCCGTTTACTGGTTAATCAGTATTCCTGGCTAACGTTACAGCATGAAGATAAAAAAAAACACTCTAAGCAAATCAGAGAAAAGGTTATTGAAAAGTATAGGTCAGGGGATGGATAGAAATTAATTTCTAAGGTACTGAACATCCCCTGGAGTTCAGATAAATCCATCATCAAGAAATGTGTTGAGAAACACAAAATCTTAAGCAGAAAGCCGAATGAGTCCACATGCTTTCAGCGAGTAAATACATGCATTCCCACAACCGGAGTGTTTCGCCATGCGCTTATACAAGATTCTAACTGGTCGGGATGCTGTTGAGCTAAATTTCAATATTAGTTTAAATACTAGAACTCGTGGCCATAAGTGGAAATTAGTGGG
>JABFEB020000038.1:11805141-11843818 GCA_019775895.2 Stomatorhinus ivindoensis | reverse complement strand
TTCTCCCCAAACGAGCTTGATGGGCCGAATGGCCTCCTCTCGTTTGTAAATTTCTTATGTTCTTATGTTCTTATGAGTCCCCATAGAGGGTGTCTGATGTGTGGGTATTGGTTCTAGTGAGATTAGCAGCTATTTAACCTCACCTTGCAAATCCCTTCTATCGCTGCCGGCCCTCTTGCCTCAGACATGTATTTCCTCACTCCTTTCACTCTGCAGTGTGAAGATCAAGTTCAGCTGGCTGGGCTTTGATCACAAGATCACAGGCAAGCAGTTCTACCAGCAGGTGACCACTGTGGGGCGCCGTCTAAGCTTGGCAAACTCCCTGAAGCAAACCCCCCGTGAGCTGTCCGTCCTGGAGAGGGATAAGCTCTGTCTCTCAACCATGGATCTGGAGGTCCAGTGCAAGCCACCAGAGGAACGTAAGAGGCTGAATATATGCCAGCAGACCGATTTCTCCAGTACTGGTGTGGATCCTAAGGAGATAATTATACCAATAACCAGACATATTGGCCGATGTTTCATGCGGTCAAGAGTTAAACACGATAGTTTTATACAGCTGATTGAAGCGATTATTTCTGAAAACTCAAATAAACAGCATAAACTCACAATGTCTTAAAATAAAATTACATAAAAGAATTCAGTTCAATTTTATTTAGCTCCTTTTACAACATTCACTCCAAGGTGCTTTACATGGGTGTGTGACAGTGTGATACACATTGCAAAAAATGGCCTTTCAAATTTAAGATAAACTGTCTATGTTATGAGGCCAAAGATCACAACACGGCCAAAAAACTAGCAAAATTATCTGCCAGTGCAGTAAGAAAATTATGCTTAGTAAGATTTCCTAAAATAGCAATATGCTTAAATGCAAGTAAATTAATCTTATTCATAAGATGTGTTGTTAGTCGGTTTATTAATGAAATTAGAATTTGTCTAAATATAAGAAAATTATACTTGCTTAGATTTTCATTTTTGCAGTGCATTACAACATCATTAGGACAGAATAATACAAAACAGGAAAAAAGAAAGACCGAAATGAAAGAGAGCCAGATAAGTGACACATCTGTATGGTGACAAAATCAGATGTCGTTACTGGATCTAAGTGCTTATTTCTCCCACTTTCCCTCCAGCCAAATCGTTCATGCACAGCCTGTTCAGCCCCATCTTCCTGCTCAGCCTGGTCACCATGAGCGTCACGCAGCTACGCCTCATCTTCTACATGGGCGCCATGAACAACATCTTGGAGTCGTTGAGCGACGGAGACCTTAATGTCGGTGGGTCCCCGTGCTCGATGGCCCATTTGGCCTCCCCTGTATCCCCTCATCAACATTACAATGCTGATATGACAGTGCTAGCAGAAACCCTGCATCTGCTTTTATTCCTGCCTCGTCCAGTCTGTCAGTATTGAATTGGGCTGTTCACCGTACTACTTGATCTAAAAGGTTTCACTGGCTGATTCTGATGTTTCTCCTTTCCCTTCCTTCTCTTACAGTGGAGAGGATGGAAGTGGGTGAGGCTGCAGGCTCGTGTTTCAGTTTTAGCCAGATAAACCTGTAGCTCACCATGCTGTGTCTGTTGTTATGCCTGCTAATCTTCAACTGCTACCCTAACCTCTGTCTGCATAGTGCACATGAGCTACATACTCCAGAGAAAAACACCCTCATCACCTCTGTCTGCTTTGTTCGCGCTTTCAGTAGAAAATAACATAATGAGAGCAAAAAGATCTGCCATCGTCAGCGTAGAGCCAATCGCTTATTAACCCAGTAACCTCATTATCCTTTTGCCATTAGTGACCCCGTCTCTCTCTCTGTCTCTCTCTCTCTCTCAGTGAGCACGTACTCCTCCATCTTTGGTGTGCTTCAGCTCCTCTGTCTCATGACCACGCCGGTCATTGGCTACATCATGGACTGGAAGCTCAATGAGTGCGACGATGGGGACTCTGAGGGAAAAGAGTCCATGAAGTGAGTCTCCTGCATTTCCATGACTGTCCACCAGATGGTGCGTCCACATTACTTTTCTTAATTTGGCCGAATTCTCACGACGATGCTGAACAGAGGGGAAAATACAGTGTTCCTCCAACAAGAGATCCATTTCCAAATAGTGCAATATTTTCCATCTTATCCTCATCATTATAATTACATGATTCATTTTCTTGATTTTACATGATAATTGCAAGTGAAAATGTGGTAGTCTAACCCAAGAGTGCCACTAGAGATTGATGAATGGGGGAGGACCTTTACTTGGTGGTCTGATAGTTTATATAATGTGGACCATTTCTAATTAGTCTATATTTATTTCTGTGATTAAAGAACACGAACAGCTGAAGGTCCTGCAGGGCTTGCGCAGTGTTGACGTCTGGCCAGTATTGGATGCAATTTCAAACTTCTCTTAAATTCAGTCTCAACGGTTCCTGTTCAGGTTCCAGCTGAACGTGCTCTGGCCAGTAGAATTATATAACATGCAATTCCTCTGCCCCCAATCCCCATCCCCTCAACCCCATAACCAGGGATTTGGTGCAACCCAAAAAACGTGACCGGCAGATCCAAAAGATCACCAATGCCACGCGGGCCTTCGTCATCACTAACATGCTGCTGTGTGGCTTTGGGGTCACTTGCCTGCTGCCAAACCTGCCTCTCCAGGTGAGCAGCCCATCCCCCCCCCCCCCCGGCCACTGGAAAACACTACAGTCTTTAATAAATATACATATATATGTATATATTTGAGAGCCCACGCCCCACTGTCACTAATAATCCCCATTGGACTAAGGGATGTCAGTCTGAATGAATACAGCAGCTTCCATCACCACCTGCTGGCCACAATATGTACTTATTGTACATTAATCTTTGAGTTTTAAGGTCCTTGCGAGGCTGAATGAATCAGAATGCAGCTCACTGATATTTGACTTATTCTGTTTCTATGTGACAGATTCTCTCATTTATCCTTCACACCGTCGTAAGAGGGTTCTTACATTCCGCTGTCGGTGGACTCTACGCAGCTGTGTAAGTGTCTCACACACCCGCTCTCTCTCACACACACACACACACACACACACTACTCAGCATATTCTGTTCTCTTATCCCTTCCTCACACTTACACACGACCGTTCTGACTCTGTGTCACATGGCATAAATCGAGAGAGTGTGGCTGGTGACACTTGCAGGCCAGAGATTCCATTAATATTTATTTTCACCAACCTGTCAATTAATTAGCCTGGATTAGTGCTGACTGAATTAATTTGCACAACAAAAGTTACATCAAATATAATTATTACTGAGCGCGTGTCTGTTTGCTTTCATTAAGGAATCTCCCCAGTGTCAAACTACCACAATTTCATTTTTACTAACAAAATAATTTCCTGTCAGATTTTGTGTAAATAGAATGCCATTATTGCCATTAGGGATGCACCGATTGCAATTTTCTTGGCCAATCCTGATTACCGATTTTTTTTTTTGGTATGTGTGATTGGCCAATAGTGATTTTTCGATACCAATTTTTGCCCTGAGAACAGCAAATACTGTACATGAAAAAATCACATTTTCTTCACCTCAAAACTTTATTTTCAAAACAAACTCTTCTTAGACTTTACAAATTCAAATAAACTAAACTACATAAAATAAATAAATAAAACCCCAACTGCGACTAAACATTAATATCCATCCATCCATCCATTTTCTATACCCGCTTTATCCTACTGGGTCATGGGGGGTTCCGGAGCCTATCACGGAAGCAATGGGCATGAGGCAGGGAACAACCCTGGATGGGAGGCCAGCTAAACATTAATATATTCTTCAAAATAATAATAGGTGCAGTAAGTAAACATGTGTGACATGACACTAGATCAGGGTTCTTCAAATCTGGACCTCGATTCCAAATCCAGGCCTTGTTTTCAGTTCTCCCAAGTAGTTGTTTAATAATTACTGATTCTGATTGGTTAAAGGCTTCACACCTGACTGACAGGTAAAGGAAGGCTGGAAAACCAGCAGTGCTCAGACCTCGAGGACTGTGATTTGAATAACCCTGCACTAGATTAAAGAACTCTGGTAGCTTGACGTCCAAAAAGTAACACCTACTTCGTATTCTACATATTGGACTTTATCGGATTTCTGAAGCCTCTATCCTCCACTACAGGAAACGGCTGGTGATCCAGAGCCATGAATTCCATAATTTTCCTCGTAATTTCTTTTCACTGCTTATATCAGGGGTGCCCAATATGTCGATCGCGATCTACTGGTCGATCGCAAAGGTCTACCATTGCTATTCTGAAGAAGGGAAATGTGGAGCGGCATTTTCGGACCGTTCATAAAAACTATGACATTAACTTCCCTCTGAGAAGCGAGCTGAGAAAGAGAAAGGTGAAGGAACTGAAATCCCAGTTCAATTCAAAAATACTTTATTTATCCCAAAGGGAAATTAATAATAATAATAAAGAATACTCAATATATTTATAAATAAATACATGTTTTGCATTTTATAGTAGGTAGATCATTTTCACTTGGTCATTTCAGCTTACAAGCTGAAAAAGTGTGGGCACCCATGGCTTATACCAATGAAAGGTAGCACAGACTGCTGGCTCGTAGATTGCTTCGAACATGCTTTGCTAGCAGCTTTCACTGGGGTGATGTGCTTTTAAATGTCTAATTAAATTTGTTGTGTTAAATGTCTTTGTATTGGTTCCCCCATGGTGTACCTGGTCCTTACACTTGCAGTAAATAGCAAACTTTGTGTCCCCTTGGCTCACGCTGAAGAATTTCCAAATTACGGGCATTTTTGCTTGTCTGAAAGTGCTCGCTACTGCGCATATGATTTATTGCACACGTGCAAGATCGGTTCATCAAATACGTGACACTTATCGGCCGATCACCGATCAGGCTGAAAATCTGCCCATTCCGATCACTGGCTGATCGATCAGTGCATCCCTAATTGATATTGTACACAGCAGATACAATGAAATTCAATATGAAATCCCTGGGTGACATCCAGGAAAAAAAGCAGACAGAAATATAGAAAATACGTGAATACAATTATGTAAATAAATCTGTGAAACATATTAAGTATAATTATGTTCCCCAAAATGATGCAAAATCCAAGCAAAGGCTGGTATGTTTACATTGCATTCTCGGTAATCGGTGAGGATTTTGTCCATGCCTCTCTGTGCAGATACCCATCCTCCCAGTTTGGCAGCCTGACTGGGATGCAGTCCCTGGTGAGCGCTCTGTTCGCACTGTTACAGCAACCTCTTTTCATGGCCATGATGGGCCCGCTCAATGGAGATCCGTTCTGGGTGAGTATCCTGCACACACGCACATGCACGCCCATGCACGCGTGTCATCTCGTGACGGGTCCCTTCCTGCATGCAGGTGAACGTGGGCCTCCTGGCGTTGGGGCTGCTGGGTTTCTGGCTGCCCCTCTACCTGATATGTTTCCAACGGAAACTCATCCGCAAGAAACAGGAGCGGGACGACGAGGCCAAGATCTATGTGAAGATAAATGGCAGCAGCTCGCCAGAGGCCTTTGTGTAATACGGTGAGGGAACACGCGCATAAGAGCGGTGTTCCTCGCTGATACGACTTACCGACCACCCACATCCTAATCCAGTTTAGTGAGTGTGATTCTCACTGATATACAGATACACACTCCACACTGTGTGTGACGTTTCCCTTTGAAGCATGCCTAGAGCATAAACCTCACATGATGCTGCACAAACAAACACATGCACGCCTCCCTGATCAGAAGCAGACAGAATGGATATCGCTGTTGTCATGGAAACTAATGAAACTCACGGACATGAGGCAAGGACTGAAGAGACTGAAGAAGAGACAGAAAGAGAGAGTGATCTAGGGGTGAGACCAAAAAAATAAAGTTTCTCCTACACCCTGGTAATTTGAAATGAAACTGAGTAAGTGGAAGCCCCATCTCTTCAAAAACTTCATGCGCTTTCACAGTATTCATGTGTGTTCTGCTCATGGTGTCCTGATTCATTCACACGTAATGGGAAGTGTGTAGCTCCCTATCAGATTAGGGATCTGTGCCAGGCTGATATTATAATACAGTTGGCCAATCAGCAAGTTCCCTGAGTGCCTTCTACTAAATCAGCCCTAAGTTTGGTCAGGATTCCATCAGTAAGAGGTCTTTTATCAGTAAATAATTTAGAGTTTGTCAGTGGATTATTCTCTTGCAACAAGTTAATATAAAACAGAATATTTGATTGTTTTCGAAAAAAGGTAAAAGATACTAAAGTGCAAACCAAAACATGTTCTGCTTCCTTCTCTAATTCTCTCTCTCACACACACTTGCTAGCCCTCAATCTGCATCGATAAAAATACAAGTTTAAGCCAATGGCTGCATTTAGTGATTGTGTGGGAGGGAAAGAGTAGAGACTGGTAGAGGAAAGGAGAGAAAGACAGAAAGATCCAAGAGAGATGAATTTGAGTACATATCGAACACTGAACGTTCATCACAATATCTCTTTCATAATCTATTTTAATGGAAATTATTATTTTTTTGTTATGTCAGCATATTTTGTTGCTCAATGCCATATGTACATGCATTCTGTAGCTGTTTATATATACATGGTAACCAGATGGGCCTAAATCCTATTGTGCCATTGAGTAGAAACGTTGCTGAAGAGTTTCCAGATATGTAAACATGACTGTAAGTGCCTAATAAGTGAAAATTAATGAAATAATATCCATATTTGTGTTTAACTTACACAGCTGAATGAATTAGGGAATCAAAGGGGTTTCCTCACCTTCCCTCACTGTCTGCTCAGTTTTGGTAATTGCATGCTAATTACTGAAGCACAGCTGTGCCGAGAATGAGTGCGTTCGGGTCGGACAGGGTGTTTTTGGTGTTTGGTAGTTTCATGTGGGGTCCTTCACACAGTGCCCGTTAGTGATGCTATCCCCCAGACGTAACACTGCATGAGAGATATATGTACTTCATGTAAAATATGTACTTTGTCTGCAGCTCTCTTAAGGTTTTACTTCCTTTCTGAATGTTTTTTTGTGTGATGGTATATCCATGCTTATGTTGCCTTTTTGGTTTTTTTACAGCAATTCTTCAGCATTTCTTCTCTATTTTAATCACAGTATTCATCACCTCAGGTGATGGTTGCACCAGGGAAAATAATATATTATTAACTGTTTAAGTGAAGACATAAAATATATTTAAGCCTGTATTTTGAAAACTGTGTTATACATATTGATATGAAGTTTTGCTAACATATTTCATGTTTTGTCAATTATAAAAACTGTTTATTTGTCAATGGTCAAACAACAGACTGGTAAGAGTTGTTTTATAATGGCAAAGGGCCTTTGTCTGTACTGGGATTTATGGGGTTTGTGGTGGTATAAACATTTACAAAAACACCAGCACAACAGTTTCCTGAGTCTTTGTGCTTCACTCATGATTTTACGACATTGTGATTTAGAGTATTTTGTTTTGATTATTGATTGTAACTATTTCTTCTTTTTTCACTTGATAAAACTGACCTACGAAGAAAAAAAATATTATGAACATTTAGTCAACATGTGTTTATTTCATAATCTTTGCAATGGGGTAATTTACAGAATAAAAATATATTATTAAAATTCAACATATCTTTATACTATGCTTTCCAGTTCATCTATCCCAAAGTGCTTCAAGATTTACAGGGGGGACTTTAGTAACTGTCATAACAATTTATGGGGTTTGTGGTGGTATAAACATTTACAAAAACACCAGCACAACAGTTTCCTGAGTCTTTGTGCTTCACTCATGATTTTACGACATTGTGATTTAGAGTATTTTGTTTTGATTATTGATTGTAACTATTTCTTCTTTTTTCACTTGATAAAACTGACCTACGAAGAAAAAAAATATTATGAACATTTAGTCAACATGTGTTTATTTCATAATCTTTGCAATGGGGTAATTTACAGAATAAAAATATATTATTAAAATTCAACATATCTTTATACTATGCTTTCCAGTTCATCTATCCCAAAGTGCTTCAAGATTTACAGGGGGGACTTTAGTAACTGTCATAACAATGATTAAAGTTACGTAGTATGCAGTTTGAAAATGAGGTCCAGTCAGTAGACAATTCATCTGTGTTGTGTTGATCTGTTTCCCCCAAAGCAGTGCAGTGCCATATTTCTTGAATACAGGAAAAAAAATCTGGTATGTTTCGCTGCACATCGATTAGCACTGCTTCCTTACACCTTCAGGACTCAGCTTTGTAAATCAAAATAGTATGAAATCAAAATGCAATGTGTTTGTTGATCATTCTCGGTGGGAGAAACATAACTGAAATTAACCAGGGTTTAACTCAAGTAAAATTTAAAAGGATAAATGATTAATATTACAGCTGTACTTAAAATGGTCTGCAGCTAATGGTGGCAATTTTGATTAAATTAAATTCCATTTTTACATTAGCTGTTAATGTACTATAAAATCCTTGTCTGTGAAAATGTCATATATCCACACAAAAGAGATAACTGCCTTGAAACAAACATACAGAGTGAGTGTATTTAGCGAGGCCTGATTACAGGAAAAATCTTGACTTCCACATTGCAAATTTATCTGTGATTGGGGGAGATAATTATAAACATCATCCTTGATGACATCACCAAGGCCACCAGTGAAACCTCCGGATCTGAGGTTTCAGCAGGAGCAACCCTCCTCACCTGACGTCACGTTGTTTGTGTGACGACATAGCGGTTGTGGTTACCGCGACGACGCCGCGCCCCCTTTGGCCCCGATCGGGAAGTGAATTTACGGAAAATAGAAAAGGGGAGCGAGAATGAGACAAGAGAGAGAGAGATCGGAGCCGGAGGGAGACTGACAGTGATCGTAGCTGCTTTGGGATTCTTGTTTAAAAATACCAGAATCTCGAGAACAGACAGATCAGGAAGGATGCTCATCAAAGAGTTGTAAGTAGCGAATCGTCCGTTTTTACAAGATAATTAAATTTACGCAACCTAAGCTGCCTTGACACTGCTGTACAGCAGGCGGCTGTTGTTCCTAGCGTTGCTTTCTTGGAACGTGGAGAAAATAGTCGGCTATCTATGGCAATGGAGACATAAACTTGACTTTGATGTTTAATGCCATTGTCCTTTTGTAAGGATGCATTATATTTCACCCATTCAGTTATTTTCAGGACTAACATGCGCAACCTACTGGCAGAGATACTGTTCATTTACCTGCCTGCATGGCTCAAAATGTTAGTTTTTATATGAACGTAAATACTGTGGAGGAAGAACGCCGTTTTAAGCAAGTCGTCGTCTAGCTTCTATATTAAACATTTCACATTTCAGTGTGTGATGCCATGTAGCCGAAGTGTGAGACAGATTTAATCGCTCTATATGTAATATTATAGCACAGGGGTGAAGGTGAAATCTGAACGGGCGCTGGACGGAACGGAATGGAACGTTTTCACGTGAAGCCGCGTCGCCGCCTCGAGCCCCGGTGACCGGCCCTTACGTTACACGGAGGTGTCACAAGGCGCGATGAGAAGTAGTCTAAATCACCGTGCACATCAATGGGCGGATATAGACCGTATTTTAAGCGCTTATCTGTTTAACGGATGTGAAATGGGTAACCACTAACCTAGCAGCAGTGCGCCTGGAGTGTAGGTATTATGTTTAGTGTTAATATATTACTTTAATAATCATGTGGTCATTTTTGTAAACCACCAACCAGCAAATGGACGGCCTATAATTTTAGGACACACCTCGACGGACAGTTAACAGACTCATAATAAGATTTGAATAAAACTTGCGTGAGCTCAGCTGCAGTTAGAAAACCAGGGTTCCGGCCGAGGCCTCGTTAAAGGTTATTGGAGATGAACAAGGCCGGCGGACGATAAGCGTCGACCTCACGACGTCAACTGAGACATTGCCGGTCTTATGTAACTAGCGCCAGAGAAGGAGATCTCCGGGTGAGGCGAATTCAAGGGCATTTTCTTTGCCAGGTTATGTCCCCTCGCGCCGGTGACGATGGCAGGACGCGCGTGGACGCACGCGGGAGCGCTAGTTGAGAGTATGACTCAGACTATTAGCCGCTGATTTTTTAAAACAATATGTTCGATGGGGCTCGCGCACACTGCGCGTGACTCTAGCGTAATACCACCGCGAGGATGATCATGGCCACGTCCGTACAGCGGGATCCCTATTATCTGTAATCGCTATCCGGATGGCAGGGGGGGAGCCACACCACTGTAATATGTTCGATTTGAGGACACGTCCGGTCGAACTCATATAAAAGCGCGCAAGGTAGATTCTGTGATTTCTGCGAATAGCACAGGTGTAAAAGAAGTGAATAGGGAAGTGTTTAATAGAAACTCCGCGAAGTATACAGTATATGTGGTGTAGTATAAATGTGGGTAAGAAATCTTCAGCGCTGATTTTATACGCCAATACCAGAAGAGAAATATGTACTTTAGGGAGCGCTCGCTTACGAATGCGACATCTGGATGACGCGATGGCTCGAGAAATGGCCGAGCTACTGGTACAGGAGCCGGTGATAAAGTCATGGATATCGATAGAACGATATCTTAGGTGTTATTTAAATGTTATTGACGAGAGTGTCATCCTTTAGATGTGTAATCGGTTGCTTTATGTAAGAATTCTATGGGTCTGTAGGCATAAAACACCAGCCACAGAAAGTGTCCTCCAAGATATTTCACTGCTAGCTGACACGGTAGTAGTTCACAGTGTTCTGTAATACGACACCACCAAAGCAAGTCCAGGGTACTAAAATAATGTTTGTGTCTTTCATATTTATACTTTCCTGTACAGTTGGTGGGCACCAAGAAAGTAAAATTTGCAATATATATATATATAAACCGCTTCCAAAATCAGGGTTGCATGTTCAGTCTATCACAGGGAATCGACACACTTCATTTGAGAACAGCTGAAGAACACATATTTGGAAGTTGGAAAGAAACCACGATGTCAAGAAGACGGCTGCCAAAAAAACATACAAAGAGAGCACAGAAATCCTGCACACACTCACAACTGAGGTTTGAAGTACTTACTATGCTGATGATTGTAACTGGACATCATCTAGATACTGTAATACAGGTTGCTGCGTTTACGTAACACTGTCATCGTACTATCAGTCCTAGCGCTTAGGTCAGAGCCTGCTGTCCTGGAAGTTGTTTTCCCACAGAGAATAAATTATATGTGATACTGGGACATTGATGCTAAGTTGGCCTCTTTAAAGACAGAGGCCTAAGTTTTGTATGAGGCTTGCAATTGTGCTCCAGTTATTCTATAGACCCCATGCATTTTGGTTGTTTCATCAGTTATGATGTTTTACAATCAGTTGGCCAGTCTGGCTTTTGACTGTGTTGATGCTTTTTTGTGGTTTACTTACTTTGAGGTGTGCAGACGTCACACAGGGAATAGTCTAGGTGAGTGTTACTTAATCACATACTGAGATGTGTCTTATGGAGATGTCAGCATTTTTTGTTTTAAGAATATAATGTTTTATATTAGGATGCCTGTCTGATATCTTCATGTCATTGTGGTAACTGTGAATCCAGTTAAATGAGCTGCTGAATGTGACAGGTGTACAGATTTGTGAAAAGGATTCATTCTTTTCACCAGTGTGTTTGCACAAGCACTGTATCCTGCACTGCCCCCGGGATTTCAGAATAGTAAATAAACACTAACAAAAGTGGCTACATGGCTGATAACAGAAGTGAAGATGATGGCTATTTTGTACATTATTAGTTGTTACATTTACATGATACTGCAACTGAAATGGCTTTTCGGATTTAAAAAAGGTTAGTACTTATAATTTATTAATAGAGTAGTTGGCTAATTAGGGGGATCAGTATAAATGCCACTAACATTTTGAATACATTAAGTGTGTTGTGTAAGGGCCCAGGAAAAGTTCCCCTGCTTGTGTCTGGACTTGCACCCTTTTTTATCTCAGGTATAGGTCCATTTACATGAATGACCAAAACTGTAATTAGAATTTAATTAACTTTGGAACCTGATAGGCAACTAACAGACTGAAATTTTTATACAACAAATAGTCTTCGTTGTTACCTCAAATGTGATGGTAGTGGATGTCAACCTTATTTTGTGTAGTGTGGCATTGTTTCAC
The DNA here is from genome assembly GCA_019775895.2 of Stomatorhinus ivindoensis. Taxonomy (NCBI): domain Eukaryota; kingdom Metazoa; phylum Chordata; class Actinopteri; order Osteoglossiformes; family Mormyridae; genus Stomatorhinus; species Stomatorhinus ivindoensis. The sequence continues at coordinate 11,831,722 of JABFEB020000038.1, read as the reverse complement.
AAATTCCAGCAGGACTGTTCAACAGACTGTAAAGCTCTTCAAACCCAAATGGCAGTGCAGTGTCCTACTCTGGATAGCCCAGCTGTCTACAGTGTCTTTTTGTGGATAGCCCAGCTCTGTGCTGCATTTTCCTTTGGATAGTTCAGCACTTTGCAGCATCTTTGTGAACATCCTAGTTCTGCATGCTGTCTTTCTGTAATAAGCCTAGCTCTTCGCAGTCCCTCTGCTGGAAGTTCGGCCTTTTCGGTGACCCGAACTGACAGCTTATTGTCACCTGGCGCCAGTCTGCTTGCAGGGTGATGTCAGCTGCATTTGCATTGTAGCTAAAAGCAGGCTTTGACATGTGAAGTTCACCGTGTAGCATGTATGTACGTGACAGGTATCTTTTGCTTAAAGAAATGTATTGGTGAGTAACCTTGTAAGATCTCAGGTGTAAGATTACTGGCAAACTCTCAAAATGTGAATGGCAGCAAATGGCATGCCTCATATATATAGGTAAGCCTAAGAAGTCTTTAGCTGCTCTATATTGGAAATAAAATTAATATTAACAGCCTAGATGTGAAGGATTCCAGCTATCTGTAGTAAAGGACTTGCACCAGCCTGTGAGGAGGCCATTTGGAACATCAGAGATGCACTTCAGAGAAAATAATATGCTTCCAGAGATAGTCAAGGTGACTTGTGCCATTAGTGGGGGTTTAAAGTTCTGCCCAGAGCCCCTGGTTGCCAAATACAGTGGTCTCCCATAACCCCCCTAGTATAAATAAACCACAAATACTTACATTCTGGTTTTATCTTAATTTCATATTATCATTTCCAAGTGCCCAGCAGTACAATGGATTAAGGTATCTAAGTTGTGTTTGTGAGCATTTTGTAATTATGAGTATTGGGGATACTATAGTGGAGACATATGACATAGGACCATCTTAATCATCTCAGTTAGCCAGCCTGCTCATTGAAATTGTCAAATTTTGGAGTCAAGGAGAACACGCTAAAAACAAGAGGGAATTAAAAATGCACAAGTCCCAATGAATTAGTCATCAGTTGGGTGATAATAGAATCAGATGTAATGTTATATCTGTAGAATCAGCCTTGGGAGCAGGGAATGTTGGGCTTGTATATGACATGGGGATCTCTGGATTCAGATTCTCGCCTTCTCACTGTACCATTTCCATGGCTACATCTGCCAAGCTTTGCGGTTTGGGTGTAGCTCCTTACCAGCAGCCTGCCGATTGTAGACCTGTCTCCCTATGCTGCTCTCTTCTGCTTTTCATTTATTTCATTCAACCAGTCAATCCCAAAATTTCAGTTCAGATTCTATGTCTCAGTTCTGATCAAATTTTTTAATTCACACTTAGTTCATATTGAATTATTCTAAATGCTAATTCACTTGGAATTAATTGCCAAATTACATGCATTTCAGTCCCTTAGCTCAGTTTAATTCTATATCAGATTACATTCAATTCAGTCTCTTTTGCTTCCTTTTCATCACCAGTCTTGTTCTCCATTTTACTTAATTTCCCCTCCTTCATGTCCTTCTCTCACGATTACCCTATCTTTTTCTCTCTTTTTTCTCTATCTATCTCTCTCCTGCTCTCGGTAAACCTACAGCTCCGTGGGCCTGAACTCGGCTCCGTCCTGACGTGGCATGCTGGTTGTCTCCCGTTACACACAAAACCATACTGATGAAATATTCAGGCACATGAGAATGGGACCACATGGAGATTAATTACCCTGCACACACTAGCCTCAGAAAAACCAGAGGCCATTCACATTGGCTCTCGATGCAAAGTATGTACCATTTGGAGAGGCGTCCAGATGAGTTCATACCTCGCGACAGCACTCAGCAGAGAAAGAGGAAGGACACTGACAGAGCTGTCATATTGAGTAACGCTCAAGGTGTGGGATTTGTGTCCAGAAGGTTGTTGGTTTGAAACCCAAGAGAGACCATGTGCTTATAAGATATTTGTAACTGCTCAGTGAAACCTGCCTTGGGTAGATGTGGCTGACTGGGTATATATACAGAGTATCTGTTAATGCAAATAACTGTCAAGTAGTAAACTCATTGGGCTTAAAAAGCACACATTGAGTATGAAGAACATGAGGACAGAGGGGTAGCGAGAGAACTTTTGCCTCCTCTCAAAGAGAGAAGGCCCAGAAACTGTGCTGAAGCTGCATGTCCTCTTGTACCAACCATATATACAAAGCAATTGTCATTCATTATGATAGGGTTTAACTAATGTCTTTATCACATAGGTTAATTATCTTGTCAGTGTGTGTATAGTGGCTACCCTTACTGTGTAGTTGTGGTTGCCAGTATGATTTGTAGATTGAGCATACGTACCTTCTGGTAATGTTAAGGTGTGCAAGTCAGGCAGCTGTCCGTGGTTCTTCACATCCAGCTCCCATGGGTGGTTCTGAAGGGACAGCGGCCAACTTTGCATGTGCTCCTCCCACTCTGCTACACTGGGGGAGTGGCCACAAGATACCGAGTCAGTTACCAAGCACACAGCTGTAGCACGAGTTTATAAATGAGAATCTGTGGGCCTTTTATTCAAAAAAAGTTCAGGCCATTTTAGAGTTGTGATTTATTTATTTAGCAGATGCTTTTACCCAAAGTTACGTACAATTGAAAGCCGGGCCAACCAGTTCATGGAACCTTTAGGGGTTCAAGGCCTTGCTTCAGGGCCTGAAATTGTTTTGCTCAGTCTAGGATATGAACCAGTGATCTTCCGATCACAGGCACGGCGGTCTAACGCACCGAACCACACACCAATCCCATTTAAAAAAAACATTACTATTATACAAACTTGTGATGGTAGTGTAGTCCCATGCACAGGACAACCATGTTATCTATTCATTTTTATTGATGGTGATTATGATGGTGCTGTTACTGTACTGAAGCGTTGCAGTCATACCATGGCTGATATTGGTGGTGGTGGATGTGACGACAGCCATTTATTATATTATAGATATTGATGGTAGTGGTGATGACTGTAATGTGTTTATGGTGGTGATCTTGGTGATCTCGGTAGTGATGTCGATGATGCTGGTGGTGATATAATGAGCTACCCTGTCTATTTTCCTTCTAGTCGAGTGCTGCTGCCCATTTCTGTGGAGGAGGTAAGTGCTATGCTGTGTTTGTGTGTATGCTTGTATGTGTATCCTTCTTATCTCTCTCTCTGTCCATTCTTCATTTTCAATTCATTGCCAAATTTAGCTCTTTATTGTCATATACGTCATATACATTTTTTCCCCAGTTTATACAACTTAAGTATAGCTGTGATATAGCATTTTGCTATTATGACCCTCCCAGTAAAGGGTTAAAGTTTTGTTTGATTTATTTGGACAGTTCAGGGCTCTAGTATTTAATTATAGTTACTTCCCATGGTTATTATTGCTCTTATTGCTTTAAGGAGTACAGGCACTTGATTCCATTGGCAATAAGAATGACTACAATAATAATAATAATTTTTATTATTTGCCATATACGTGATGCTGTATTGAATAGATGAAAAGTCTCTCCATTTTCTGACCAATTTCCAATAACTTGATATTCATTTAGGGTTACAGTGATCCTCTGAGTGAGCCTTACAAAGCGGACACTCTGAAGGGGACAGATTCACACTCAGAAGTACACTTCGGAGGAAACACACAAAAGCATAGGGATAAAATGTAAACTCCGCACACTCTATCCATATAAACCGGTATCTTCCTGTGTGACTTAAAGGAGCAGGGGTCTCAGTTAAGTTCAGCTTCTTGGAGGTTGTTTCTTTTACATCCGTTCATGGGTGTGGGTTGGAGGGGAGGGTGAACAGGCAGCTAGTGTGTAGTAAGTGTTATAATCGTAGTTATTGTTATAACTGTTCATATCCTAACCAGAGAATATGTACCTGTCTGGGCTGAAAAAAATCTATCCTGTGTAATTATCACAAAGATCGCAGACAGAGATCTTGGGTAATTACAGTTTGAGCTTCTTCATTAACAGAGACACATTTGAGTAAGACACTCCCAGAACCAAGCTATTTCATTTATCTTATAATCCACATTTACGTTCCTTGTTTGTCTTGCTCTTGTGCTGAGTAAGCTTATGTCAGAGTGGCTGTACTCTGAGTGTTTATCTGTAAACCCCAAAGGGGCTTGGAAGGCAGAGGGCTCCCCTATAGCCTCTCCCTGCGGCTTGTCCCTGTTGTTGTCCAAGGTACTGAAAGGCTCATTCCGCTCCTCATGCCTGATCCTTCTCTGGGAATGTAACACTGTTTTGTGTACATAACCCATCCCCCACCATCACTGCTGACAATGCATTGCACACTCTACTTGTACTCCAACACACACACATGCACACACACACACACTTAACCATAAGTAACCAAACAAAATACAACACTTTTGACATTTTTAGTTTTTTGATTTCAGTCACAGATTTTTATAAAAATGAGTTTCCCCTTGTGGAGACTGAAAAAAATGCTCCCCGTAATGTTAAAATAATAGTTTTTTATCACATTATGGGGATATTTGTTCATCAAAAAGCTTATCACTGTCCACTGGTTTTGTGGTTTAAGTGACAGGGGACATGGTTCTGGACATGACACCGGGGGCATGTTGTGTTGTACAGGCAATGCACTGGGCTTGCATGTGTTACCCAAGGCACTTCCTCTTCCTGCCCGACATCCCTTCCTGTTCCTCACTCACTGCATGCTTCCTATTCGTCACAGTCTCTCTCTCTCTCTCTCTCTCTCTCTCTCTTTCTCTCTCTCCCTCTTTCTCCCCCTCCCTCCCTCTCTCGGCCTCTCTCTCTGTTATTGGATCTGTGATGTTGCCAACAGCTGCACTATAAATAAAGTGGAGGCTTCCTGCTTTGGTCTAACCCCCACTCCCCCCCCCCCCATGGATGAAGCTCTCAAACACAGACAGCTAAAAATACTGCACTCTGCATCACTGTGCTTGCATCCACCCTGACTGCAGTCACACACAGACACAACTGCTGACTGCAGTCACACGCACACACAGGCCAAGCTTAGCTGCAGTCCCAACATATACACAGACATATAGTAATGACAAATGACACAACTTCTGTAATGTCAACTGCTGTTACACATGAAAGGGAAAGAGTGAGAGAGAAGGAGGAGTGAAGGAATGTCCTCTAGTACTGTAGGAGAGAGGCAATTAAGAAGAATTTCAGGTTTTAATGTGCACTTACAATACTGACCTGGGAATGGTCTGATCAAATATCTTAGAGCAGTGCATTGTGGGACCGGCTGCTGGTGATTTTTGGAACTCCAAACCCACCGTAATGTCTAAAGCACCGGTACTGGCTATGTGGCGACCGAGTGTTCAAAGTAAAGCTAAGTTACTTAAGCAAATAGGTGTGACTGGAAGCACCATGGAGCCACCTAATTTTGTGGCCCGTTTACACATTGCACAGCCACCATCAAGGTCAATAAAGGCGTGGGAGTCTTTGGCTGTATCTACAGTATGATTAATGGTTACTTTTGGCTTCCACTGTGCTTTATGTTGGGAGATATATCTGTCAAGCAGGGGTCAGTGTAGTGAACAAGTGATAAGCAGAGATATTATTCTTATTATTCTTAGTCCCGGCCAAGCTCCGAACCCATTTACACATGGGTTACGATACATAACTTTCAATGAATTGATACTGGAAGAATTCAGTTTATGAGCTGTATTTAATACAATCAAAGTTGAATTTTTATGAAAAAGAGAAAATGATATTATGTCATTCTGTCCTATAGCTCTTCTAGCATCATTCCATTTTCTGCTTTCTGTCTTTTTGTCATCTTCCTTATATTTCCTTTTATGTTCCGTGTGAGTGTATTGGGAGCAGCACCTTGTGATCGTGTCTGTGTAATTGTGTCCACCAATGACAGTCTGCATGGTCTGGTCAGCATCACGGTCATTGTGACTCCTATCCACCCTCTTTTTCTGCCAGTCTGTTTATGTGTTTATTGTTATTAATAATAAACATTATTGTTGTTTGTTTGTAGTGTTTATTGGTTATTTTCCTTCCCCACCTCCTGCTTCTCTAGTTACATCGAGTTTAGATCCAGCGTCTTCATAGCCCACAGAGCTTGGATGTGAACTAGAAGCAGCACACTAGTTTTTCTGGTTCATGTCGACTAGAATTCTTGCTGTGAGCTGTTACAATGCGCTGACCCCCCAGTACTCTAGTACTTCTGAAAGAATGTGCAACTCTTCCTGCCTCCCCCCTGTGCCAGTACCAAGTGGGCCAGCTGTACTCTGTGGCAGAGGCCAGTAAGAACGAGACGGGTGGTGGCGAGGGGGTGGAGGTGCTGAAGAACGAGCCGTATGAGAAGGACGGGGAGAAAGGCCAGTATACACACAAGATCTACCACCTGCAGAGGTGAGGCCCACGGGGGCAACACACACACGTACACTGACTCCTACCTGCAGCAGCTTTTCAAGAGGAGTCAAGTATTGTTCTACACATCTCCTTGAACCTGAAATCCCTGATTGAACCCTATAAAGTGGTATTGTCCATCTAAAAATAACTTCAAATAACTCTAAATTCACTGCAGTGTTAAATTATTCATCAATTAAAGTTTAGACCCTTTACAGTATCCATTCACACTGGATGGATGGGGTTAATTGTCGCTAGGGATGGAGTTTAATCTGCGTAATGTTACTGTCAGGTAGGTGGTATCTGACTTGAGAAATATCTTCCTGCTATGCTTTGGTGTTGCTTTCGTTTTGCTGGAGCCTGTGGCCCTTGACAGAATGGCCGGCCTGTTCTGAATCCCCAATTTCCCCATTCCTCATAATTTTCTTTTCTGCGTAATGTAATAAAGTGGAAACTTTGTTGATGCATGAGACACTAGGACACATACAACTCTGCTCTACACCAACCGGCTTAATTCCCTATCTGAAGGTATAATAAGGTTTTGACATGGCTGCAGATATTTCACATAGTTAGCCATGCAGCCTCCAAGCTGCCCATATCTGCATCTGATTAACTGTACATTAAACCAATGCTGAATTTGATTTAGCACCGGATCTTCTATGGCAGTTTGCCTAATCCATGCCTATCGTTTTAGAAACCACAAATGAACACTGCTAGGCCATTCATATCAGAACAAAAAAACCCTTTTCTACACAAAGGGTGTTGGGGGTTTGGATTAAACTTCCGAGTAGCAGAGTTATACTTTAAAGGGTAATTATGCTTTAAAGTTATAAGCTGAAATTCACAATAGCAACTCTACTAATCTCAACTCCACCTATTCGTGATTGTATACCCAACAGTCATTCTATCCTTATCTCTCATGTCTGTGTCTCAGCATTGACTGTCTCTCTCTCTGTCTGTCTGCTGTGACTTCATGCTGACTCCCTCTTTCTCTCTCTGGCTCTCTCTTTCTTTCAGCAAAGTGCCGTCGTTTGTGCGAATGTTGGCGCCAGCGTCCGCCCTCAACATTCACGAGAAGGCTTGGAACGCATACCCATACTGCCGCACCGGTGAGAGCACACACAAACAGACGTCCATTTAGTTCTGTTCTTGCCATTTTGCTATTAATTGCAATTGCATTCATTGGCTCCCAAAGTCATGCTAAACACAAATCTTGATGTTTTATGTTATTGCAAAGGTATTAATAATTAAAAAGCACCCAGTGAGGCTACTTATCAATGAACAGAACAGCTCTTCTGGAACAAAGATTTGGGTTTCAGTTTATCATTACTTGAAATGAATGTTTTACTTAAAACTACTGAGTGTTTCTAATGTGATATTTTTTGTTAAAAAATAATGATTTTGTTATGAATCCAATAAATTTGCAACATTTTTACTGAATTAAGCAAGTGTCCAAGACTTTCTGTGAGCACTGTACCTACACACAGTGTCTACATATCTATGGGTGCTGGTTTCAGTCCAGGGAGATGAGATTGTGGTTGGACAGAGGAGAGCCAATAATGGAGGAGAAGTTATCCTGATGAACGCCTGAGACAATAAACATGAAGTCAAGACAGTGTAGGGGGGGAGTGAGCACAGGCACTGTCACACAATCCATTGGCTCGCTATCCCCCCTCCCCTCCCAATCTCTCTCTGTTCAGCAGAGTCTGCTGTAACAGCAACTGAATAATTTAAAGCCTGACTGCAGAGGCAGAAGGTGTGGAGTTACATTGCATAATATGAATGTTCACCACACTGACCCCAACCTACAGCGAGGGAGACAGACAGACTGGACACACAAAAACAGACGAACTCAGGATAATGAGATTGATGCTGCCAAATCTTAATTTCAGGTTGATAAAATTGTGATTTTTTTCCCCAATGTAACATAATCAACAGTCACCATTTGTGGAATGTGCAAGGTACGGCGGTTACGGGAGAAAGATGCCCTCATGAGTCTTGTTTTGGGGGAGTCGTGTTTTGCTAATAAACAGTGTTTCTGCCTCTCTCCTCTTCTCTGTGCTCCTTCAAAATTCCTTGGTGATGAAGTGATCACGGTGAGTAGCCCTCTGCCCTTACTGTGTCTGCCTGTAGTCCCACCTGTTGCAGATATGGATGCACACACAATAGAAGACAAATACACCTTTGAGGGAAATCGGGAGAGAGTAACCACACTCATCCATATCACATGTGAATGAGAGACTGACACTATTACATGCATGTGTTTACATGACAGCGCACTGTATATGTGTGAAAGCATGCACTGAATTTCCACGAATGTGTGCGCAACCATCAATATCTGTAAAGGGAAATCATTAATAATTCATAATTCATGCCAGTATATGATTCTTTTGTATTTATCTTTGCTCACTGCTCTAAAAATGTGCTAGCAAACACACTGCGGGAGTGTCCTGTGTGAGATTAATCAGCGGGTGCAGCATACCTGTGTGAATGCGGAGACTGCTTCATTCCGCAAATCATTTTCTTCTGTGCACTGACGTCTCCCATCCCTGGGCTGCCCACAGAACGAATACATGAAAGACAACTTCCTGATTAAGATCGAGACGTGGCACAAGCCTGACATGGGACAGCAGGAGAACGTGAGTGAGGCCCATGGGGAGGTGGCTGTGAGGGAGGGGGTATGTAGGAACGTACAGCACAGGGGCACCATAAGGGGGGTGGGGAAGTCAGGATGATTCCAAGGGCCCCTAAATGACAGGGCCCCTAAAAATCTGTGACATAATTGGATTGGTCTGGGATGGGTGCCCAATATGATGTGGGGGCCCAAAATTTTTAGTGGCACCCCTGATACAACCCACTGTTTACACCAGGTGTGCCTCTCCAGCTCTCATTGTTGAAACGATTTTTGGTAATGCTTTCTATTAATTGCACCCTCATAATGTCTTAATTATGCATTCATTACATGCATAAGCAGCATATAAGTATACAAGAGCATGCTAATATACTTCAACAGCTGTAGTATACATTATATGATAATAACAAACATTATAATCATATTTAAACTGTTAACACATGTTAGGATGTTATGGTATACTTACATGTTCTTATGAATTCTCTTTGATTGCATTATGAATGCATTATTAAGGTGCAGTTAATGTAACGCGTTATCCAGTATTTAAATAAAAATAATAAATAATTGTAGCTGTTTATTGGCATCCGAAGGAGTACAACCATTTATCTTGTGGGATTGTTTTTAATTATTTGCCAATTCGGTAGTTGGCTGGATATTGATGGATGAATGTTTTGTAGAGGAACTTCCAGGTAAGGACCTTGTTCAAGGGCACAACAGCAGATCCTCCATCTGTGATGAGAACTGTAGTCTGCTTTTGGCTAATAGGGCCAGATGCCTAACCACTGTGCCCACATGTGCCATCTCTGTTCAGCGCCAGGTCATTGGTTGGAAGGCTGAAGATTATTTCCCTTCTCCATTGGACTGGTTATGTCCACTTTTGAAATGCAGGCAAAATAAGGCCTTGTTTCTGATTCAATGTTTGCTTCCCTATTTTGGAAACACGCTTTGCACATTTACCGGCACATTTCTTTGTATTTTGCATTATATTTTCATTATATCGAGCATTACGCAGTCACCTTTGCTCTCAGTTCCAAAAGGTGTCATTTTCACTTTCCCCATATAGGGATTTTTGTTCTCAGAATCTCTGGAAAATTTTCCAATAGATCGGTCCTCATTTGATGAAGTGAGAAATTCTGTCGGTGTGAAGACTCTTGTGATCGTGTTGGTGTGAAAAACAGTGCTGTTACCCTATCAGGTTCATGGCCTGGACCCAGACACCTGGAAAAAAGTAGATGTGGTTTACATCGACATTGCAGACAGGAGCCAGGTAGAGCCAAAGGTGAGACCGTAACACATGAATTAACACTCCAAATAAACTCTTCAAACATTTTTTAATAATAGTTACTCATTTCCAAGCTTTCTTATACTTTCCTCATTCCTTTATTTCACCGTTCACTCACTCTTTCACTTTTTCCCATATATTTTTTTTCTCCCTGCATGCCTATGAACATTTAATTTAAATTGCCTTTTTATCTCTTCCTATACCCCTTTGACAATTCTCAGTCACTCTTCCTCCCTCTTTCTTCACAGGACTACAAGCCAGAGGAAGACCCCTCCCAGTACAAGTCCATAAAGACTGGTCGAGGACCCCTTGGGCCTGACTGGAAGGTTGCCTACCAGACTGTCCTGTTTATTGCCTGCTTATACTTAAACATTATTTATATCATTTAATTACTAGAGTCCATTAATGCAGTAGATTTTCATTTGAATTCTGTTGCTTGTAATATTGAGTTTTTATACTCCTGTGTCATTGTTACTCGCATGTTTTGCATCTAGAAAGAGCTTCCCAAGAAATCAGACTGCCCACATATGTGTGCCTACAAGTTGGTTACTGTAAAATTTAAGTGGTGGGGCTTGCAGAACAAGGTTGAGAACTTTATCCAGAAGGTATGGCCACCTTTTGCACAAGCTGTGTGTGTTTCTGTGTGATCTGATCTAGCAGGTCTCCTTAAAAATGTATTACTAACAATCCTGCATGCATTCTTTGACCCATGAGCTGTCAGAGGTAATCTTGTGAATGGCACAATCTAGTGCATTTGGCTACGGTCATGTGCCCCATAACTGTTATCCCATAAGATTACAATGGAGCTTAAAAAATCCAATTCACGGTGCATTTCTCATGTGTCTGTGGTGATGCTGGTGTAAACAAATCTACTGCGCTGCCAGCTGTATAAAAGTATAGCACATATAATTATGTACAATACATAATACTTGATAATGATAATAAACGACTCTTACTGGTCTATATATTTACTGTAACGTACTTTCATTGTTATTTTAGAGTGTACTTGTTCTACTTATAAAAAAGTTTACTTTAGCCTAATGGTATGGTATGCTATACCATTTAAGTTTGTGTAAGTACACTCTGTGATGTTTGCATGAGGACAAAATCATCAAACGATTTCCTCAGAGCGTATCCCCATCGTTAAGTGACATGACTGTATATACAGACATGACCTCTAGTGGTGTGGTGGTGGCATTGCTTTTCAAAGCTATTTCAGTGTTTTTAAGGTCATTTCAATGTAATAAATATAGGTCGTAAAATGTAGAAGTTTGTGTTCTTTTTCAATGATCTCTGTTTGACCCCGTTTTTCAGCAAGAGAAGCGCTTGTTCACCAATTTCCACCGGCAGCTTTTTTGTTGGATTGACAAGTGGATTGAGCTGACGATGGAGGACATCCGGCGCATGGAGGAGGAGACCAGGAAGGAGCTGGATGAGGTGCGCACATGGGCTTGGAGCCCCCACCGGGCGCTCTCCTCCGCCTCTGAGCGACTGATGCTGCTGTCTTTGCTCTGCTGTGGGTGATTGATGCTGCTGCTTCCCACCTGCTCACAGATGCGGGTGAAGGACCCAGTGAAGGGGATGGTGGCCTTGGAAGACTGAGGCCAGGTGCATGGTATCTACAGCTGCTTGTTCTGGTACAGGTGGGAGCACTTTGTCAAAGCACAGACACTGGGTTGGAGGTGGGAATGAGGGCATTTGTGGAAATTTTGGAATATATTTTATGCTAACACATTTGTTAAATGTATCTTATCTCTGTATACATGAATTTAAACAGGTATTGTTATATAAAACTCTGGAAAAAAATATGTGACCACAGCAAAATTTTTCAGTGTCACTCATTTCTCAATTTATGGGTGTGTGTAAAATATACATTTTTTGCAAACTGCAGCCTGGCTCTTCCCTGTTTCTCATTAATGAATAGCTTCTCCTGTGCTTTTTGGGTCTTCAGTTCTCCTCGTAGGTGCCTGATACACACTATCTAGCAGTGCACTTCACATCTGCACTTAATGTTTCCCATTCTTTTTGAAGGTCACTTGAGGTTATCCTCCGATTTATGAGGCACTGCTAGATAAATTGACAGTCACCTCTGGCATTAGAAAGCTGCTTCTGTCCTCTAGCTGGCTGGCTTCTGGTCATTCCCAGTGTCTCCTGCTTCTCCATGTTCTTGTTTACTGCTGTCTTAGAAGCTTTGGGCCTGGAAGCAGCCTGCCTTGCAGTGTAGCCTTCTGCCAGCAAAACCAGAATTAAAAAATGCAGATTTTTAAAAAATATAGAGTGGTCTCTTATTTTTTTCCAGAGCTATATATATATAATTCATTTTTATTCTTTCTTGCTGTCTTTATCAGATCTGTGACCCAAACACCAGCGGCTCCGCCTACTCCAGTTTCATTGGCACAACTTATCTGTGAACTTGGTCCAGTCCACAAACCCCCTCTTTTTGTCTCTGCTTGGTATAGCTCATTGTGAGCTGTGTCTGCCAGTAAAGGAGACTTGCCCTAGGCATTTGTAAAATGAGTGTGAAATTACTGCTAACCAAACAGAACCAGGTATAAGACCACTAACTACTGGTGGTTATGACTTGTGCTGTGTGTAACCAGCACTAGCCCCAGAACTGGAAGCAGAACAGGTCGTTCAATACAGAAAACTGAGACAATAAAATTAGGATATTTTTCTTTAAAGTAATACTAATATACATAGTATTACAGATGTATACAATATAAATTATTCAAAAAAATGTGAAAGAGTTTTTAATGACTTATCTGTACTGTACTTTCCTCCTCTGCGTGTTTAGGACCAAGCCGATCATTACTAATGTTTATTTCTGATTGTCTGGTGGTGTTTATTCAGTAATTTTCAGTTTTCACTGGTGATACTCATAGTTTGCCCCCCCACCCCATAATCCTGTTTGACTTCTTGTGGAATCTCAAGTTTGTAAGTTGTTTTGGTTTTTCCTGTCAGAAAAATATTCCGTGTTTGTCTGAGTGTCCCCACCTTCCTCCTGATTCGTTGTTCCTCTTTTTGCTCTTCGGAAAGGATTATCTTTGGTCCAGTGAATGAAGCTGGTAACCAGTAATCTTGTGATAAGTGCAACTGCTGTGGATGGGAACAGAAAGACTCTGTGTGTCCTATAGGTCACACCGACAGGAGCTAATGGTATACTACAAAGCTCCAGTAACCATACTGATACTATACCAACCACTACTGTTTGCCGTGTTTCATTAACCTGTGCTGTATTACTTGCTACAGGGTTTCAAGTATCTCAGTATTAACGAAATACTTATTTTTAGATTTTTTTCTCGTTTGGATGTACTGCTGACTGGTTTGTATGTGTAGATGTACAGTTTAGGGTATGTATTTGGTCCTCTTTTCAAAAACCGCTGCAGTAAGACAGATTGCCTTGAAAATTTCCGTCCATCCATTTATGCAACCTGACTGGTGTTGAACCGTAAACATCCCCGGAAGCTTTGGGCGACTTAGAGTTCATCCTGAACCAGGATGCCAGTCCATCACAGGGCACGCATGCATAGGCAAGGGCAACTGAAAGTCTCCAGTAAATATGCATTGCATGTCTGAGGAGTAAGGTTGGAAAACCAAGGCTAACACAGGGAGAATGTGCAAAATCTGAACAAACAGAGCTGGGGCCAGACTGGAAGCCACAATGCTGATGGTGTGAGGGAACAACACCTACTGCTAAGCTGCTGTGCACCCATTCCTTTGTTCATCATCCATCATTATGTTCAGGCTACATTTACACGGCCCCCAGTATTATTACTGCAGCTTGTATGTCTTTCTTTAAAGACTCAAATACTATAAATTGTGTCAGTCTAGTCTGTCGAGCCCATGTGCTGGAAAGCGCCGAAGCAAAAGGCCTTTTGTTCATCACTGACAATGCGTGTCCCGTCTAAGACTCACACCAGAGATACATCAAAGTTTTGTGATTCGAGACGACCTGCCATAGGGCCCGTCACCCTCGGTACCTCAGCTGTATCTCTATATTTGGAGCCCTATCTTACCTTTTAAACAAGTGCATTTCCAGAATGATAATATAGAAGCAATGTACATTACCTGGTAAGAGTTTCTCTCCAGTCTAGATCTCCTTAGTGATGCCTAGTTTATTGGGCTGCCTGGGTTTTTAAGGAAATCTAGGATTTCCAGCCAACAGGCAGTTAATATGTATCGGCAACAGGACAACGTTAATACGCAATAATCCATAGTGCAACCCCTTTACCCTTTGCATTAATTGACGTCTACAGGATTAGATAGTCACACAATATGTTTTTACAGATCATGCAGGCAAATTCAGGAGCTGTAGCTTTAGCATAGATAGGGAGGAGAATCCTTAGTGTCCCAACATGCAAGGAAGTAGAAGCCTTTCTCCAAACATCAGCAATAAGTCATACTCTTCTATAGATCAAAGTCTCCAAAAGTTCAGCAAGCAAGCCGCTCCCATGTCATCATGTTCTTGCACAAGAACTCACCATTTACATTTGCTGTTTGAGTGGGTGTGTTTCCCGTCAACCACACGTTATGGGTGGATGATGGGGTGGCTGCAGTCTGGGTTTCCTTCCTCCGCCTTCACTCCAGTTCTGTAAAAATCTATTAGCAATACTACACTTCGTTGTCACTAGTTTACCCTGACCCTCTCGCGTCTTACACTGTTATAAAGAGTAGAAAATCTATTTCTGTAACGTATGGATCCTTTATCAAAATCTTATAATGGAGAAGTATATACTGAACTGTACATAGTATATAAATATCTGTAGATGAACACATATATAGGTGATAGCATCCTGCCAAAATAACAGCAAACCTGAGTCCTCCCCTTCATTGCAGCAGTGACCACACTGACAAAATTCACTCAGATTCTCCGATGTGATCGTGGCTCCCCAACGGTCTTGCTCTCACCTGAAGTAATCTCCTCCACTGGAATTTTGGCAGGACAGTCTATAAATATATTTTTGTTCTGAACGTTGTATCAATGTCATCAAGTCTCGAACCATTCAGACCTATTCGCACAAAGGCAGCTTTTATGAAAGCCTGTGAGGCCCTGTCCCGAAATGAACCTCCCTGATCAATAAACCAGAAGCCAGAGGCACATCTGGAGAAGCTCAAACGGAGAGCTTTGCTTTCTGTTTGCCCAACTTCATCGGAGAAGATACCCCTTTCCATGACGATCTGTGTAGCAGGGCACACTTGTAAAAAATGAAACAACAAATGAATGGTTCAGAAGATTATTCCATAGATTGTGTTGTTAGACTCTTTGCTCTGTAGGTAGGATGACCAATTCAAGATATCAAAATTTCAAACTGTATTTTTAAATTTTGTTTTCTTGTCATTTTTTTCTTTTTTTTATTTTACTGTGAATTTGTGCCTTTTGTCATTCTATCTTCCAATAAAAGTATATTGGAGACATGAAAATAAATAAGTCCAAATGAGTCTGTTGTACTTTGTCTTAAGTTTGCAGAGTGATGCAGAATTTCTTACATTTACATATAAAATTCAGTAGGGGGTTCAGAATATATATCACATTGTCTTTTAGAAGTTTGACATTTTGATTTCTGAGAAGACAAATTAATAAAATGAATCAATAGGATGAGAACACCATTAATATATTATCCAAAGCTTTCATTTACTCTGTTGAACCATTAACGTTGGGTTATCAAACTTAAACCTCACTAATCTAATATTTGCTTTGCCATCGCACTAATACAATCATTGAAATCCTGCCTTGTATCACAGAATGTTATGAGGTCAGGTCGACCCCTCAGGGTTACACGTAGGCTTGTCTTTCTGGAGAAATCTTCCACTAATTTTTCAATTAATTAACTGAGTGTTTCTTCATTCACCACAGGATACTAGGTATGTAACGATAAATCACAAATCGATTAAAAATCGATGTGAATGTATGACAAATTAAACCGGCTGATGTGGAAAATGGTGTAATTACATTTGATTTCACGACGTCTGTTTGACGTCAGATGTCACTGTGTAATCACGTTGACGTCGTATGTTAGTTTTTGGTTTTGACCAAAAGGAGGATGGCGAGCGAATTTGAAATTGAGGACACACCCCCCCGATCTTAAATCGGCGGTGTGGCAGCATTCTTGCTTTGCGGTTATCACAAACAAAAACGGCGAGAAAAGCACAGACAAGACAAAAACTGTGTGCGAATCTAGCCAGGTGTGGAATATTGGGCTGTCCAGCCAATTGGTTCCCCGATGATTTGGGCGGGGGGATAGTGGGTGGATGGCTAGGTATGGGGCTGAAGCAGTTCCTGTTGTGGGCAGTGAAGGTAACAGCCATGGAGCGAGTGCGCAGGGGGTTAACTGGTGCACTTGTGGTCGTCCCTTATCCCTTGAGGTGTCATGTTGGGGGCCGAGCGGTTGGTGTAATGCACACCTTTGGGGAGCTGCGTTCTGTTGTGGGTAAGTCCTCTGCTGCAAGATGCGTGTTTTGCGATTAAAACATACAGTCACTAAGTAGTCTTGTTTCTGTAGTTTGGGAGGTGGCGAAGGCAGCTCCAGCAGTGCTATAAGTCCTCATGTTAGTGGTAGGTACCCCGGGGATAATAGTGGGGTTATTTATTTAGTGTGACCTGTAATTATTTTAATATTGCAGGTTTACCGGGAATGTGGACATCGCCGCTGTTTTGTCCTTGTTTGTCTGTTTACATGCTATTGAAAACGGCATATCCTGTGGAACGTGTGGGCCAGGGGAATTTCACCCAGCTTTGTTAATGCTGGAGGGTGGCCTTGCGTGGACCCTGGGTGCCTGGAGCCTCTTGGAGTGGTGCCGTTCCACTGCCGATCTCTGCGCACAGCCTGCCTCGAGATTTTGTATTTTGGTTTTTGATTTGATTCATTGTATTGCATGGAGTGATTTGAATTTTTGGTTTCTTTTTAAAATTATTTTGATTGTTGTGATTATTGTGTAAGCTTTGGGTGGTTAGGCAGGCGTTGCAGGGCAGCAAAAGTGTGTACCACACTAACGTGTCTCTTTGCCTGTGTCTCAGGGCTTGTAACCTTGAGCAGCAGCTTCCTGGCTAGTGGCGGACCTCACTTGTGTAAGTCACTGGTAGTAGCTCACCAAGCACGGGTGTGGTTGTCAGTGAAGTACCCCTGGAGCTCCTGCCTGTGGAGAGCTCCTGGTCCAGATATTCGCTGTGCTGTCCTCTGGTGTGGTCTGCAGCAGGGGTTTGGTGCCGATGGGGTTTTTAGATCTGTGTAGCGTGGAACTACGAATTTCCCTTTAATGTAATAAAACCACTTTTTACCGATTCATGTCTCTGGCCCTTTCCGGTGAATTGAACTTGTGTGCCATTCATGTGTTGGGTATCATTGTCCCCAGGGGTAGTGTCCCGGGGTGGCGTAGTCGGCTATTTATAAAAACAGGGTATCGTAGATACTCCGCCACACAAACATTGTAAAAGACTGATCACATACACAAATAGCACAATGAGTATGCTTCAGCATGTCCATCGGCACTACAGTGAGCTCAATTCACCACCGCCAGAGCCAACATTATTAAAAGGGCAAACCACGCTAAAAAGCTGCACATGCAAGCCTTAGATTATTTGGTAACGCTTTATATTAAGTGCATCTTCATAATGCATTCATTATGCATTTTATAGAACATTCAGTGCACCTTCATAATGCATTCATAGGACATTCATAAGCAGCAGGCAAGTACACGTTAACATCCTTACATTCCTTAACAGCTTTAATATACATTAATAACAAACATTATAATTGTAAAATCATGTAATGTTCGCTATTAAAGCTGTTAAGGGATGTTAGGATGTAAAGGCATACATGCATTATGTTTATAAATGATTTTTGAATACTTAATGAATACATTGTGAAGGTGTACTGAGCGATTTATGAATGCAATATAAAAGCAATGTGAAGGTGCAGTTAATGTAATGCGCTACCATTTATTTATTTGAAGATTTTTTTAAAATTATTTTGATTAGGGATTTTTTAAAACTACTTTATTCAATTTCATTTGCACTGTTAAAACACATTTGGCAGTTTAGAAAGATAACGGAATATTTTTGAATAAATTTGTCTGCAGCTCATTCTGTTAAATCATGAGAACCATATCGTTGTCACGTTGCGGGTTAAGCAGCGTGCCTGGATGCGTGCGGCGTCGGGCAGGAAAGACGATATGAGGCAGGAATATCCAATATTACGGGGTTTAATGATCAGGAAACACAGGGAAACGCCACGAAACATCACAATGACGGATCTAGGGACTACGAACACAGACGCTGACTAAATACAACACGGGAAAGGCAAGCACAGATTAACAACAGGTGACAACAATCCGGATCAGACAGGAGGTAACGAGGGGGGTGTGGCAACCACATGAGGCTGGGACGGACGGAGCGTGACAATCGTGAGCTCAGAATTGTGGATAGTATCGAATCGAGTTGTGTATCGTTACATCCTCACAGGATACCATCTTTTTTGCCATCCACTGGTGTAATGATGTATGTACAGACATCAGCATATGAACTATAATTAATATAAAATATAATATACACTCATCAGATGTTTTATTAGGAATGTTCAAATGCTGCTATCAGAACGGCCTGAGTTCCTTGCATTAAGGACTCTTCCAAGTGCTAGAAATATTAGCGATTCTGATCCAGGTTGGCATCATTTCATCACATATTTGCTGCAGATTTGTTGGCTACATATTCATACTGAATCACCCATTCCACCACAACCCAAAGGTGCTCTACTGGATCACTGATGAGGTGACTGAAGAACACTGAACTCACCTTTCTATTCAGTGAACCAGTATGACTTGTGCTTTATCACATGGCACAATACCCTGCTGGAAAGTAAAAGATGGATAAATTGTGGCCATCAATGAACACTCACGGCAGGGGCAGACTAGCAGCAAAAGGCAGCCTGGGGATTTGCTGCCAAGTGGCCCAATTTGATCATTTGCTGCTGATCAGTGTGGGAGGGGGTTTCAGTGCCAAAATGTACCCTAGGATTCCCCTTTCCCCCCAGTTGGCAGCAAATTATTAAACTGGGGCCACTTGAATTGTGCCATTTAGCTGACAACCAGGATATTTCCCCTAACTTCCTGATGGCCAGTCCGTGCCTGACACATGGTCATCAACCATACTCAACTATACTAAACTAGGCTGGAGCATTTATAAGTGAGGCTTGACTGATAGTGGGAGTCCAGTGTGTGCCAATAAAGCATTACTCACATCATTAAACCACCACCACCAGCCTGAACTGTTTAGACAAGCCAGTTTGGGTATGTGGTATCAGGCATGCTTTACTGGATTCTTATACTGGCACATCAATAGAACTCAACAGGAATCATGCTGTCTGTGCCAAACTCTGTCCCAGCCATCTGAACGCCGCAGCAGAAGTCGAGACTCCTCACATGTGATGTTTTTTACAATAATTAATTATCCGGTATCGGTGAGTCTGTGCCCACTGAAGCCTCAGTTTGACAGGAGTGAAATTCGACGTGATCTTCTGCCCCTCAACGTATTTTGGTCGTTTGTTTGTTCGGAGATGCGTTTCTCCTCCCAGCTGTTGTAAAGATTGAGTGGTTATTTGAATAAGGCTAATGCAATTTTCCCGTGAGCTCGAACTATTCCAGCCATTTTCCTGTAATCTCTCATCAACTGACAGCACTACTGACAACTGGATGTCTGGCACCAACAATCAGCCATGGTCAAACTCAGATTACATTTTTCCTCAATCAGATGTTTGTTCTGACCATTAACTGAGGCTCTTCACCAGTATTTGCATGATTTAATGCACAGAATTGCTTCTGCATGATTGGATAGTTAGATATTTACACGAAGGAGCAGACGTAGGAGTGACTGTAATAAAACTGACTGAATAAGGGCACACAAAACATATAGACATATATAAGAAATATATAATATTTTGAATGATATACATGTCTAGTCAGTTAAAAGTACAATTTAATAAACGTTTGAACGTTTAACATCATTTTAATCAACATGTAAGCGCTCCCAAAGGACCCAAAATTATTCCAGATTTAAGTGTCGAAATGAATCTTCTGTATGAACGAAGTAGAAAATACATATACTAAAAACAATCTCCATTTCCATCTCCAGTCACGCGCACTAAGAAAACAGAAGCCATGGGAAACCCCAGTCCTTCGCCATTATGTAACGCTTTCATGCGCTTAACAACAACAACAAAAATCGCAGGTCATGCGAGAGAGAAAGAATAGGAGACTCATTACCGTCGTCGGGTCAATGCACGTACAGCAAGAGGGTACAGACCTAATCGGAATTTACAACGCAGACGGAATATTGTTATTTAATATATGTTATTTCAAACAAACAGGGTACATCAATTAGGTAAAAATCCCATTTAAGTATGAAACTGAAAAATGTAACCAAAATAAACCATCACTGGTGAAAGCGATGTACAAGCAATGTTGTGCCTACAAACGTTTTACAGCTCAAGTCAATACTCCAATTAAGTTGTTGCACGAGAGGGGGGAAAGAGAGTCATGAAAATAAACCAGTACTAAAACATTAAAAAACTTTTGTACTACACTCACTCTCTGAACTTTTCGTGTTCTACACTGTATGAGCCAGGACCTTTTAGTTAACTAACAATGACCAAACACTGGTCTTCGTGTAGCGGTTATGTCATGCATTGTAATTCCGTGGAGAGTTTTAAAGTCCGCGCAGCCCTACTGCTCCCGATTCAGCCGGCGGCCGGACTGCACAGAGGGCGCCCGGAATTGGCCGAGACCCTGAGCCACGCTATCGTACACTGTCCACGCACCGAGTCACCACGGGACTCATAGTGCACCGCACAGCAGGTATTTTATATGCTGCGTTTGATTGCTGTTGCGTTTGCGCTAGTTGGAGATAAATATTTGTACTTGGACAAAATTCGCGGGTAGCAGTTAATATCTTGAACGATGGCGGGAGTAACAGCTGATGAGCCATAGCTGAAGAATATAGTGAGGCTGCAATTTGAGTCGCAGTTTTAGTGAAAGATGAGTATATTCTTATTACCCTCTGACAGATTCCCATTCACGCGAGACTTCTTAACCTCTAACAAATGCTTATATTTAGCTGAATTTTATTGGAAAAGCAAGATGGCAATTATGTAGTTTCCGTTATCATTATTAAAATGTAATTTCTCAATCCATCTAGCTGTTTGCCAAACTACTGAGAAAGAATAGCATAGTCTAATTTACTTATAATGGCTGGGAAAATCGTTTGTTTAATTAACGTGGCTCAAATAAATTTATTTTCTGAAAATTAAATGTGTATTACCACGGGCAAACTTACTGATGAATACGATGTGTTAGTGACTGCTTATTTTGTTCGTCCCAGCGACCCTGTCAAGAATAATTAAGTGTTTAGAGGATGGATGGATTGATGGATATTTTGTTTGTTGCTTTTGAAGCTTTTAGGTCTTAAAATACTTAATTGAAATTGCCATTGAGACTGATGGGTAATAATGTCACACCAGGTGCCCAGTCAGCTAATCATGTGACCTGTTTTGTCAGGTAAGGATGGAGGTGGAGTCCCAGGAAGGTATTCCCAACTCTGCCAGTATCCAGCTTCCTGGGCAGTGGGAGACATACAGGTATGCCCTAGAATTTGATATATCTCTTCCTCCTTTCATAAATCTGTTATTTAAGTGCTAGTCTGACTCAGCCACAGGAACTGCTGTTCCTGCTATTTGTTGTTGCTGTTTGCCAAGTATATTTATTATGTATCATTTTGCTCATTTAAATGTTTGGCAGCGGGAGTTCGGGGGGGTTACATGGTGCCGGTATGATCAGATGACTGAAAATGTGAATTCATAAAAGGACAAAACGTGTTTTTTAATCTGTGGAGGCACGATATTCATAAATATAACAACAGGTCAGTGTAGCTAATAGGCTGGTATGGTGCAGAGAAAAATGCATCATATTAAAGTAACAGATAAACACAGGTCCTGCAGTCTGGTGATTAAGGAGCTGGTTTACTGAAGCCATACTTGCAAATTATTTTGCCTTCAAATGGACATTTTAATCAAAAGTAATGTACCTGAAGTAAATTTGTTTGACACCATTGTCCTACACATTGTCCTATAATGATATGGACAGACACACAAAGTAAGAAATTACTTTCACCTTCTCTTGTCCTCAGGAGATATTTGTATTGTGCTTTTATTGGAAGGCAATATTGTGAGTAAAATGTGTGTCTGTCCATATCATTATACTTTTAATATAAACACTGACCAAATCCATTCAGGATTGTTTACTGTCAACAGCAGCATTGATGTCTGGGGCAATGACATTAAAACATGGAATTTCCGTATCACATTCTTTTTTTCTAAAATCGGTGTTCTGTAGATCCCTGGTGCTGAAAAAGAAGACGATTCACTGGCTAGTGGTACAGCTATGACTGGTAATTGTATTTAAGTGTCAAAAATAAAATATCAAAGCTTAATTTCTAATATTCAAAGCCTAAGCAAGTATTATCTATATAGTAGTGAATGTAAGTAAGCATTATTATACAGTAAATTAGTGTATCTTTTAAATATACTTGTGCTACATTATCAAGCTGCACAACTTGCTTAATGCTGTGTAAGACTTCAGTTTCTACGTCGGCCTAGATATTATTCTGTTGTAGAATTAGTATGTTTTTTTCCAGTAATCTCTCGCATGACCTGCTTCCCACATGTCTTTTTCTGTTCTCCCCAGAGAATAGTCCTTATGAATCCACTTGTTTTATTGCCCAAGGTGGGGGATGGTATGCAGTGTGGGATCTCTTGGTAATTAGCTGGAATTAGACTGAGGTATTTTTTCTGCCCCCGCTTTTGTCCTTGGATTGTATTGTAGGCTTTATTTCATTCTGCGTGACCCCCATCGCAAATGGATTTACCCAGATTACTTTTGCCAATTAAACAGCCATCCTGTGCATGCCTGGATCTCAGTAACACTGAGGTCGATGCGCTTAGTGCTGTCATGTGGTCATGCACTTTGTTGTGGGTCAGCTGGTCTTCGCATCTGGTACAAGGGCTAAAGGATGGTCACATGATTCCATCCTGATGAGCACCGACCATGTTTACTCTAGTGGTTTTGTAGATTTGCCCATTGAACGCAAGCAGCTTCTACAGCACTGAAAGCAAGCAGGGACAGAAAACACGATTATGAAGTTCAGAGATCTGCTGTTTGGTGTAACCAGTCGCTGTTGCGTGAAATGATAGGTAAATGCAAAGATAAATGTGGGGCGACAACGTGAGATGTGTTATGAATTCACCGTGTTGTCGGCACTGCCAAGGAATGAGGATTCATCGGATCAGCCGACCTTCTTCCAGTGATTCAAGGTTCTGTTCTGATGTTAGTATACCCATTGTTGGATGGTTTTTATGGAGCACATGGGTCAGCATGCCCTCCCCCCGACTGCTCTACAGCTCCACAGCCCCATAGGCAACTTGGCTTGGTGTATGATATGTTGTGACCCCACAACATTGTTCTGAAGGAAAACAAAGCTGTTCACTGACACAGGGCTCACATTTTAATTCTCATAGTCCTCAGAGACACCTGAGACTGACGCTGTAAAGTGAACAGCCCAAACTGGATAACACTGCTTGTCTTTTCAAACTGCATTACCCACAATTTCAAAAATTGCAGTTTTTCTCCTGAATGCCTGTCTTCCTCCCACAGGGTACATGTGGTCACATGGAATATTGGCACGTCAGAACCCCCAGACAATATCAGCTCCCTGCTGTACCTGGACTCCCAGGTCACCGCAGACCTCTACGTAATTGGGTGAGTCGGCAATGGACTGTACTGTGAATCCAAGTGCTACAAAAGGATACACTGTGCAACTGGATATCCAATAGAAAGTCCTTTCTGAGTGAAGAAGTTGTGATTCAACCTGAGTTACCTGGATTTTTAACATATTCATTTTTTTGCACTACAGCTGTAACATCTGTGTATATAATGTTTATGAGTCAGATACTCTTTAATATATTATTTTAACTAATCAATAACTGTGAGTGACTTTCCAAATTTCACTGGCTTATGTGTATGTGTGTCTGTGTTTTTCTAGCCTGCAGGAGGTGAAAGCCAGACTATTGCAGTTTGTCATGGATTTGGTCTTTGAAGATTCCTGGAGCCACCTCTTCACGGCCACCTTGGGGCCGCTTGGCTATGTAAAGGTATACAGATGTCCAAAATGTAATGTGGATACCCCTATTAAATGGAGGAGTCGCCTAACTAAAGCAGACCCATTGTATAATCAAGCACACCATCACGCAACATAATCTCCTGCAACAAACATTAGCTGAAGATTGGGTGGATGTACAGAAGAGCTTAATGATTTTCCACCTGGCACCAACATAAGACGCCATCTTTCCTACAAGTCGGTTTGTCTCGCTAGTCCTGCCCCAGTGAACCGCAAGGTGAGAAGGTGGGAGCGAGTTCAGCTTAGAGCTAGGCCACACCAGCTCACAGAAAGGGACCTGATAGCATCGCTACGCACTCTGAATAGCGGCAAATACCACCAGCAATGTTCCAACATCTAGTGGAGAGCCTTCCCTGTAGAGAACATAGCAACAATAGGGTGGCCAGCTTCATATTAATGCCTTTAGTTTCGGAATGAGATGCTGGACAGCTGGTGTCCACAAACACTGTAATGTATCAGACACCAGAGTGTATGTGCTCTTCTGTGAGATTCTGGGTATGTGTTTGTTCTTATGTTTGTGTCTGTCTTTAAAACAATGATGTGCTTCATTCCACTCTTTGTTGGGACAGGGGGATCTGTGGGGGTGGGTTCTGCTGAATTGGACATAGACAGTGATTCCTTTGTCTGCCTGACCTTACATAACATTGGAACCTTTTTCTCAGCTAGTTTGTCATTGCAGGTGAGATTGCCATCTTGTGAACGTGCAACACAAGCAGCAGAACATCCATTAATGTCTTTGTTTTGGGTTTGGGGGGGTCATTTGTTCTATAATTGTGTTTCTGGAACAGAATGCCTGTCTGGGCAAAAGTATCAGGGGGTAAAAAAGACTGGTGTGAGCAGTGATGGGACCGCAGTGCTGGTGAGATGCTAGGGGCTTTCTTTGGCTTATGGTGTCCTTCCCTCCCAGGTGACCTCTGTGCGCATGCAGGGTCTGCTCCTGCTGGTCTTCAGCAAGCAGCTCCACCTCCCTTTCATCAGGGACCTGCAGACCACCTACACCCGCACTGGGATCTTTGGATACTGGGTGAGGCTGGGGCTGCTCTGGCTTGGGGCTTTTGCTGTGCACAACTACAGTGGCATACAATAATATGCAATATTGATTTTCTTTAAAATATTTGCTGGCAAATAATTGATTTTGCCTTTGACTTTACTGTCAGAGAATATGAGTTGGCAATAAAAATACTGACGAGATGAATATGTATATGTATAATTTGTAATTCAAGGAAATCTGATGGTGGGTTGAATATTTTTGCCAGTAGATGCGGAGAATGAATTGGCTAATTCATTCTAGTGTCATGCACAGAAGCATTTCTATAGAAACCATACAGAAATAATGATCGATTGATTGGTTGGTCGGTTAGCTGGTTGGTTGGCTGGTTAGCTGGCAGGTTGCTTGGATTATTGGTTGGCTGGTTGGCTGCTTGGTTGTACAAATGATGTATCTGGTGCTGGAATCTTGGGTAGCTCAGGGTTGAGAGGCGGTAAGATCCACTGAAGTGGAGGGAAAGAAGATGATGATGTAGAAGGTGGAGTGACAGGAACGCCAGAAGACATTTTATGAGTTACCAGGCCATAGTGGTTATACTCAGCATTGGTGCCATGAGGGAGCCAGGGGGGGGGACCAGTCATGCTGGTTAATATTCTACAAGTGTTAAATTTGTCCCTTTCTTCTGTTTGCTGTTTTCTTCACTCATGTCCCAGGGCAACAAGGGCGGGTTGTCCGCACGGATCTCCTTTTATGGACACACGCTGTGCTTCCTTAACTGCCACCTGCTCGCACACATGAGCTACGCAGCGCAGCGCGTCGATGAGTTTGAGTACATCCTGGATGTGCAGGAGTTTGACGCGCATAACACACCACACGTGCTCGACCACGAGTCAGTGTCCTGCTCTTGCGCTCTGTTCGCACCAAACATAGTGACTGAACACATTTATTCTGAATGATAAGTGCAAAAGAACTACAATCTAAGATAAAATTACAACTTTAATGAAAATATAGAGTGGTACCTCGAGATACGAGTTTAATTCGTTCCGTAACCTTGCTCGTATGTCAATTTGCTCGTATCTCAAAGCAAT
>JABFEB020000038.1:11774732-11803091 GCA_019775895.2 Stomatorhinus ivindoensis | reverse complement strand
CGGAACGGACCTCCATACCTTCGCGGGTATGCCTCGAAGTGGGGGAAGCTCTTCCTCCACTTTAAACTCAGCGGGGAGCCGCGCCGGACCCAAAGTTACCCGTCCGATGCTGACAGTCAGCGGACCTTCCTCCGCCGACTTCTTCCCCTTACGCCTCCTCCTCCTTCCGGTCGACCGTGGCTCCGGAGGCAAGACCGCCCCCTGAAGCGGAGACTCACCGTCTTCCGGGCTATCCCGGGTGCCGAGGTCTGCCAGCCCGAGGGCGATGATCATCTCCATCTCCGGGTCTTCCTTAGTCGAGCCTAGAGGGCTGAGGTAAGCACGCCCAACGGAAAGAGAAAGTTCCGTCTCTCTCTCCTCCTCTAGCGACTCAGGCCACTCACGCTGTTTAGAAGATTCAAAGACGCACTGGGCTACCGCCCTGAGAGTCGCCCTCACCTCTTCCAAATGCCACCCGTGGCCAGGAGGAGGCTCTTGCGTCAGGAAAGCCGTGCTCTCGCAAACGAGCATTGTCGCTATCGGATCCACCCGGACTTCAGGTGTCTTACCCCAGCGCCAGAGCTCCTGGAGCAAGCCGCGGCGATCGCTCTCGGCTTGCTCCTTCGCCGCCCCTTTCGGCAGATCGGTCATTCTGTCACGAATCGCGGGTAAAGCAGCGTGGCAGGATGTAAGTGGCGTCGGGCAAACAAGACGAAAGCAGGCAGGAATATCCAAAACAGGGCTTTATCAGGAACACACAGGGTAAACGCCACAAAACATCACAATGACCGATCTACTAACACAGACTCAGATGCGGACTAAATACAAAGGACTAACCAGGAATTAACAAGACAACAGGGAAACTCAATCAGATTAAACGCAGGTGATTTCCATTGGGAGCATTCACATGAGGAGCAGGGGGGCGTGGCAACATGAGGCTGGAACGAGTGGATCATGACATTAAATATTAAATTTAGTCACCTAAGATAGTGAAGTGACAGACATGCACAGCTAATTAACAGGCTAATTGCATTAAGGTTTGACAAAGAAAACCATAGCTGGTTGTCTTCCAGTATGATGCTTTCCGTTTGACTGTTTCACTCAAAATGTGACTCTCTGACACAGCTGCTGATGATGATGAAGAAGGAGGCCTTGCTGCAGGAGTTTAAGGAAGGGCCTTTGTACTTTAAGCCCACCTACAAGTTTGACAGGTTTTCCCAGAACTACGACACCAGGTAATGCGATCTTGCGAACGTCGTAACATGCTGGGAAGCCTTTTAAGAGCGTGTTCATGCATAGCGGAGAAATGTGAGGAAGTGGATCAAGTTAACAAGGGTTTCTTGAGGTACAAGAGGGATTCCCCCTCCGGAATCTTATTGTGGGACATTGTGGTGCAAAATTATGTGCCACCAATTTTCTGATCTGTTATTGTGTGATGGTCTACAATGGTGTTTCTCAGTCTGATCCTCAGGCACCCCTAGATGGTCCACAATTTTTGCTCCCTCCCACCTCCCAGCAATTCGCAGACTGTCCGGGGCTTCCAAAGGACCAAATTGAGAAACACTGGTTTTTAAAACACAGGAAACACTTTAATTTTAAAAGTGCTATTTTTTTATAATTCCAAAGGAAGGCTTAAGATTAGGTTTCGGAAGCAATCCCACTCATTTTGTTGACTCACTGTGCCATTTTACGGCATCCAAATACCTCACCGAGACAGACGCCTCACTTCCTGTTACCAGAGATGACTGTCTTACCTTCTCTCTTTACAGGGCACCAAAGATGTGGCTGGGCTTTAAGTAAGAGCTTTAAAATTCCCCCAGTACTATTGTTGCTCACTAAGCCTGCAAAATCCCCTTCATTATCTACCCCCCACCATCCATGGCTATTCTACTATATGAGCACAGATGATTTCTATGGATGTGATTAGATACCTGTCATAGATCTAACCTCACCTCAACAGAAGTGCTTACACACACCCACTCACATACTTGCACTGTGTGCTTCTCGATGTGTGTGTGTGTGTGTGTGTGCGTGTGTGTGTGTGCATGCCCGGATGCTATAATGGCATCATGTAATCACCAGAAGAGCCCATCGTGTCTGATAATGCCATGTTCATGTTGTAGTCTGCACTCACGACCCGCAACCAGCTCATTGTGTGAAAACTTTTTTTCTCTCCTGCTCTCTGATTGGAGCTGTGCTAATGTCGAGCTCCCCTGCTGTCTGATTGGAGTTTTGTAATTGGCAGTCTCTCCTGCTCTCTGATTGGAGCTGTGTTAATGGTATTCTCTCCTGCTCTCTGATTGGAGATGTGTAAATGGCATTCTCTTCTGCTCTCTGATTGGAGCTGTGTAAATGGCATTCTCTTCTGCTTTCTGATTGGAGATGTGCAAATGGCATTCTCTTCTTCTCTCTGATTTGAACTGCTGCTCTCTGATTGGCCAGTGGTAAGAAACGGAAACCAGCCTGGACTGATCGCATTCTGTGGAGGGTGAAGCCCAGGCCCAAGGTGCAGGAAGGATCCAAAGTGGAAGAGGCAACGAGGAAGCCACTCAGGGAAGACCTCCCCCTTAAGGTGGTGCTGGACACTTACACGTCTGACTATACCTATGGTGTCAGCGACCACAAGCCTGTTATTGGCACCTTTACTCTTGAGGTGAGGCCATTGTTGTGAAACCTTGATTAAAACATGGCTTTGTAGGTCTGCCAAGCCTTTTGAAGGCTCCCAAAGAACTTGTTATCAGTCGTCGTCCCCTCCCCTCCGAAGGAATTGTCAGAAATAGAATGAAATTAATCTCAATATTGTGGTTGCATTCTGTATCACAGAGAGCTCTGGCCGTGTCAGAACTGGAAACAACCGATGCAGTGTGTCGAACTTTCTGTGACCTTTTGTGCAGCTGAAGAAGAAGTATGAGACCCCTCTGGTGCAGGTGTATGCCGAGGGTGATTGGAGTGCGACCGGGGACCCTCTGGTGACATACAGAATCCTGGAGCATTTCCCTGCCAGCACCTGGGACTGGATTGGCCTCTACAAGGTCAGCTGACAGGAGGGGCGCCAGGGTCATATGACCAGACCAGCCTCACCAGATCACCTTCTGTCAGCTCATGTCGCATCGAGTGTCCGGGAAAGGTTACAGTTTGGTGTCTCCATCTCACAGGCCAACTTTAGAAGTGTGTCCGACTACATTACATACATCTGGGTGAAGGAGATAGAGGTTTCCAGTAGTGATGATGTCATCCAGGTTTGTATACCCTCACCATGTTGCGTACTCTGTGTGTGTGTGTGTGTGTGTGTCTGTTGTACAGCTGGATGCCTTTGATATAAGATAGATACGCCACTCTATGCCTGTGTGTAACCACTGTGTAATTTGAGAAAACTAAATAATAGAAGAAATAAATGAATAAATATTGACATATTAAAATTGTGTACAGGCTGTACAGGGGTGGGATACAGGGACACTGGCCCTAGCTGAATGCTGATTGGCCATCACGCACCACATTGGCTAATGATTAGGTTGGCCCCTTTGCATGAATTATGGCCACACTTACATCCTCCACCCTGAAAAAAATCCTAGAATTTCCCCTGATTAAAATCCTCTGATTATGTTAAAGTGTGGCTTAATTAATTAAAGGAAGCTGTCAGTTCAAAGAGGGGTGTAGTAAACACCAATGGTTGCAGAGGATCTGCGCAGCACATTCAGATATGTAGGTACACTACACTCTGTCACAAAGAAGCAAAGAAAAAAACAAAACGCAAGAAAACAGAGGAAAAAGAACAGCGGTAGCGCTGAGGGAATACGCAGGCAACACTGCCAATGTAAGTGAAGCAACAGACAAACTATTTAAACTATATTTCATTCCAAATTGTTGTAGGTACTTTATGAAACTGTATTGGAATTATCCAAAATACATGTGGTTATGCTTGTTTTTCTCTTTCGGATATTTTCTCCTTTTTTCATTCGTTCATTCACTCCTTGGAGAGTTTTCTGAGTCAAGCAGAGATGGCGAGCTTGCCCACCGAATTGAATGGACTGCAGATTTCTTCAAAGTAATTAAGCAGCATGAAGTGAGGCTGCCAAAGACAAACATTCCACCCCCCCCTGTGTTATGGTCGGGCTGAATGGGGCTTCCTGTACCAGGCACACATGTAAATGGTGTATTACTTTAGAGAAGAAGTTTGTGGTGTTATTATTGATAATTTAAATAGTTTAGCTAGCTATGAATTATAAGCCACAAGGCTGACTTGGTTATTTAAGTGTAATTATTAGGATCTGTATTTATGCAGCTAGAGATTATCTACAAAGTAGTTTCAGAAGTCAGATTAAACCCTTTAAGCCCTTTAATGCATAAAAAATATTGTTCTACACTGGTCATTTGAAAGTTGGCTACCAGATCTTGAATGCCTGCTGTTACGTGTTTGCAAAACACTTTGAGTGTCACTCATTCATGCTCGGGACATCACACAAGGTTAATGAGGGGGCGTGGCACACAGGAGGATCGTAGGAGCTGGGCGTAACAAATTTGTAAAGTAAGAAAATAAATGTATCCAAACAATGTGCAATGGCTACCAAAATTATGTAAAGTACAGTGTATTACCTGATATTTTTAATAAGAAAGCACTATCACCAACAAACGGTGCTATCACAGTGAATGCGAGGCTGAGACTGAAGTGTTACCCTTTGTTTCCGCTCACAGACATGTCATGTGACTCATTCTTCCCCCCCCCACCCCCCCCCGTGTACAAGTTATCTTAGGTGGGTGTTCATGGTTTGACTTCTGAGATTCAGATCAAGTTCTAGGTCATTTTTTTTCAAAGTGGTTGGTTCGGCTAAGAAGATCGAGTTCTAATAAGTTTGAGTACTGAGGTACCACTGTATAACGCATATAATTAGGGCTGCACTGGCAGAAAGAGTGCAGAGTTGGTTCTTTATCCTGGCTTTGGGTCTCTGAGCTGGATATTGTACTTCTTCTAAACATAGACTGGGGCTCATGAATACTTCTTGCTTTCTGCAATTGCATCCAGGTTTATATGAACAAAGATGACATTCCAGTGCTGAAGACAGACTGTGTGCTCTGTTACTATAGCAGTAATGCACGCTCCATCATGGGCATCAGTCCGCCCTTTCAGGTGAGTCCAGGTATGAGCAGTTTGTGCACGCACATATTCACACTGTGAGTTGGCACTGGACTCTGCACATTAAGAAATCCTTCTTCTGCAGTAGTATGAGCGAAGGTGCTTGTTTCAGGTACATGAGTCTGCGATGATCACTGAGGAAGACTTAGCACCCATGATAGCCAATGGGAGGGACAGGAATGCTACCAGCTAAGGGTGCACCTGCCCAAACCACCAATCAGCACCCTCGACCCTGGAATGGACAGCTGAGCCACGCCCCTCCAATTGCCACACCCACTCTCTGCTTTTATTGGTGTCTTAGGGAGCCTATCACTGACATAATATTAGTATTTTGCCTCTAGAACTACTATGTTCCAACAGACATCTTTTAGTTGCAATTTATATTGCTTTAAATCATTATCATTGCAATGTTTTTAAAGTCAATTTATGTAAAGTAGCTCACAACTTCACATTAATATTATGCTACTACTATTTCTTTTAAACAAAGTTTCATTTGAGTATGATTTTCTCAGTGGTACAACAGGAAACCCCTCCTGGGATCTGAGTCAACAGCAAGTATGTCTGGTTCTTTAATCAATGCACTGCATCTTAATGAGAAACAAGCATCAAGTCCATAAATGAGAGACAAGGGTATGCGTGTGATCAGCACCCACATTCACCAGCTTATCTGTCACAGACCTCAGAGGTGTGAAAGATGTGCAGAGAAAAATTGGCAGTTGCAGGGACACATGTTCAGGCTTTTTGAATCCCAGTTTAATTATAATCGTAAGTTTCTATTCCCACATAACGAATGAAAATGAAATTTAATATTTCAAAGTTGGCTTCTAATGATTAAAATTTGCATATATTTACGTTCATCTTATCGACTGTACATGTTAGCTGTCTCATTGTGCCGGTGCATGTCTGTGTTTGTCAAATCAAATCAAAGTTTATTTGTGAAATGTACAAATAGTGTGGTAAAGAGCAGTAGCAAAATATTTTTTTTTGTTTGCTATGATTTAAAACTAATGCAAATTAAAAAATGATAGAATTTAGTTATACTGCACACTTGCGCAATCTCAGTTTAATGTTAATGTGAACCAGCAGAAAGTGCTGTTTGTGTTGGGACATTAAATACAAACTATGCCACAGCCAGCATAATGGAAGTGTTTTCTTATCAGGTGTAAAATAGAGCTTTGACTCTTGTTATTCCAATGTCCAAGATGCCAGAAGTGTTTCTTTGTATATAACCATGTGTTGATTGTTATATGTGTTAATTAGATGATCCTGACAGCATTGGTAGCCTCAGAATCGTGCAGATACTTTGTATTAGGAGCCACAGTTCTTACATCAACCACTGCAGGGTCCTCAGCGCGATGAAGTGCTTAGCGTTGATCTGTCAATCACTGGTTAATTTAAATGTTGCTTTCCCTGTTAAGTTGATTTATTACAGTTTTATTGCATCTGTGTTACAAAGGAAAATTCTAGAAAATACATAAATGAAAAGTCAACACAAATGTTTATTATTGCATTATGATTTTTATTAAACTTCATTTTATCAAACTTAGAAGTAGTTTAATTCATTTTATTTTCCTTCTTTAGCAGGAATGTATTATTTTTTATAGTTTCTTTTAAATTGTCATCTTTATGGTGTGCTATTATCGGTAAATAATACGGAGCTTATGGTACGTGTGCATATCCTGCCCAGAGAGTATGCAGTATTTCCCAATTCAATCCTAGGGGACACTTAGTTCATGTTTTTGCCCTACTAGGAGCTGGGAGGGAGCAAAAACATGGACTGGCTGGGGGCCCTTGAGGGCCAGGTTGAGAAACACTGATCTGTGGGGGCAGACTCCAGACTCCAAAATGGATGAGGAGTTGGAAGATGCATGGGACTAGACTATAACTGAGGGTATTTTTTTGCTGACTGTGATGGTGTGATAATGGATGGCATTGTAACCTTGCACCTCCAGGGTCGGGGCTTTGAATCCTACCTTTGTGCTGTTTGTGTGAAGTATAATTATTGTATGTTGTAGCTGTGTTATGCATGTTTCTTCCAGGTACTCCAGTTTTCTCCTACAGTCCAATTGGAATTAGAATTTAGTCCAGTGGCAGGGAGTTCAGCTTATGTCTCTGATTTGCCTCTGGTGAATTATTGTGTAAGTGCCCTGTGATTCACCAGCACCCTGTCCAGGCTGTGCTCCAGCCTTGTGTACTGTCCTTCCTGGCATAGACTCTAGGGCCGGTTTGTATGCAGGTTTTTGGGATAACCTGTAGGTCAGCTCTTCAAACCCATGTGTGAGGACTCTTCAGACAATCAGTCCCGGGAGTTGCAGTGAAAACCCACATACACACCGGCCCTTTGCAGATATGATTGCCCACCCCTGGTGTACAGCCTATGCCAGGAAGGCAGTTGGAAAACAGATGGTTTTATTGCCAATACTTAAATTACACGATATCCTGGAAACTCCTGCGAGCTTTTTACTGACATTGTCATTGGCTGTAAATATCATATGATACGCAGAATCTTTTGCTGCGTTTGTTTTTTGTAGTACAATAGCTTTCTTTTGATATCCTATTCACGTATATTGAAAACTAGAACCACCACTAGACGGCAGCACATTGCACGTTTTCAGCGCTTTTTATTGTCGTCATTGCGACGCAAAATAATCGCGTCTTTTCAACACATTTTACACGTGTGGATTTTGACAACTTAGAAGGTACATTTATCGTCTTTATCATCTCCTCCAAGCTATTTCACCGTTATTTAGGTTTTAATAATGTATTATGTTAGCAAACCTTATGGCTTGGTAATCTAGTTCTTTAACCGGCATTTTACGGAGTATTCGTATTGATTTTACATGGTTTACGCTCACTGATTGTTTACTAGTTTTCTTCCTGCAGTAGACTTCTTTTTGTCGCTACAATACCCAATATTTAAAGAGATGTCTTTCGTAACAACCCGATATCCTGTAACGTAACCCAGATAGGTTCTCTTATCTGTTATTGAACCGGTGACCTTACATTAACGATTCATATTCTTAAAATAATGTGCATTTGGTAACTAACAATATCAGAATGAATTAACAGACCACCGCAGAAAAACACTGAAGACAAATGTGTTTCTTTGTTTAGCTGTTGTTAAAGTTCTCATTCGTTAACATTTCACGGTTTATTTTTAAATTAAATTAAATTCAATGCATCTGAAAAGGTATCCAAATCTCCCTCTCGTAAAGAACATTCCCATTTCATAGCGGAGTGTCGGACGTTTTCCCTGGCGAAGATGAGCGGCGACGCGGAGCGTCTCTTGATCCAGTTTCAGGACGAGGCTGGCGAGATCCTCGGCTCCCCCTTCGATGTTCCCCTGGACATCACCACGGACAAGCTGCAACTAGTCTGCAATGCACTGCTGCAGAAGGTGCATATCCATATGGATGTCACGCAGTAGGGGAGCTGTATTAATAGTGCTCCTCTTAATTCTGCGTATTGGTTTCCGGCGTGCCGAAAAACCAGCGCCTTATGAAATATAGCACCAATCAGGTGACGTAATCGCTGTACATCTGAATCAAGAGTTAATTAGCACCTCTGTCTACAGGAAGAGCCGGTGCCCCTAGCTTTCTTCGTGAACGATGCAGAGGTGCTCTCGTCCCTCGGCGCCTGTGTGCAGACGTTGGGTGTAGACACGGAGCGGGTCCTGCCGGTGGTGTACCAGCCCCAGGCCGTGTTCCGAGTGCGCGCAGTGGCCCGCTGTACGAGCTCGCTGCCGGGCCACACGGAGGCTGTCATCTCGGTGGCCTTCAGCCCCACTGGAAAGTGAGTAAGGCGGAAGTGCACGACTGCAATTTACAGATCCCGTGGATGGTTTTTTTTTGTAGGGTAGCAGCGAGTACACGACAAAGTCGTCGTGGATTTTAATTGTCTTTTATTGAAAAACTATAGTTCATATTTGCCAAGAGGATGCAATACATTACAGTAAGCGTTGGGGGCAATGTCACATATGTTGGCTCTGCGCAATGAAATTTTCAGCGATTTATTCTTTAGCAGCTGGCTAATGTTACCTAATATCGTGTGGGTTACTTAAATTTATTTCGAATTAAAACAGATTAATCGGAATGAAGGCAACTAACATTCACATGGTTGTCACCTGGCTGGTGTAAGATTTAAAATTCTTGTCTGTAAACACATTTACATATACAGTGGTACCTCAGTTCTCGAACTCATTAGAACTCGAATTTCTTAAAAGTCGAACCAACCAGTTCGGAAAAAGACCTAGAACTTGATCTGTACCTCAGAAGTCGAACACTGACCTAAGATAACTGATATACGCTGGTAAATGACTCAGGCAGCACATCTGTCAGCGGAAGCAGTCTCAGCCTGGCATTCCCTGTGATAGCATCGTGCATGTTTATACTAGCTCAATACATATAGTTAGACAGTAAAAACAGATTTAGACAATGACAGTAACTAATCATTATATAATAAAATACATTTAAAAATAAAGATTTCTTAATTTTAATATCGTTAATAAATCATTAATACATTTAAGTATAATAATATTGTCGTGCTGAGCGGGGACAGATCAGAGACTAGGCACAGACGTCAGGGTATCGGGGAATACGGGGTTTAATTACAGGTAAGGCAGGCAAAATGCAGATGGACAATACAATGAGCGGACTGGGGAAACAAACTGAAACGCAGACTAAATACAGAGGACTAATGACAACAACCAGAAACAGCTGATCATACGGGGATTCCACACGAGGTTAACGAGGGGGCATGGCATGAGGAAAGAGCAGACGATCGGGGCAGGACACATTGTTTTTTTTTTTTTTTACTTTTGTTGGAATACATTTATTTTCTTACTTTACAAATTACTGTTTTGATAAATGTGCTTAGATGTGTTTAGTGCAGATTATGCTCTTCTTGTTTTATTGTGTTCATTTTGTGTTTAAATGCTAAAAAAAACTTATTTAGGTGTAGTTTTTTGGGGCCTGGAACTAATTAATAGGTTTTCCATTATTTCATATGGGGAAAATTCAATCAGAACTCAAATGTTTTAGGATTCG
This sequence comes from Stomatorhinus ivindoensis, assembly GCA_019775895.2. Classification (NCBI taxonomy): domain Eukaryota; kingdom Metazoa; phylum Chordata; class Actinopteri; order Osteoglossiformes; family Mormyridae; genus Stomatorhinus; species Stomatorhinus ivindoensis. Next base: position 11,792,936 of record JABFEB020000038.1, on the reverse strand, counting down.
AACCTGAGTTCTGGATGGATTAAGTCTGTAGGGTTTCCAAAGTACCAAACACTTTTGATTTATAGGTTTATAATGAATTAATATAAATTTGCCGTAAGATTTCTTGCACGAGCCTGAGAGTCTGAAAGCATAAGTGTCACGTCAGATGAGTGAGAGCTGGCAACCCTGTTGTGAGTTGCAGACCCACAGCCAGTTCTTAAGGAGACAGAGAACAAAATGCCTGCTATTGACAGGTACCTGGCCAGTGGTTCAGGGGACACAACGGTGCGCTTTTGGGACCTGACAACTGAAACGCCTCACCACACTGCCAGAGGTTTGTTCAAAGCCCGTGGGAGCGAGGGGGGCATCATCGTGAGATCGCTGAATTGAAGTGATACGTTGGTGTTCCTTGCAGGACACGCACAATGGGTGCTGTCCATCTGCTGGTCACCGGATGGCAAGAAGCTGGCCTCTGGCTGCAAGAACAGCCAAGTGAGTCAGATTTACTGAATAGTATGGTTAACTGATAGAATAGTTAACAGTGGAGACTGATCTTTAATGTTGCACTATGCAGATCCTAATACAAATGCATAAAACAAATGCAAGTAATTTTGTGCTATAAATGTCCTGTTTCTGCTGTGACCATTACTTAATTTCACACTAAATCACTCTTAACAAATCGGGCAGTGAATCCTAAATCAGCCAGCTGGCTTCTGCTCTGCTCCCCTCAGATCTTCCTGTGGGACCCTGCCACAGGGCAGCAGGTAGGAAAGACTCTTACAGGACACACCAAGTGGATCACCTGGCTGGCCTGGGAACCGCTGCACTTGTGAGTTCCTGTCCTGCTTTGGCTCCTATACCTTCCTGAATTGCTCTCCTCGTTCACAAAGACTGTTGTTTCCTGCGCAGTAAGTCTGTCTCATCTCTCGTGTCCCAGAAACCCAGAGTGCCGCTACCTGGCCAGCTCTTCGAAGGACTGCTCAGTGCGAATCTGGGACACGGTCCTTGGGCACTGTGATATGATCCTGACGGGCCACACCCAGTCGGTTACCTGCGTGAAGTGGGGGGGTGAAGGCCTGCTGTACACGTCCTCCCAGGACAGGACGATCAAAGTGTGGCGAGCCAAAGATGTAGGAGCCTAACCTTGTGTGTTCGGTTTCCCTGATGGTGACTTCCTTTGCCTTTGATTGCTTGATGATGTCATTCACACTGTCCAAGCTTTTAAATACTGAGTGTTCGTATCAATACCAAGAATGCAAAGAACATACATGTGTTCTTGGTAAGAGTGGTCTTGCTAACTTGTCTTCCAAGAATGAACTTGGGACAAAATGAATCATGGGATTGTTGTCATTGCTGAAGATGCAACTGATGCATCCTTGATATTTGCGGTGAGGCAAAAACATCATCTGTAGATTTTTGCTGTTCTCCGTACTTCTGTTCTTGAGTATTGGAACTGGTCTTCAGCTTTGGAAGACGACATCAAATGAGTACATGAGAGCACAAGAACGGTCAAGAAAGCATATCGATAAACACCCACCGTCTTGCTGTATCTTTCAGGGCGTGCAGTGTCGTACTCTACAAGGTCACGCACACTGGGTTAACACTCTGGCCCTCAGTACGGACTATGCCCTACGGACAGGGGCGTTCGAGCCTGCCACTGCAACCGTGAACCCCCAGGATATTAGCGGATCGTGTAAGTTTTGCCCCCTTGTGAAGAAAGCTAGCATTTGATTACAATTCACATGCGTTTGCTCTGAACCATGAATTTTGGACGTGTTGTAAAGTGTACTCTGCATTTTGTGTGTTTATTTGCTTTTTCGTGTATATTTTTTTCTCCTGCAGTGGAGGAGGTGAAGGACAAAGCCTTACAGAGATATAATAAAGTGAAGGTAAGCGTGTGCATCCTAAGCTGTTTTTTTTTTTTAAGTTTTTATTTCTACATAATTTTCTGTTTTCATCTGTTTTGTTTGTCGTGTTCCGAGTTTTCGGTTGAGTTACAGCTATATTTTTGTCATCCGAACCGTTCGAGGTCTGAATCGGTAGAGTTGACCGCAAACAATCCAACAGACCCGTTTGACGTCCGAGTTGGTCGACTTAAGAGGCGTTCCAGTTCCAAGAATCTACATTTTAAGTTGTTAATTTAATTTCAAGTGAAACTTGCAAAGCTGTTTTATGCATCCGTTCTTTAGAGAATCCTACATGAATACCCAATGCACATTATGTAATAAAGTCCTCAAAATGGGCAAAAAATGTTCCAGGTATTAATGATAATTAGATACAATTCCTAACTTTATCTAAATGTTTTAAAATGGTAATGAAATGTATATTAAGTCTATTTTCAGTTTCAGAATTTTTATAGTTTTCCTTTAGTTATAGTGCCATGATTTTATTTTCCTATCTTGTTTTATTTTATTTCAGCTTACGAAAATGTTTTCTTATAGTTTTGGTTTTCGTTAATGTCCCTGTGAGCCTGGGGCCATGTCAGCCTCACGTGTGTGTTGCCGTTTCCAGGGCCAGGGCCCAGAGCGCCTCGTATCCGGCTCCGATGACTTCACACTGTACCTGTGGAACCCGGCGGAGGACAAGAAGCCCGTGGCACGGTTGACAGGGCACCACGCCCTTGTCAACCAGGTGCTCTTCTCTCCTGACACCCGTTTGCTGGCCAGCGCCTCCTTCGACAAGTCCATCAAGATCTGGGATGGCAGAACCGGCAAGTAGGTGGCGGGGGGGGGGGTCATGAGCTCGGTGCTTCGGAAACAATAAAGGGGGAGTATTCTAATACTCCCAATTGTTATTTTTTTTAAATAATAATCCAGAAAGTTTGTCCCACAATCCAAAAAGAATTTTTTTTAAAGTGTTCAGTCTCTTGTTATTAGAGATCGTTGGATGTTTATTAAAATTCAAGATATTGGTATCAGTCCAGCATGTCAGTCTTGGGCAATTTTTAACTGAAGGCACTAGAACTTTAAGACATAATTACTAAAATAATGTAGATGATTTGGTAAGAGGCTCAGAGGTTAGCCGATTGTTGTAGAATTTGAAAAAAATATATGTTAATGGTATCTGTCAAAACTGCCATGGCGGTGCACTCCTACCTGCTGTCCTATGACCAACATGTCGCCATCCCCAGGTACCTCACCTCTTTTCGGGGCCACGTGGGTTCAGTGTACCAGGTGGCCTGGTCAGCGGACAGCCGCCTCCTGGTGAGCGGCAGCAGCGACAGCACCCTGAAGGTGTGGGACATCAAGACGGGCAAGCTGAGCGTGGATCTGCCCGGCCATGCTGATGAGGTGAGAGGACACCTGGGGGATTAACGCTATCTGCCGTGGCAACCCGTGGAATATTTTATCGTGGCATACTCTGTATTTCATATATGGACACAGGTGTTTGCGGTCGACTGGAGTCCAGATGGGCAGCGGGTTGCCAGTGGGGGAAAGGACAAGTGTTTGCGGATGTGAGTCTTACCATGTCTCCTCTGTGTTTTTTGGCAAACGGTGTGATGGCCGGACTGACACTCTGCTTTTCTTCTTCATACTATCTCAGCTGGAGGAGGTAGCTGTTTTCACTGTGAGCTGGGCTGTCGCTTTTGCCTTCTGCCAGCCAAGAGGTGGAAAAAGCCTTAACCAGACTGTTTACCCACAATCCACTGCTCTACTCATCATGGTGGTCCAGTGCTGCATTGCTGTCAAAGGCCAGGAAGCATTGTCTTGTGGTGTACAGGAATGTATAGAGGCTTATTTTTGTTTGCTTGTACGGTCACATGTCCTATTCCACTTCAGCACAGAGATGCTGAAATATGTACAAGACATTGAGCTATCAAATATTAAATGTTACCAACTGAAATCCTGAAGGTGACTGTCACTAATTAGCTTGACATCTGTGATCCTTGTTTCTGCTATTAATTAGGGGTTCCTGTGAATCGTACTTCAAAGAGCAAGGGTCTCTCTCCACCTTTAAGTCTGAATCCCCCTTTTGCTGGGTTGTTGGACCAAACTACAAACAGACTGAGGAGAAAAACAAAAGGGAACTCAGTTTATTAATAAATATTTAATCTTGTTCTAAAATCCCACCCCAGAACCAAGTTTAACTGGTGACATGTAGGAGGGATGCGAGAGACGGAAGCAAGTTATGGGACACATTGTGGCAATTTGTAGCAAAAACCATCGCAAAACAAGGTGCAGAAAAACAGTACCTGCTTTTGGCACGTCTGGACAGCCGAGCCAGTAGAGGGCACCAGTTCACCTTGAGCGTGACAATGCTGGCCACCAAAGGCTTTGGATGTCTAGAGCAGTAGGTATATTACCCCACTTCAGGAATTAAGAGCACTGGGCACAATTCTACACATTTAGACCCCGCCCCAAATGAAAATGGCAACATAAGCAGGAATGTAAATGTTACAGTGCCCAAATGGCATCAGCTGAAGCAAACAATTTTGTACAAAAATGGGAACACAGATCTAACAGTATATCAGCCACAAAAAATCTTAACAAATTCAAGCTCACATCGCTATAGTTTAATCCTGGTTTCTCAGAACTAAGTGCTCAGCCAGATTGGAACAGTAGTGATTCTGAGCCATCTCTACTGAACATGCCTCTCTCCAGCCCAGGTTTAGGTACTGTTTGTGTGTAGCAGCAGTATGAAATCCTAGCCTCTAGACTGACATCTGCTGCACTGTTCCCAGCCCTCCCTAAGCTGATAAATTCAATGCTAATTTAGTTCAATTTGTGAAATTAGTTCAATTTCTCCTTGTGATTAAGTGCCCATGTACAAAGAGGTTCATACACCTCAGGCCTCGAGAACCAAGAGAGAATACTAAAGCTTTAGGGTGATTATGAATCGATAATTAAAAAATAAAGTAGGTGAAAGGCCATTCCCATAATCCTGTTCCCAACATAAAGCGAAATGATCCAGCTCTAAGGTAAGAATACAAGTCTGTACACTAATTAGTGTCAAAATGGCGCGTGCTACTATGACCGGCAACCTTGTTAAACAGCTATCCTACAGCAAGGCAGTAAACTCCAAAGAAGAAGTGCAATGCACTGCTGGTATTCACAGCCTTTGACATGTCGTCTGCATTGGATCAAAGCCCGACTAATCAACAGTGAACAGATCAAAATACCAGAGTTTTCCACAAAAAAAACTCCTAAAACGTGTCATGACATAGAATTACATCCCTTTGTTGAACAGTAGAAAGAAAATCATCTTGTGCGTTAGAAGCTTGCGAGTGTGGCCTGCATTTCTACGTCTACTCCATCCCTCTGTCTCCACATCCTTCAGTCCGTTTTCCAGACGTCATTGAGCATCTTGACGACTTCCTCGTAGATGACGAAGACAATGGCCACATCCAGGCACACTCGGCCTAGTCGTGGGACTGTGCCCTTGTAGAACCTACAGGGCGGCGACAGGAGCTATGTGAAGGCAGTGGTAGTCACAGGACGGAGGACAGATCACGGGTTATACAGGTGTACTGTGCTCACAGAAGGTCATAGAACGCTTAATTCAATAGAAATATTTCAAATTTATTGGTTTTTATAACAAAAATCATTAGTTTATCCATTTTTTTAACAAAAAACCCTGCTATGGGTGGCTACCCTCGTGGACAACGTACTGAACAAAGAGCAAGTTGCGGGAGGTGTAAAGACAATTTCCCAACTGGGATTAATAAAGTATCGATTATTATTATTATTAAAGGAGATGTTCAGAGTTAAAAAGTTCATTGACAAGCAGTTTCATTGGGTGCGTTTAAATTAGTAACATCTTGTACAGCAACATAAAACACCAAATCTTGTACAGCAACATAAAACACCAAATGTTTAGTATCCCTTTGGGAGCCAAGGAATAGAATTGCAATTAATATAAAAATGGCAATAAGAAGAAAATGTGCTGCAGTGCACTTAAACATTACTTGTTAATTGACTTAACCAATAAATTTGCAACATTTTTAGAGAAAACAAGCGATGCAACACTTTCTGTGAACACTAGTTTTGAACAGCCTTTGACATCAGCATGCTAAGTATGGTATGGACCATGAGACACTCACGCTTGTGGACCTTCGTTGCGCAGGATCTGAAAAGCACAGTCAACGGTGTTACGGTAGCGGTGAGCCTCCAATCCCTGAAACAGAGAGTATCTTCACACATAACAGGTCACAAACATAGACCAGGTAATGCAGAAACAGGCGTAAAAACACCCAGATTAGTCTGCGATTGACGCTCCCTTTAGGGTTAACAAAGCACAGACACAGACCTGCATCCTTGTCTTCACCACATCAAGAGGCGTGTTCCCAAAAACACTTGCAGCCCCCGCCAGTGCCCCAAATGCCGCTGTCACCACTGGGTGCATCTCACGCCGGGGATCATCGCCTAGGGGGCAGTAGCCAGGGTGACACTCCGTAACAAAAAATGTCCCATTGATCTTCACTCACACACTTAAAGATCATGTCATTCAGTAAACCCAGTGTTTCCCAATCCGGTGTTTGGGGACCCGCAGACAGTCCACGCTTTTGCTCCAGGAGAGAGTTGGGTGGGAGCAAAAACATGGACTGTCTGTGGCTGTCCAAGGACTGGGTTTTAAAACACCAAGTAAACCTATGTGAACTTTAAAAATGATGTAATAGGCTAACAATATGACAAAAAAATACATCAATGTTCAGATCATAGTTCCTTACCTGCGCCCCCAGCTCCCCATGTTTAGAGGTCTGTCTTCCCATCAGAGTGGTCTAAAACTCCTTTGTTTGTGCTTGAATCTCTTACAGGAAGTGCAGGGTCCCATCCTCTGTCCTTGGCCCACTCACCTTTGTACCAGTTCCGGAGTGAGGTCATCACGTAGAATCGAATAGCCTGGTTGGAACCCTGTTTCAGCACAGTGGCTGTCAGGCCCTGGTAGGTTCCACGCACCCCTGCATACAAACAAATCAAAACAAATAAGTTCAAGAGCTGCCTATGCAGGTGACCAGTTGAGAACTGAACCCACAACCTTCAGGTTAAAAGTTCAACTCATACATACATAATTAAAATATGTACCGGTAACTGACACCAACAGACTGGGGCTGTATGAATAAATTAAAACTCAATAAAACAAGGGTCCGGATATAATGAAATGTCATTAATATGAAACAGGACGTCAGTATTCGCGCTGCTGCAATTCATCGCTCTGACAGACCCCTACAAAGAATTTGAAGGGTTAGCACATAGACAGCAACACTCTGCCTTACCCTGGTCCCTGATGATCTCTCGAACCCCATGGAAAAACCCTCTGTAACGAGGCTGCAGAGAGCACTGATCATGAATGAGCTTCACCTAAAATAGGCAAAAAAAAAATCAGAAGCGATGCATTTACTGTCATTATTACAACTATAGATCTGTATCGTGCTTTAGGGGTGATGCATTTCGGAGCAGAGCCGTGAACTGATCTCCACTTGGTGATAAGCTAGATTTGGGGCATGGGGCAGAAGCCAAATGGACCAGGATGACCTAAATGAGGGGACTGGGCTTGCAGGGAATTTTTGGCTGGAGCTTCCGAGTTGTAAAATCTTAGGCTGTCAAAGAAAATGATGTTTAAATGATATTCATACGTTGGTGTAAAACTTACTTTATGTCTGTCAAACTGTATCAGCTTCATAACCACCCCAGTGTTTGCAGCAACCACCCAATACACCTATGTACTTGACCATTTTCATACCTTACTTGGCTAATGAGTACTTCACCGAGTTATTTAACTACCAAAACTAATTAGTTAAGCGAGCTGGTGGTGAAATTTAAACTGGTACAAAGAATGACTGGGGTGCCCCTGAGGAGAGGTTTGGGAACCAAAGTTCATCTAGCCATCCAACGAGACATCAGTAACCGTTTGGAGAACAGAAGGAATTCTTACTAGTTTTTATTGTTACTCTTTATTTGCATATGTTTTAATGGTAAACAGTATTTTTTGAGGAAAAATATTTAACCCCCAGATAAACTGTACATAAACATTTTCTTTTTTCCACTGTGGTTTAAATCCGGACCCGTGTAGCAAATAAGGCTGGGGACATACGAAGGGACAATGTTTAAGGCCTCAATCACTGCTGCAGCTGCAAAGACACCTGGCCAGAAAGCAGCTGGAGAGAAACTGTAATGGCGAAGGAGATCTTCAGGGTGAAGCTTCCATAGATGGTGCAACAGGAATACTGGGTCTACTGCTGTGTGCTAATCGGTCCCTGTATGAATGTAGGAGTCATGCCCACATATTTGGCACAAAATCAATGTCATCTAGCATGAGTGTTGACCTCTGGCTATGTCGCTTCATGTTTCCTAGTCCTGTTTGTTTTGGATTTTCAAGATGGCTGGAAGGGCATCTAGTACGGAAGCCTAGAGGTGACATCCATGATATTTGTGGATGTTCTGTTTCTGGTTCTGATCCGGCCACGGCCTCCAGGGAACAGCTACTCACCTTGAGAGTTTCCATGGGGCAGACCACCAGGATGGCCTCGGTCACGCCTGCCCCAAGCCCACACATCAGGCTGCGAGTGTTGTCCAGGCGGCCGTTGGCGTCCCGCAGGGGGTTGCTGAGCACCTCGAATGTGCCAAACCTGAAAAGGAGCATGAGGGCGTGGTGTGATCATGTGGTAAGATGGCCCACAAATAGGGTGACCATCTAATCCGTGTCAGGAGGGACACTATGAGCTATGACTGGGTTTGTAAACTACCGTTTCAATTAAATGGGCCAAGATTTCACTTAAGCACTGAGTTCTTGCTGTGTGCTGGTAGGTCAGTCTCCTATAATCACGCATGTGTCACTAATGTTAATGTGAAACTGCTGGGCGAGTATTTCAATCAATGAAACAAACCAGTACAAGATGAACCAAACAATTCTGCCGAACACGGGAGCCTCTAAGTTTTACCGTAGTTGTAAAACCGGAAGAAGCTCAGTGTTCCCCCTGACATGGATTAGTTGGTCACCATGCCCGTGCCTCCTAAAAAGCCAAACCTCCTACAGGTTTCATTTTATGTTTCTCTGCATCAATCAATCTGGGACTGGTTTCATTTCAGGAGCCACTCACACCTGGAGGAGTTAAGGCACAGTAAAAGCTCTTGGATCAAGCAAATATCCAGCACAATTTTAAAATACCAGTCTAAAGATTAATATTATTAATAATAATAATAATCTATAAAAATTTTACATTAAACTAAAAAAATACAAAAAAGCGTTGGGTAATACATACATTAATTCCTCCGCATACCTGTGGAGCAGCGCGCTTTAGTCTTTTAGCTTGTCTGGCCATTATTTACCTCGCAGTCTTGTGTGTGGCAGTTACATTGCAACATGTTAAAATAATAGTATAATGATCATTAAAATTAGTACAAAATAATTAGAAGTAAGAAAGTATTTAGCTACAATTCAGTATTTCTCAAGACTAACATTCAACTATCTAGAAATAACTATATTGCCGGATTGGAGAACTCTATCCCACAGTGATAGAGGACTTAAAGTTACAGTATTACCACCACACTTGCTGCTATACTCCCCCAGTGACAGAGGACTTAAAACTGCAATATTATTAACTCACTCATTGCTATACTCCCCCAGTGATGAGTATGAATGCTTGTGTGTGTTTGCAAGGTTGCATCCCTACCGGACAGCAGATTTGGGTATGGACCCATAAAGCAGGGAACTCAGGCCACGATAGAGCCCCCGGAGACCGTGATCCTGCACGGTAAGTCTCACACAGTCACCTGGGTGTAAGACACACCACCTTAGCAGACATACACACCACCTTAGTACACATACACACCAAATACACACAAAAACTAATTAAAGTGACAGTCACACACCAATAGTGTACTGTCAATATAAACCAGGTAGTCCACCAATGATCAACTACTTGTTCTGGCCTCACCTATGCCCCTATATCTTGGAGGGTTGGCTCTCTCATCCAGCTGAAGCTGTGTCTTCACATACTCTGTGGGAAAGGTTATGCAGATTTCAATGCCACCTGCAATACCACCTGCAATCACAGGAAAACCAATAAAACAGTTAGCATACATTTAATTCTCCCATTGGTACAAAAAAAGTAATTTATGTTTATCTGTATCACGCAATTAGTTGAATTTGGGACTTATTCCCATGATTATGTTACACACGAGTTTCACAGATTTTGATCACAAGATGCTTAACTGTCAGCTCACTGGCAAGAGAAAACCTGGCTCATATGACCAGGAAGGCATTCTGCTTAAAAATGTATACCATCGCACAAGTTCCTAAGTTTTAATAGTATACACAATTGAAAACCTTTCTGTCATGTCTGTCGATTTGCAAGTATGTTTCTTTTTAATAAACCTCATAACGGAGGAGATGCCCAACACTCCCGTAAATCCCCGCTCTGAATGTTCCATTTCTGCCGCATCGACCCGAATATTCCGCTGCTAACTTCAAGCAAATTTGAGACTGTCGGCCCCCAAGAGTTCCCAACCCTCAGTCCTACAGTGGGACAAACCCACCCAGCTATATGTAAACCTGAAGCGCCTTTACACACAAACAATCAGATGAGGCTGAGATGATCACCACGTTGCATGTCCTTTATCTTCAGTGCAGGGGTTTTGCTGCCATTAGCTGTTTTCCTACTACAGTAAATTAAAGCAATCGGGCAACACAACATACTCAGAACCGGCCAGTATCTGACGCCCACCCCGTAATTCGCCTTTGACATAAGTGTAAAAGCCCCAAAACACCCAGACGGGTGGTGCGTCGCTCCAGTACCTGCCAAAATCGCCTTCCCCGGGTGTGTTATCTTTTTCCCTCCGATCGCCGCGGCCGAAATCACCCTCCTAGGGGGACCCAGACGGCTCCCACCCGGCAAACAACACCTAGACACCACCCCCGTGAACTCAGCACCCAGGCGCTTGTTCGGGTCCTGCGTACGGAAACGCGCCGGCTCGGAGCATCCTCGCTTGGGCTCCAAGCTACTACACGGCCCCTCTGACACAGAGAAAGGCTTCCACAAGGACGACATTGTGATTTATTAGTAGCAGCTGTGTCAAGCAGCAACTGTTTTAAGCGAACAATGGCACAAATCCAAGCCGCGAGCCAATCGCGCGAGCTATAGACTGACGAAGCACAGTTCCATCCGCAGCCGCAGAAGCTCATGAATATTAAATAAGAAAACGATGTCTTGCAACTGGGGGGCATCGGCCCATGCTTGTTTGTTCTGGTATATTTGATGCGTTTCCTATTGATTAGCCCAGGCGACCAATGGTATCGCCGCACTTGTAAGAAAATCCAATGGAATCAATCCGGGGTAACCGTATGCTCGCGCTGTGGTCTTTCATTGGCCAAGGACGCGCCGCCGAAATCGTTTTGATTGGCCACAGGCCGGATACGCTCTCAAGTCACTGGGCGACGCAGACGTATGAGATCAACTAAAGGGCATTCTCGAAGAACAATGTAGCAGCTGGGTCATACAATCGCGTGGTGATCTTGGGCGGGGCCACGGAAGACATGGGCGAACATGATTGGCTAAGAGACGATGGTTTGTGATTCATCGGCACGTACGAAAAATCAGTCGTATAAACTATAGTCACATGTAAAGATATGATCATCTTCTCTACCTGTCCACTGGCGAGTCACTACTGACCCTGGAATCTATTCGAGGAGATTCTATTGTTCAAAAAACTTCTGGCTTGATTGGGAAATTATTAATTACTTCCGACAGCTCAAAGCATCAGATTAATCGTGAATTACACTAGGCCATTTTTGTAATGAGCATTTCTCTTTTCCGAAACTTGCCTTGATTATTTTATGCATGTATGAACGACCCTACCTTTATAGCTTGACAATTCATTTAATTAAAATGACTAATGTAATTACAGTGTTTAGCTGTTGTCCGATAAAGAAATAATACACCATTAACTGGCAGGTAATATAATTATTAAAGCATTTAATTAAATCTCGAATTTAATTGGACATCTGAAGTTTGAAAGTAATAAGTAATTTTATAAGTAATTGGGAACGGTATGTTTTCTACTTGTATTAGGATAAAGTCTGGGAATATTTAAATTAAAAAGGTTAATTTTAACTTTAAAGACAAAAGTTTGGTGCATTTTTTTGTATTTGTGCCCTGCGATCGTAATTAATGTTTGAGAATAATATAGTAGATGTGGGTAAATTACTCTTTATCTGAAACCTTCCTAATCCACCCATTTAACATAATTCATACTGTATTTCCGACTCATCACCATTAGACCTATTTAAACTATTAGCAATTTTAGACGTGTTGTTTGAAGTCACTCAATAGACATTATTTCCAAGAACAACCAACAAGAAACTAATCATAAAATACATTGCTTTTAATATTTTCCACCCTAATTTTTCGCCTCTTGTGCGGCGCGTTTGTGATGGACGCAGTCATGGTTCTGGGTGGCAGATGGCGCTGTGCAAAAGGGAAAAAAACTCATCATGGTCCAATCCTTTATCTGAGGTGCTAAAACGACAGCACTAGGGACCGTACATAGTAATAAATGCTTCAAGTCTTCATTACACATGCCAGTGAATAATCAGAATTATCAGAGCTGATAAATCAGCTATGAGGAAATCAATTCTATAGAATGTGCAAAGCAGAGTCGTCACAGATATCCATGCAGTGAAATTTATTCACATTTTGACGATCAAAATGGAGGTATTACTGTTTCAAAGCCCCATAACACGCTTCTTCAGCCTGACTGCTTTAGCAAGCAGTCGGCGGTATGAGCAGAGGTTCCCTACCAGCCAGATGAATAAGCTATTTGAGTATGTGCAAATCAAATTAAATTATAAAGTTATATTTGAAGATATGGCTTGTGTTAGTCATATCAGTGTAAAATAATAATTTACTGTAAATGTATTTCTTTTTCACACATTTAATAGGCCATTAGCATCGATTTATTAATTTCTGTTTATTTAACAACTTGGCCAGGGCAGTTATCCACACAAGGCTTACAACTGGTACCTTACAATACGTATGTAACAGATAACGCAGCAGATATTTTTTAATATATGGGAGATTCGTTATTTAGCGTGTTCCACCCGGGACAGTTACTGCTCCTTGGTAAATGTCTTCACACAGCCAGATGCACTTTTGTCTCTGGTGCCTTGCTGCAGTTTACTAACTGCACAGACTTTCCACCCCTGAAAAAGCAGACATTTTGCCTGGAATCGGACAAGAGGGATCAGATTAGCAATATCTCTGCTGTACTTTTTGAGGTGCAGTCTGAACGTGTCGAAATATAATGCTGTATCTATCCCAACATTTTAATGATGCTACAGTTTGGAAACAGACTAAAACAGTACTAATGAATGGGGGGAAATGATGAGTTATTTTGTGTGTGATCGCCACTGTTTTATCTTTTGCAGTACTGAACCTTCCACTGCAGTAATTCAGGTCTATTCCCTAATTCAAAGGTACTTCAGCAATTCCCCTCATATGGCCACATAGCTTTTTCTCACACTGCAGTTTCTTAAGTACTCCATCCACTTCCTGGCTGCAGTATCAAAAGAAGCCTGTGCTGGCCAGCAGGGGGTGCTATACAGGGCTTGGTTATGCCCACCTTACGCCCATATTTCATGCCATACCTCATGCCATCGCAGTGTGTCTATTGGTAGAGCCAGTTGACAGTGGGGACACATGGCAGCTGTCTCCTCCTGCCCCCCAGCCCCCCCTCTATCCTGCGGCCCCTCATTGCCCCATAGTGGGAGAGCTGTCGAGCGGGAGGAGCAGGCTACCCCAAAGTGGGGTCTGGGATCCTGCTGGTAGTGCACACGCTGACCTCTAGGGGGTGCTAGTGGAGTGTCATTCACTGACTAGGGGATGAAAAGACCAAAATTACAATTTACACTTGTTTTCATTTAGCAGACACCTTTGTCCAAAACAACATACAAATTAGGTATAAATATCAGTAAGGCAAATAACACATTATTAACATACATGTTATCAAGGAGCTGACTAGGCATAAGGGTAGCTAGGCTTTGCTTCTAATGAATTCCCAGTTAGAAATGCAAGCAGTATATAATTTCAGGGATGGAGATGTCAATTAATCAGCTTCAGAAGTGTATAATGACATTGAGTTCATTAAATTTCAGGCCAACCTATCTCACTTGTTTGGCTATCCCTGTGTTCTGAGAGTCCTATTTTGTCAGGAAAAACATTTTTCGTAAATTGAGCCTTATCTGAGGCTCGGAAGCAGAGTTAAATGCAATATTATATTCCCTGCAGTCCCTGGTGAGTGTAGTGATGTCAGCAACTTGAGATGGCTTCTATGCATACAGGTATAGTGCAACCAAAACAGTATTTTCTTCCAAAGCCTCGGAAGAGTTACCTGGCTTCCTGATAGCTCATCTGGGTGAAGCGACTTCGTACAATACCAGCAGGGCACCATTCTCTGTCCTGCAGGGGGCGCACCGGGGTCAAAATCAAAGAATGATAAGGGTGTTCAGTGCTTGTTATCATTTTTTTTGTTGCTACATAATTTTATGCTAAATTTTCACAAGTAGAAAACAAAAGAAAACAATGAATATTGCGTGGCACACCTGTGAACTGATGGGCAATGTGGGCTGAAGGGCCACCTGGTGGTGTTGAAAAGCATTGCGGGACATGACCTGGCCTGTTCTTAAAGTGCTGGGGCTCATCCAGAACTTCCTTAGCCTGAAAGAGAAGTAGTACATCAGAACAGCAAGGACATGCAGACACTGGTTACGTCCAACGGTGGTGAATAAAAGAAAGCAAGATGTGATTGGCTCTGCGCTGATGATGCTGAGCAAAGGGCTGTGATTGACTGTGGTTCTCACCTGGCTTTCCTGATGTGCTCCATGGAGGTCCAGGTGCTCCTGAGGAGGACAGTCTTCACAAGCAGGGTACGGGCATCGCTGACATGAGCTCCCATGTGGAACTACCTCCTCACTAGCCATGTGTATGTAGTTTGTTGTTGTTGATGTAGGGAAGAAATGCAAAAATAAAGTGTCACGAAACGTCGAAAGGGATCATGAGATCAGACGGACGCTTGCGACTTGTAGCAGAATGTCTCAGGTGACACAGACCTGAGTTAGCACCTCTGCCAGGGGATCTTTAAATCCTGGCAGAGATGAGCATGCAGTTAGTCAAAGGTCTTTCTCTATTAGCTCTGCTGCCCTGCCAACTTAAGTGTGCACCCCCCCCATCTATCCCCTGCCATTTGAGACAGAATCTAACCTGTTGCTGCTCTGCTCAAGTTCCATTCCCACCATCCGCTCTTTCTCTGTGATGTGGGGGTCATCTGTAGGTTAGGGGTGAAGGAATGGATCTGCCCCTCTTATAAATGCTAAGGTACTAACCCTAACCCTCCATCTCTACAAACACAGGTCAGCCAGCATGTTCTCACCGGCGCCCGTAATGCTGCTCCTCCGTCTGTCCGCCTTCCGCGGTGACCGAACTCTTCTCCATCCCTGTCTGCTTCTGCCTTGCATCAACCACCCCCCCCCCCTCCAACCGCAAACGGAAACCGGAGACGATCAATAATTTATGCCTTGGAATGGCTCACAAGCAGATTTGCTGTAAAGTATAAGCATGGGGGCAGTGTCAGATGTCATTTCGGTCTGGCATTGGCCCCCACCGCCAACACTCGAACAAACCTTGACGGCTGAGATGGAGAGACTGAAATATCATGTTTTTAACAGTGAACCGCAACATTGAATTATGTCAGTTATCCTGGGACGGGTTTTTTTGTAAAGCAAGATTGCGTTTTAAAGGCAGCAAATTTCATGACTGTGGAACCGCTCACCAAAATCTCAGTCCATTTAGGGCCAGAGAACGCATATCTGAATAAGGCGGGCAGAGCATGAACTCCACTTGCCTGTTTCGGGGGCAGCATGTGGCTCAGTGGGCTAAGCCGCTGTGCTTGTAATCGCAAGGTCGCCGGTTCAAACCCAGCCTCAGCCTGTCTGTGCCTCCTTGAGCAAGGCCCTTGACCCCCAGCTCCCTGGGTGCCGCAAAGAGCAAGTTGAGGGAGGCATAAAAAGGAATTTCCCCATGGGGATAAATAAAGGATTATTATTACTTTTGAAAATAACCTTTTAATTTTTTTGTGTATTATTTTTTTAAGAAACATGGATATAATAAAGTTTTAGTGGTTTGCATGAAATTATTTGCTGATTTTCTTTCTGGGGGGGGGAGTTGAGATCCCCAACCACAACCAACCCCCCATCCTCACCATACATTACACTTATGCCCATCACAATAGGTCTCTAAGCTCAATTACACTTCCCAAAATCTTAAATAATTCTGTCCAATTCATTATAATTTAATTAGCAGGAAATGGAAATGCACTAATAGGTCCAGTCACTACAGCTGTTTGTGTTGACTGCTGTGTTTGAGTAGTTGGCTGAATACCCCAAAAACTGTGACTGGTGCAGTCTGCACATGTACCTGTTTCATTTCTCTCTAGAATTCCACCCGGTCCGTCACTCATTTGGATTATGATCCTCCACACCAGCAGGGGGTGATGTCATCCTGACTGTGCAATGGGAGAGGCTAATGGGTGCGCATAACGGCCGATTCCTGAAATGGCGCTGGAGCAGCAGTTATGTGGCTGCCCAGGGGTCAGCCAGTATGTGAAGGATACGCCATGATTCAGCAGTCCGGTGCTGGCCCAGCCCTCCCTTTCTCTCTCTCCCTCGCTCTCTCCATATCTACCTCACTGTCTAATTCATTCTTCTTCTTGCTTTCCCGCTCCATTCCTCTCCCACCCTCGTTTTGTTTCCCTACCTCCCCTCCACACATTGTATTCCATTCTCTCTCCGTCACTCACCCTCTGTGTCACACTCTCCCCGACCCGTGCGGATGGACGCTGGCGGTGGCGGCGGCGGCGGCAGCCAGGGAGACATCAGTGCGAGTTTGGGGGAGCAGAGGTGCGCAGAGAGAGGCGCAGCATCTCGCTGGCAGCTGGTGAGATGGTGAGTCCCCCCCCACCAAACTCTTACCTCCGGCTCCTCTCATCCCCTTTATTTCCACAGTGTTGAGCTGGATTTGGAGCACGCCATGGGAGACGTACACGTGCATGTTTGGGTTCCCGGTCATTCAAGGAAATGTTTCTGTGTTTCAGTCTATTGAGGGAAGAACGGAAGAGACATTATGCATACACACACACACACACACACACACACACACACACACACACACACACACACACACACACACACACACACACACACACATGCAGTACAGAGGGAAGCAATAGTGCTGATTTACTCTCCCATGTACCAGTTTTATCTCCCCATGATGGAAACGTGAAAATGTGTTCTGGGACTGCGAGGGATTGGCTGATTGATTTTAGCCCCGCCCATTTTACCAATCTTGTCATGACTTCCTTTTTCATTCAGCCAGCCCCTTGCAGTCCTTCGTAGGGGAATGAACTTGGGCATGGATTGAGAGGGAAGGTTTAATGAACCAGGTTTGCTGCTTTATTTCCAGAAACAGGCTAAAAAAGAACCGTGCCCTGCAGCTTTTCACCCCCCTGCTAAACTCCATCACTTGCCGGTTTCATTTCCCAGCCTGTCTGTGTCCCACACATTGTGGGCAGAATTTTGTCTCATCGGTTTACAGGAATTTGTAGTCCGTGGGCTGTGCATGTGTACGCGTGAGGTGCGACTTGGCAGTGTTTACAGTGAGTGTCGCCTGGCATGAGCCCAGCTCTGTGTATATTCGAGAGACAGGGAGGGTGAGGGAGTGAGAGAATTCACCCTAGAGTGCTGAGTCAGGCTCACTGAAGATGACAGTCAGGACAGAGAACGGTCAGAGAAGCACGGCGGTGAGAGAAATGTACACTGCAGTAACTCTATCTCTATCTGTCCATCAGATTTTTACCTTTTTTCCCCCCTATTCACTCGATGCATGACTAGTGCAGTGTGCTGTTTATTGGTGGTCCTTGTAATACTCTTTTCAGACTATGCATACTTTTTATATGCATATATTACATATAACATATTCTTTTGATATGTTCTTTGATATATCTCATATATGCATTGTTATTCTTCACGTGCTGCACAATTCCACCATGTTGGCAAAATAAAAACTCATCAGCAGAACAAGTAACATAAACATCTTAAGTTGCTTTTGAGGTGTACTTCCAGGACTTTTCCAGTAGGGGGTGCAGAGCCTCCATGTGCTTATTCATTAACACTAGAAAGACTGACTGGGTCAATTGACCCAAATCAAACAAAATCACTGCTATTTCTCATTGAAGTTCT
>JABFEB020000038.1:11712148-11744154 GCA_019775895.2 Stomatorhinus ivindoensis | reverse complement strand
CCTACTGGGTCGCGGGGGGTCCGGAGCCTACCCGGAAGCAATGGGCACGAGGCAGGGAACAACCCTGGACAGGGGGCTATGTAAAACCATAATATGTTTATTTAGTTTACTTTGTGCTTTGTGACTCAAAGACTGCGGGAGGAGGAGGTCTCATACTGCGACCTGTAAAAGAGAGCGCCCCCATGTGGCAGGGCATTAATGGCTCAGAACTGAGAACCGGACCCTAACCCTAACCCCCTCTCTGTTTTCATCTCCCACTCTTCTGCTTCCCAGTCAGCAGAGTTCTTCAACGGCGTGGAGAGGATGGAGGTAGGTGTTTTGTGGCACTTGCAGTCTCAGACCAGATTGGCATACTTTAAACCAGTGTATCTCAACCCGGTCCTCAAGGAATCCCAGACAGGCCACATTTTTGAAGAATGATCCTTTAATTTAACGCTTAGTTTCTTTTTCACTGCCTTTCGGCATTTTCACAACATCTGAGAGCCATGAATATTGTCTAAAAACCGAAAGTGAAAGGGCAGAAGTGTCAGAAAATTTCAGCAGCCTAGAGGTTCCTCCTGACCTGGTCCATCTTCTGTTCACTTGATGAGCTGGCTGGCTTCAGGGTGACCCATCTTCCTGGTTTCTGGTTCTGCTAAACTGATGGGTTCCTGGGCTGGTTGGCCATCTTCCCCTCTGCATACTGACTAGTGGAACCCAGTCTAAGTCTCCTGGGTACATCCATTGCTTTATTTATTTAGCCATTCATTTACTGAACTTTTGGTTTATTCAGTATTTTAATCCATTCCAGTGGCATGTACTGTAATGTTATTTGTAATTCAAATCTCAGGCTGGTTATTTCTGTCTTATGAAGATTTGGAGTATAGTTAATACGCCTTTATTTACACAAAAATGCTCTGAGGGCAGAACAAAAATATGACTGGTTCAGAGACATAGCCAATTAGATTGCAGATGAGGTGGGCCCAAGCAACTAGAGGAGGCGGGATCAAGACGTCTGATTGGTTTTACGTTCTGTCCTCAGAACATTTTTGTGCAAGTAAAACTCCCATGAGCTTCCAGGATTCTCATATATCACAGGCTGCGATACTGTGGCCATTTCAGTAGAATATGTTTGGCATAGAAAATTGTTTTAAGGAACTGTGGAATTTCATGATGGTGCTCATTGCATGGTAGAACGTACTTGTGCGTGTCTGTTTCTGTGCAGCTATATACCAGACTGCGTGGGTGCATGCTTGCATAGATACACTGCGACTGCACACACATTAGTGTATGTTTATGTATATGTCAGCAGGTGGTGTGTGTTCGCATGCCAATCAATAGATAAGGTGACGCAGAGATGCATCTCACTGTCTCACTGTCTCCCCCTGCAGGACAGCCCTGTCATTCACCCCAGCATAGAAGAGGTGAGTCAGCTAAACTCTCCCACACCCCCACATATCTCTGCCTGCAGTCCTACCAGATGGTGCACTTACTGCCCACCACGCAAAACAACATTCCTTAACCCTCAAAGCTGACGTCAACCTTTATAAAAGCGTCCATCTATTCTACTCTTACACACTTTGTTATTATATTTACAATACCATCTAATGAAGGTGGCATTACTACCTACAGCATGTTACCATTATTTTGTGTGTAGATTCCATATAAATTTTATATATTCTACAATCCCACAAAGATTTTACATTAGACTTTACATTAAATGTGCTTTCCACAAGCATTGTCACTTCATTACCAAGTGCACCATTTTTTGCCATTATTAATAACCATTATTCATCACTCTGATATTTGTTTGTTTATTAACGTATTCATGCTATGTGCATCTCCTTCATTCCATCTTCCATCATTACCTAAACTTTAAACGCTCCAAAAATTTGTTGGCATATTGGCATCCCTTGATACCTTCCTGTCTGTTTTTGCATTTTATGCATATATGTTGCACTACAGTTTTGGGAAACACTGTGTCGCCAAACTATACGCTGTGTCATAGTATACGGTTGGTGACTAGGTGACATGGCTTGACTTGATAAATGACATTAGTTACAGGCACTGCAATGACTTTAGTGCAGTTTGATTCACTCCCCAGTTCAATGTATGTAGAGATGTATGTTGTCCTTGGTTGATATAAGCTTCTCTGGGTTTCTTCTCTAAGTGTAAAAGCTCCCCCATTGTCATGTATTGCAGAAGCAGTAGGAAGTTGGATAGTATTTTCTTTAACTCTTCGAGAAACCTTTTTTTGACAAAGTTATCATAATCTAACTCTTCCCTGTGTGACCAGGTCCTAGAGAAGGGTGGCCCATACCCCCAGGTCATCCTCCCTCGGTTCGGGGGCTACTGGATCGAAGACCTGGAGGCCAGTGTCATCTCACCCACCTCCACCGACAGCATGTTCAGTGAAGAGGATGAGGGCGGGGCCAGCATGGCGGGCGGGATTTTCCGGCTGGAGTGCAACAGCAGCGCGAGAGCCTACCGCAAGCATTTCTTGGGAAAGGTGAG
The DNA here is from genome assembly GCA_019775895.2 of Stomatorhinus ivindoensis. Taxonomy (NCBI): domain Eukaryota; kingdom Metazoa; phylum Chordata; class Actinopteri; order Osteoglossiformes; family Mormyridae; genus Stomatorhinus; species Stomatorhinus ivindoensis. The sequence goes on along the minus strand of JABFEB020000038.1, from coordinate 11,741,661 downwards.
ATGGTTGGCTGATCTAGCAGGGTAAATTAGCATGCTATATCCAAGACTGGGTTTACCAGAACACAAAACAGAACCCAGAGCAGGTGTGAATGGTAGAATGGTGGATGCCGTCTTTGTGAAGAATCTTCCCTTCTTATGCGTGGCTTCTCCATCGTTCTTGCCTGCAGGAGCACTTGAACTTCTATGGGACGGTCAGCAGCTTGGGTCCACTGGTCCTGTCCCTGAAGCACGAGGAAGCAGAGGAGCAGGAGCATCTGCGCATCATACTCAGGTTTGCGCTGCTCCATTCACCTATGCTCGCCTGCGCCATCTAGTGGAAGGACGTAGCATAGAGAACTCACTTACTACATCATGGGCCTCTTTCCGTCTGCCTAGGTCTCGGGTGAAAACGCTTCACGATAAGATCTCGCTAGCAGGACTGTCACGGTTTCCCAGCATCCCAGAAATTGCCAAGGTGTGGAAACAGCCCCTTAAACACAAACACAGACCTGTCAGTGCAATAGGAGCCAATACATACCGACCCACATGTCTGTGCTTTTTGCCTTCAGCTGCTGTGTGACGACATCACGGGTCTGAAGTTCAACCCATTACTGTATCCAAAGGTAAGTTACAATTAAAGGAGATAGGTCACTCTCTAGCCTCCCCCCATGTGCAAACAACAGGAGGCTAAGGTATGGCTTTTTGAACGAGTCGTGTGTTGTTTGTAGGGTTCCCAGCTGATAGTGAACTATGACGAACATGAAGTTAGCACCACATTCAAGTTTGGAGTCATCTACCAGAGGTTTGGTCAGGTGAGGAAGGGTTGGTGGGCCTTCAAAGCAGGGGGGACCTGCAGATGTTTTTGGGAGTGTACGTACGTGAGGATGCTCTATATCTATCTTATCTATCTTATCTATCTTATCTATCTAATCTATCTATCCCCTCCCCATTCTCTGGTATGCTGTCCTCACATCCCAGGTATCAGAGGAGGAGCTCTTCGCTAACAATGAGGAGACCCCCGCCTTCAGGGACTTCCTGGAGATGTTGGGTGACTGCATCAAGCTGCAGGACTTCAAAGGGTAAGAGAACCCTGCCCGCCTGGCGGGGCTAAGTCTTAGCGCCAAGTCTTAAATGGCAAACTATTTAAACAAGTAAATGTACATTCATATGAAATACCCCTGTTATAAATAAGATTTCATTTATATATATATATATATACGGTGTATAGTAGTTTTGTTTATCGTTTATTATTCCTTTATTTACCCTCACCCTTTCCCTTCACCTGTGTCCTCCTTCCAGCTTCCGGGGTGGTCTGGACGTCTCCCATGGCCAGACGGGCTCACAGTCTGTCTATACCGTTTTCCGGGACATGGAGGTCATGTTCCACATCTCCACCAAGCTGCCCTTCACAGAGGGCGACGCCCAGCAGGTAGCCAATAGCAGCTTAGCCTGACGAGGTCGCCGCACTTCTCGCCAGCATCACCTCCTCCCTTCTCACCTCCTCTTTCCGGCTCATCTCTCTGCCGCCCCTCCCCTCAGCTCCAGCGGAAGCGTCACATTGGGAACGACATCGTTGCTGCCATCTTCCAGGAAGAGGCCACGCCCTTTGTGCCTGACATGATCGCCTCCAACTTCCTGCATGCCTACATCCTGGTGCAGGTGGAGAACCCTGACACAGAACAAACCACGTACAAGGTAGCCAGCCGCAGAGACGCAGCAGGGATTCCTGCCAATGCAGCTGTACGCTGTCAGAAAAATAGAGTGGAAGTTTGTACCTTTGCTTGTGACTGGGGCTGTTTGTTTAATGGTCTGCCAGTTGTACCCCAGCTGTAAGTAAATTTACTTTTTAGTCTAATTTAAGGTACAGAAATTGACTCTGGGGAACATCTCCAAGGTAGAAACAACATTAATGTACCCCCCATGATACATAAATGTTCCTCATAGTCTATTTCTGCATCTTAAGGTACAAACTACCCTTGAGGGTACAGTCCCAGTGACAAACAAAAGTACAAATTAGTACTCTTTTTTTCTGATAGTGTACAATTGTGAAACAGTCACTATGCTTTACATTGATTCTGGTTTGTATTTTGTAGTTTGAGCATAGATATTTTGTCGCAAGATAAAACAGAGCTTATGAGACCCGATTTTGGTATAACCAGCACTTACAGTGTTTTGTCTTTTCTGGGGCAGTGTTATTATACATAAGCAGTGTATGGTGTGATTCTGTTGAATGCAGTAAATGTATGTTACAGAATGCAGTGGCTTGGAGCCCGAGACAAATTTCCCGTTGGGGACAATAAAGTATACCTAACCTAACCTAACCTAACCTAACCTAACCTAACCTAACCTAACCTAACCTAACCTAACCTAACCTAACCGAGTTTCCCTGACAGGTGTCTGTCACGGCACGGGAAGATGTGCCTACCTTTGGGCCACCCCTTCCCAATCCCCCCATCTTCAAGAAGGTAAAGTGGGGTTGGGGGGGGGGGCAGTTTGAGTTCCACATTTGGATGCACTTCCTGACACATGTTCACCAACTGTCCACATTCAGTGAGGTAAACACTCCCAGGGGTTGCTAAAACATCCGACCCCCCCCCCCCCCAGGGCCCAGAGTTTCGGGAGTTCCTACTGACCAAGCTGATCAATGCAGAACTCGCCTGCTACAAGTCAGATCGCTTCGCCAAGCTGGAGGTGAGAGGACAACCTGGGGATGAGTCATGTGGAAACACCACACAGGAAGTAGGAGATAGATAGATAGATAGATAGATGTGGACAATAAACTGAGTCTGCCTGCCTTTCCGCTCCGCTGCGACAGGGTCGGACCCGGGCTGCCTTGCTGGACCACCTTATCGAAGATTTGCACCGACAGACCCAGACCATGCAAGGTTTTGGGGGGGGATGTGACGATGACAAGCTGGAAAACGGGGGCCATGGGGGGCTGCTGGAGACCTTCAAGGTGCCGTCCCATGCCAGTGTGTAGCCTGTTGTTTCCGCTGTAAGTGTCACGGTACAGCGCATGTCACGTGACCTATCCCTCCTCCCCTCAGCGAGCGATGCGGGTCCGAAGCCACTCCATGGAAACGATGGCGGGCCAGCACCGGCACAGGGGCCAAGGGGGAGGTGGCGGCATCTCCCCCAGCCTGAGTGGTGGGATTCTGCCCCAAAACAGCGGCGACTCCAGTAAAAGTACCTTCTCGGTGAGGGGGGGGTGTAGTGTCTGTGTCCTGAAATATGCAATAAAAAAAGAAAGAACAAGAAAATCTAAGAGAAAATAGTTTTTGAAATGTGAAACATTGTAAAATATATAACAATTGTCTTTTTTCCATCTTACCCCCTCCCTCCCATTCCCCTTCTCTCCCATCTTGTTTGCCTTCCCAGCCCCCAGGGGCAGTAGCCAAGTCGCCACTGAAAAGCCCAGTGAAGCGACGGTCAGGTTTTTTCCCTCGGCTGCATAGCAACACAGACAGGTCGGACAGGTCTTCATGCATGTAAGCCAATCACACACCGGCAATTGTACAGGTCAGCCAATCACACAGTGGCAATTGTACAGGTCAGCTAATCACACACAAATGCTCATACATAGAAGTTAATCAGACAGTAATACTTGAATCAGTTAGCCAATCATACATAGATATTGAAACTGGCAATCAAATCATATACAGGCATTAAAAAAATTAAGCCAATCACAAATTGTTTCTCATATGGATAAGCAAATTACACTCAGACATGTCAGCCATTCTCATAGTCCATGCTACAGTCACCCGGTTTTACACTCGTTTGTGCCTAGACAGACCTATGCTCTCACACAAAAACATCACTCTTGGATTCCTGTGGAGAAGTTCACCTCAGCTGATACATCACAGGTATAACTGTGGCTTTTAACAATGGCTTTTGCTCTGAAGACTGTTGTCACTGCTGTGTCTCCAGTGATGTAAAGATATCAGATGGCAGCCATGTTTCCCAGGAGGTGAGGTCAGAAACACTGTCGAACCCCAGCTCCCCGGAAATCAACCCCATTAAAGAGAAGTGAGTCGCAAAGCATGATGGGAATGGGGGATTTGTTAGGCAGATCCAATAGGGTTTGAAAGTGGGATGGTCAAGGGGTCAGACAGTGCCTGTCTCCAAAGGCAGTGGACCAAGCAGAAGGAGTGCAGCAGCACTGGACGGCCTGACATCTCCCGCTCCTCTTCCAGCACCAGTAGCTTCAGCAGTGCTGCTGGTGAAGGGGAGATTCTGGATGAGCTGGACCCAGTGAGTGCAACTTGCTTTCATACACTGACCCAGTTGGTCATAATCGTGGTTCAGTTCCCACCAAGTTTGAGCAACTAATATACAAACAGAAACCAGGGGTTGAATCAACAACCTTGTTCTCTCAGTCCAGCTGATTGCTACTACTTACATGATATTACTGAGTCACTAGTAGGTGTGCTCTGTAGATGGGATTTGCAGTTACATACTGGTGCTAGTCTATATCTGCCCCCCCCCATGCCATCTTATAATATTCCAGGCTTCTATAGGACACCCACCAGTGTACAGCCCTTCCCTCAGTGTGGATATGCAGAGCCCGGGAACCCCAGTCATCCGGTGTCGTAGTCCCACAGGTATAAACCCCCCTCAGCTATAAACACTGTCTTCTATCAGGAAACTGGTTTCCTTACAGGTCAAACTTAGCATCCATCACCACCACACATCTTGCACAAATGCTGTTTCCCTATGGTGTTGTTTCGTAACTTTTTTTTCTATCCAATTTTTTTAAATCTCACGCGGGGAAGACGCAAAGGGAAAAACATCTCCGAGGTCCAACCTGAAGTTCCGTTTTGACAAGCTGACCCACTCGGCCGCAGTAAGTTACATACTGTCAGTCCCTTCAAAATGGCCCTTACTTGGTTTATTTCAGCTGTGCCAGCCACTGAAGGCGTGATGCTTTATTTTTCCAGAAACAACTCAGCTCAGTACGACAGTGTCTAGGGAAATGAATGATATTCTTTAATGAAAGCCATCTTGTTTACTTACATTAATTTAAAAGCCACCTTAATCGCCATGTAGTTGCAAAAACATATTCTAGTTTTTAGTCCCTTTTAATGCAACATTTTCTGCAGTCTCACTGCATCCTCTAACGAATCTAATTAACTGAACAAAGGAAGCCTAATTAACATTCTTATGATTATTAATCCATGGTTCTTTGGGCCTACATTTTCTGGTGTAAAAATATGACTCATTATGCATTTGGATACTTCTTATACTTTATTGGCTACTGAATTGGCCCAGTTTTGATCTTCAGTGAATTCTGGCACATTTTTGCATTCTTCATGCTGAGTACAGAGCGCCACCTACTGGTGAAATAAGAACCATGTCTTACACGCATTTACAGTCACTTCGTTGCTGCTTGCGTTCAAAGTGGCTCAGGAGTTTAACATGCTGGATGTCTTATCAGAGCCAATTATACGAAGTGTCTTGCTCAAGGGTACAACAGCTGGGCCTTCCAAGAACATGAAACTGCAAAATGTGGATAATATTTGACTCTTTAATCTCTACGTAAACTGATTAAGTAGGTCTCATCCTATAAAACATCCAGGGACATATAGATCAATCGTTGTCCCTGACCATACACATTAACTGTTGGCTGTAATTTTCAACAACCTGTTCCTTTCCTTCATGGAAGAAAATGTTTTGGAACAAGCAACCAGACATTTATTTCTGTTTTCCACATCCATTCAGAGTGTCATGCAATGCTGTGCTACAAGTTTGTACAGTTGTCCTTCTGTTAGGCTCAAAACCAAAATGGCAAACACTGCTGTAATCCCATCTGCTCTAGCATTATGGACACGATGCATGAGCAGTACTTTTGGAGGTCTGCCAGAAGAGCTTGAAAAGACTTGTGAGCAGTATTGCTTTCAGACCCTACATTTACATTTCACTGGGAATATCAGGTTGTACCTTCAAACAGTTCCATGACGTTAGGAAGTTGTGTCTGTGATCAGATGGTTGTTGATTCAGATCCTAGTGATTTCAGTGTTGGGATCCTGAGAAAGGTTCTTAACCCCAAATACAAAAATGTATGTTTCGTTGGATAAAACAATTTGCTAAATAAATAAAATGTAAATGTAAAAAATGTAAGCAAATGTAAGTGGAATGTTCAAAATTAATATTAAGAAATTAGGGTGCGGTTGGTGTTGGTGTTGGTGATGTACAGTAGGTATTGTTTGTACTTCAACATGGTTGCCTCACACCTCTGGGACCAAAGTTTGAGTCTCCATCAAGGTTCTGTGTGTGTGGAGTTTACATGTTCTTCTTGTGTTGTTGTGGGGTTTCCAACAGGTTCTTCAGTGGCCAATGGCCAAGAACATGCTGAGGTTAATTGAAGTCGCAAAATTATTGCATGTGTGTGAGAATGGTGTGTGTGTGCATGAGAATGGGGTGTGTGTGTGTGCCCTGAGATGGGTTGGCACCCCATCCTGGGTTATTCCCCGCCTTGCACCTGTAGTTTCTGGTACAGGCTATGGACCCCCATGACCCTGCATTGGAAAAATCTGTATAAAAAAATAGATGGATTAATATTTTTTATTGTTTGAATGGAATAGATTTGTCTGTGGTGCAATGAACGTTTTGGTGACATCTGACAAAGTGTCATCTTATCTTTACAGGGACACTAGCTGAAGCATGGAGCTGGGGCCTGGTTAAAGTATGGTATGGTGTGCTTAAGTACTTTCTGTTTCCTATATTGGCCATTTTATTTCTACAGTGTATCTTCCTCTGTATTACTGCAGTATCCCACCTTCTAAGTGTTTTTTACCTCTTGCTTTAGGTAGGAGCACCATGCGGTTACTGACACCATGTTTGGGATTGGAGAAGGAATAGAGGCATCAGCCTTCTGTGTTATCCTCACTCTAAGATTTAATTCTCTGGTCTGAATCAGACCTGCAGGGGGCAACATAGCAACAGAATCACCATAATTAAAGAGCACAGGAGCCAGGAGAATTGAAGCGAAGATAAAAAAGATAATTTAATGGATTTTTATCATTACTGTTCTGTATCACCCTACAGAAAACGTCCCAACTTTCTACATGACAATGATACATCTTTCTCATGCACACACAAATGCGAAAAAAGCTAGCAATTAGCAATGCAACTGAAATATGTTAGTTCTCCAGAAACACAGCTCCCACAAGGGTCGACGATACCGGCAAACCCTCATTCAACATTTGCCACTCAAACCAGATCCCAGTACCCCAAAGCTTCTGGGTGGCTATTTCTCATGGATTTTCCCATCTTACTTAGTGGAACATCTGGTGTCTGTCATTTGAAGCCTAATTCAAATGTCCTCTTTGCTCGTTTAAGGAGGACATTAGTGCCAGAGGTCACATGGCTTAATGGGAGTGAATGACCAATCACAGAGCACAGCATGTGATTGGTCAAATCTAGAAGTTCTGAAAAACATATGGCTGTATTAAAAGAAGGAAATCAGGCTGAGTAGGCTGGTTTGGCATAATTAAATGAAATTTGTTTCTGAAAAGCTGAACATAAAACCTGAAACACAAACTACTGGGCACAAGTTTGTCACCATCTGTTATAAACTTCAGTGGTTGAGTTATATATAATCATATAATGCGATGTGGAGGGCTCCTCTGTGTGTGTGGACTTGGCATTTTCTTCCCATATCGCATAGTTTTTCTCCAGGAACACAGTTTTGTTCCCACAATCCAAAGACATGGGTCTCCAAATTGCCCATTAGCAAATGACTCTGGGTGTGCCCTGCAATGAACTGGCATCCAGTCCAGGGTGTGGAAGGATGGATATTATGTTTGTGCAAACAACCAAAAAAGGCAACTTATATTTGTCACTGTGAGTAGAGATGCCATGACAAAAGTCACCAAACCATGATGACTAGTTCAGTTGGCTCTCAAAACAAAATAACAAATAAAATACAGCCATATAAGTGTGACCTAAGACAAGACAAAATCAACGCGCAACATATTCCAATAAATGTGAATTTCTTGGTACCAGATCCAAGGCTGGGTATAAATTGTGCCCAAACTGATACTGACGTTACCGACGAGGCCAGCAGAATTTCCAGGGCATCCATCTTAAGTGTGGGTTTAAGGGTAAGAATGAAATACTTGAAATTCATTATCTGTATGTGTCTAAGTGAATGTAAACACAGAAAAATACTGATAACCCCTGTCATATTTCAGTCATAAGCACAAATCTCATTTCAGATTCTTCCACAACCATATAACCCCTAAACATTTCCTACTGAATTAGTCGGAAAATCAAAACATTCTTCTTTAATTTACCAAAACAAAAGGCGCCCAACAAAACACTCTGGTTCTGTGAAAGCACAACTCTTCAGTTCAAGCACAACTTAAGCGTTATGCCATCTTTCCTTTGAAGAACCAAACCTTTATCACCCCTAGTGGTAATCAAGCAACAAAAACGCTTGCTGTTAAATTTATATATTATGTTGTCATGTGTATTAATTACAGAGCATATATATACGACATAAAAGAATGTTAAAATGTTGACTATTTAAAGAAATCTTATCTATGTATATTTGAATGTTATGTATTATATAGAGCTTGGTAAATAAAAGGTATTTTGTGTCAGTAATGTGACATTTTTGACAAGCTTTTCTTTTGCATTATTTTACTTGGATATCACTTTTAACAACTTTTAGGTAAATATTTATGCCCCCGTTGCATGTATTGGGTCTGCTGCGACGTAGTTCAAAGCTGTGTGAGTTAACCACCATGCCATCCAATTGTCTGAGGTACGTAATAAATGAAACTACTCACAACAGTTTTTTTAAAAGACGTCCTATTGACAAAAGTTCTTTTTTGAAAATAAAGGGCCACCCGAGCGGAACTTTCGTTCAACCGTATTCGTGTTGCTCAACGGACTACTTTGTGACAAAGTGCTGATACGTCAATTGCAATCGACAGACTGTGGTCGTGACGTCACCCGACGTGGTCTTCTATAAAAATGGGCGCTCGACTCAGCTCTTTCTTTTTCAGCCTAGGACGCTTAGGGTTCGGAAGGATGGCATGGGAGCTCGATGTCTATGTTAAATATCTTTAATATATCTGCTTCTTATGTAAAATGTCTAAATACGCATATCCCTATATGTACTTTCGGATGATGCATTGTTAAATTTAGCGATGTTTGCCGGCACGAACTGCATGCGCCGAAGAACACGTGGCAAACGCCTGTTCCCTTTATTCTCTTTCCAGGTTCCGGGAACTTTTTTTTTCCTTCTGGATTTTGTAATTTAGAAAGAAAAGCCTAACTGCGTTATTCGCATTCTTCAGAATGTATTGTTATACCGGTTTTATACGAGTGGGTCGATCTTTGCTCATTCTAGGACGATGAATAGGTGGGAGGTTTTCTGTGCAGCTAGGGCGACGTCTGCTTAGCCTTAATAAGGGTAAGTCTTGTGCTTGTCATATTTCCCGTTCACCTTCTAATGTTCTAATAGCGCTAATTGCTCTTCAGCCTGTAAACTGCTTTGACTGGAGTTTATAACCTCAGTTTACCCTCCTGATTGTTATACTTATGTGTGCCATGTTCCGGTGACGATAACGTGGAATAGGAAGTGCCGTCTGATGCGATAACTGACGATTTTATAATCCAGTGTTCTGAGACATGGCAAAAGACAAAGTGACAACGTCTAGACTTTTTATGCGCTGTATTTAGTCTGTTCTCTCTTGCAGCGTTGTTTTCCATCCGTTGATTGCGTCGTGAGATGTTTTTTGGACCTTTAAGGTAAGCCTGCCACAGCATGTGACGTGAAACCACCGAAAACGTGATTGCCTCACTTAATCACTGGCACTGTTTAGAAATCATATTTTGTTTGAGATGTGAAATGATGAAGCCTAAACTGAAATTAGCTGGAATTACCGGCAGATTGCTCAGTGGTGAATACACGGTTTTCTGACATCTCCTTTTCGGGTGCAATGAAGTCTTTCTGTGTTTTCCCCCCCTCCCAATTAATTCTTGGCTGGTTCTATTTCCAGGGTTGGCATTTCTCCAGACCACCTGTGAGCTGTGACACTTCGGAAGGAAGCCTGGTGCTTACTGCAATTATTGTCTGTATCTTGAGTTCAATAAAGCTGATTTGTATTGGCGAAAAGACTAGTTTGTTTTCAGTTACTAGATGAATCAGTTTGTCAAGTTATAAGCTGCTACATCTATGGGCGACTCATTTAATCGGGGGGTTCCTGACCTACGTTCTCACCACACTTGTTTGACTGTGTGCATTGAGTGAAAGATATTTCAGTGGTAATGTTTAGTTGAGCTAGTTTTGCTGGTTTTTCATCAACTGAATTTGATCACGCGATTTCGGTTTTGGTCACAAAGGTTTAATTTCTTGTATATTCTGGTTCAATCCAGTACTGCAGTTACTTGTTCATGGTGCTACTGCACCGCTGGGAGAGGTTAACGTGAATCATTGGTAAATACAATAGTACGGCCACGTTTGAAATTGATAAATGAGCCTGCGGGGAGGACCTGTGACACGTGACTGCCAGCGAGCGCCATACGCGGAACCGAAGTGCGCGCGCTCTGCGCGAGAGCCGGCGTTTAACCGCGAAATGCATGATGACATGAGTCACAGCTCCGTTTGACTCAACGGGACGTTAAGAGCTTGCGATACTATCTGAAGTCACATAAATGTATTTCAAATCTCCCGCCTTTCCCTGACCAGTACCTTATTTAATATTTCATCTGGTGATTTCTGTGGACTCACAGGCAGACCTCCATACCATTGCGATTTTACAGAAATATCTGCCTTTAAGCCTTTTTGCGAGTCCATGCGCTGAGCATTGGGTCACACTGCCATCCGGCCCGCTTCCTGTTTCCGGGACACGAACCGCTTTGGTGAGTGGGGCAATAAACAAAGACCGATCAGCCCCCGATCCGGCGACCCTTCAGCAGAGATCAGCACAAACCCCCCGCTGGAGCGATGGACACCGGTATGTCAGCACGGATCTATATATGCTTTGTCGACGGTGAATTCAAAACGTTTGACTTCCAGATAATCCAGCGATACCTCTCGCGGTGAAGTCAGAACCTAATATTAACTTTAACAGAAACTGTTTCTAGTGCTGTACGTAAGTGGAACATGTATCCCGTTTCCGTATGGCGTGTTTTTTTGCTAAAATCTTTTCATTTTTGTATTTGGATGATGGTGCTGACATTACTATTCAGCAAACGCAGTTTGACTTTCGGTTCGTCTGGAGTGCTCATTGATTTCGGTGTTTTTTACGTTTCTTCACGTTAATAACTGTTTAAGCGCATCGGACGCCTAACGAGTACCGTCCTGCCACCTCCACCCCGATCTCAGATCTCCCATCACCCATCACAGAACACTGTATAGCGAGACAGGGCTGTGGCATCTCTCTGCTGGCTACGCTATAGCAGTGCTAACTATACTCACGTTTGTAAATTAACTGTGACTGTTCAAATCGACATATACGATGAGGGCATACCCCCACTGCAGTATACAGGTCGTGTTTGGGGGATGAATAGAGCCAAATATACAGTCTGTATGTGAGAACAGACAATGATGTAAGTTATTTGGTATGGTAACTTGTTTGGATTCCAGTGGCTCAGTTAATACTGTTTTTCACCCCTGATCTATATGAAAGTACCCTGCTTCCCTGTTCCATATCTCGTGAGGTATGATTTCTAGCTTTATGCTAACCTCCCATCATCTCGGACTCTGATCCCCTGGCTCCAATCCCATCCTGTACCTCTCCTGTCCCAGGACTCAGCCAGGATAAGATTGCCTCCTTCACCAAGCGCTTGAAGGCAGAACCGCGCTACCTGCTGGCCCAGAATGTCTCCACCTGCATCGACCCTCTGGAGGTTTGCTTGCACCGGCAGACGGTCCAGAACACTGTGCACATCTTCCAGCACAGCATTCCAATGGAGGGCAAGCCCATCACCAACCAGAAAAGCTCTGGTAAGGTTGGGAACGTTCTGGAGATTACAGGAAATAAAACACACCCAGCATCCACGAGGCAGGTGTAAAAACAATGTAACTGTATTAGGTTAGATTAGTACTTGTGTCAAACATGGCCAGTTGTGATTACTGGGTTAATGGATTAATCCATTAACAATTAATGTTTAAAGGGGAAACCCCATGAAGATGATTACTAAAGTCAAGCACCTCACTTGACTCCCTGGCGTTGGGACTCCTCGTTCTGGTAAAGTGGCCTTCACTGCTTCCCTGAACTGCTTTGGGTCTAAACCTGGCTATGAACTTTATACCAAGAGAGAAAATGGCAGCTTACATAAGTTAGTGCTTAAATGGCCGAGTGGACAGATAACTAACCGAGCCAGTAGTTAGCTTAGGTTATTTATGCATGTGATGGGTCTACCAGACTGGCACTAAAAAAAATATGCTTGCCACATATCTCAACCAGCTTGGTCAATTATCAGCTATCTGTTCAGGAGCACAGTACTGTGACGTTCAACAGGGTTCTGAACGGTACCAATATCTGGGTGCAGCAGCTCTCATAATTGTAATTTCGGTGATATGTTTACAAAGCCTATGCAAATAAATTTGACTTCTGATAAAAAATGTGTGTGACAGGGTGTAATTTAAACTATAAAGTACTCCGCGCACACATGGAAAATCCAGTGATCATCCAGACGAATAAGTCAAGTGGGATTTTACTGTCCTGTCAGCCATACACAAGTATACAGTCGCGCAAGATGTTGTTCCCATGGGACCACAGTGTATCACAAGATATGTGGGGGGTTTCCCCATGTAGATTCATAAATACATCCATACAGGCGAGCACAAGCTTGGAGGGGGGGTGTGTCAAGCTTTGGGGCAGCCGTCTTGCAGCAACCTGTGAGTTGGGGGTTAGAGGCCTTGTTCAAGGGCCCAGGGACAAGGAACTATTCTGAAGACTTGAACCAGCAACCTTCTGATCACAGGCACAGAGGCTTAACCCACTGAGCCACACAGCACAGCAGAGACACACACACACACACATACCCCTTTAACTTACTTGTTCCCCTGCAGGACGATGCTGGCTCTTCTCCTGCCTCAACGTGATGCGCCTGCCCTTCATGAAGAAGTTCAACATCGAGGAGTTTGAGTTCAGTCAGTCCTACCTCTTCTTCTGGGATAAGGTGAGCATGCGCAGAGGTACCAGGCCCCCAGGGCAGTGTGGAGACAGGAGGTCCCCATTGGCTTTGCGGTGCTTCTCAGTTGGTCTAAGCTGTTTTTCCACTTCTGCGTACCAGGTGGAACGCTGCTATTATTTCTTGCACGCCTTTGTGGAGACGGCCCTTCGGAATGAGCCAGTGGACGGGCGGCTGGTGCAGTTCCTGCTGTCTAACCCCACAAATGATGGAGGACAGTGGGATATGCTGGTCAACCTCATCGGTAAATGTAACACCCCCGCCCCCATCGTCTCTCTGACTTCCTTTATCCTGTATTTTCCATATTCCTGACTCCACTGTCTACCTTCTCAGATTGACCTTCCCAGACCCTTTCAGGCTCACTAGGCAAAGCTTTACCCAAGAGGCCTGTCTTAGCTACCCCAGTAATAGTCATTTCACTTCTTCCACAACCCAGCCAATTCAGGGGCCCTAGGCAACCACCTATTCTACCTATAACTAGAACAGACCTCGAATTAAGCCAACTGCACACTTACATTATTTTATTCATGTATTTATATATTGGTTTAATCATTTGCTTGTTTTCATTTTTGCAGAGAAGTATGGAGTTATTCCAAAGAAGTGCTTCCCGGAGTCTCACAGCTCAGAGGCATCGCGGAGGATGAATGACATCCTCAATCACAAGGTGGGATGACATACAGGACCAGTTCTGCTGCTGAATCCTTGTGAATCTTGTTCTTGAGGATGATTCCTGGGCATAAGAGATTATATCTTGGTGTTTCTGTCATCCACCTTTTCTTGAGAATGACCATTTATCTTTCAGCTCCGAGAGTACTGTCTGAGGTTGAGGGAATTGGTGGCCAACAACTACACCAAAGCAGACCTGTCTGAAGCTATGGACACCATGATCGAGGAGGTGAGTTCTAGCCTGTGCGTGTGTGTATGCCTTGCTTCCCAGAGGAACATCTGTGTAACCAGATTAGATGACTGTGCATGATAGATCTCTTGGGTCTTGTTGAATGTTTCTGACCAGCTGGTCAAGGGATTTTGGTGGGCACCGCATTTCTTTAAACTCAAGTTACAGACAAAGACCATTCCTCATGTTGATGGATCTGATTTGGCAGCACTTAAGCAGTGACATAGAACCTTGCCTTGTGAGATTTTCTTCTGCCCATGTTCTGGTAATCATGGGCCCTTCCTCTGCACTTGTGCACTCAGGTGTTCCGCATTGTCAGTGTCTGCCTGGGCAGCCCGCCTGACACCATCTGTTGGGAATTCCGGGATAAGGAGAAGAACTTCCACCGCATCGGCCCACTGACGCCCCAGGAGTTCTACAGGGAGCACGTCAAGCCAGTCTACAACATCCAAGACAAGGTAGATCACGGACTGGCTACCTGTCCTGTGCCAGCCACCTCTTGCCTGTATTGTCAGTCAAATGTTCCATTAATCATCATCCGTCTTTAAAGTGACGTCTCAGGCTCATTCCCCAGGACTAAGAAGGTATTGTAGGTGTTGATTGTCCCCTTGCTCCCAAAGGTGTGCCTGGTGAATGACCCACGGCCCACAAGTCCCTATTCGAAGATGTACACAGTGGAGTTTTTGGGTAACATGGTGGGTGGGAGGAAGACATTATATAACAACCAGTCCATCCAGTTGCTGAAGGACGCTGCAGCAGAATCCATTAAGGCTGGAGAGGTAAGAGCGGGGCTGTGTCTGTGTGTGTGTGGGTGTGTGTGTGTGTGTGTTTGTGGTGGGGGGGGGGGTGTGTTTGTGTCCAATCCTCACATATGCCTCTGTGTAGGCGGTGTGGTTCGGCTGTGACGTGGGGAAGCACTTCCACGGGAAACTGGGCATCAATGACATGAATGTGTGAGTATCAGTCAGACAGTTCCATTCGTGCATCAGTCCAGCCAAGGAGCCTGAGGCTTCTCAGTTGCCTGTTTTCTCCACTGATTGCCTGTCACCCCACCTTCCTCATGCTCCTTCCCATGCTGGCGCCGCGCAGGTTCAACCATGAGCTGGTGTTTGGAGTCTCTGTGAAGAACCTGTCCAAGGCTGAGAGACTGATCTATGGCGACTCGCTCATGACCCATGCCATGATCCTCACTGCTGTCACTGACAAGGTTTGCCGTGAGCCCTGTCAGGCAAACACATGTGCTCAGACTCATAGTATCTACTGGAATGAAGAGAAGATCTTTTTGCTTAAAGCCCTCCAGAACCAAAACTGATTGCCCTCTCTTTCTTCGGTTGTCAGGAAGGGAAGGAGGGAGAGTTTGAGAAATGGCGTGCTGAAAACTCCTGGGGAGACGATCGTGGAAATAAAGGTGAAAGTGTTTTTTTTCTTCTTTTCAAGCCCTGTGGGGTTGATCTTCCATCCATTCTCCGCGTCATGTGACTGACAGCCCAGATCAGCTCCCTGCATGTTTTCATTTGGACTGAATTTTGATTGAGGATCTCACTGGCATGACACAGGCCTCTCTTTTCATTGACCCTGTTGAGCTGGTTTACACACCCAATCCCTTAACCTACCTGGCTTCATTCTGTAATCTGCAGGTTATCTCATTATGACAGACGACTGGTTCTCAGAGTACGTCTACGAAGTTGTGGTGGACAAGAAGTTCGTTACCTCCGAGACGCTGGAAGTGATGAAACAGGATCCCATTGTTCTTCCTGCCTGGGACCCAATGGGAGCACTCGCCTAATGAAAAAATGAAAATTTAAATGGGGGGGGGGGGGGGAATAGATAAAAAGTCCCGCGCCACCACCACCGCCCCACTGCTCTCTCATCCGTCCAAAGACGCCCACACCATGGACTTCTCTAGACAAAGGATGCCTTTTTTTAAGAAAAGTCAACAATACATTTTAGTCCTTTCCTCTTTCATGTCTTCTTTCTCTCTCTATCTCTCTCTCTCTCCTCAGTTATGGTTTCCAGTTCAGTGAACCATGGGTTTTTATTTGAAAATTTTAAAAATCTTCTTAGGTTGTAAGTTTTATCAGACCCAGTTTTCTTCTCCAGGGAAGTGCATCCCAGCTTTCTCTTTCAGTATATTTGTTAAGATCTAACAGAAGATCACCTGACTCAGTGAAAAGTCTGATGGTCAGTTGGCTCAGACAGGTCTGCCGGCACAAAGCAGTGTAAGTGACAGATGGGTACCGCACTGAAATCTGGAGGGCATTAGGGCTGGCGGTCAGCTTTCCCCATGTGTACTGTACTTGCCGCCTACCTACACTGCCCCCCTATGGTGTAATAGGGTCTGGGTGCTCCGGTATGTTGCTGGATTACTTAGCACCTTTGAGGCATGGAAAACTGCCCAGGCTGTTCCTTCACATTCTTAGTTCAGCTTTGGCTGTATATTTCATTAGTCTTACTCCATTTAAAAAAATACTGAAGTATTAGGCGGATCACATCTCTTCTGGTGCTAGTATTCATGTTGTGATTGGAAGTTCTCTACAAATGCTCCTAATGGGTCTTGGAATATGCCAAGTTGGCCTTGAAGTTTTGCCAAGGTTATGGGCTGCCAAATGGGCTAGTGATTAAAAATAAATACATGAGATGGATTATAACAAGCACAGCATTGCTCCAGTGTAGAATTTCTATCCTCAATTCCGGAACTTGGGTTTCTTCTATTTCTAAGGGGAAACATTCTGTATGCAAATTTTACTTGGTGCATGTGTATAGACCGTGTGGAAGGGTGGATGCCACAGAGGCTGACATCTGCCAGAAGCAGTTAAACGAGGAGAGCTCTTCTCCTGATGGAAAAGTCTAATTAAACTGTAAGACTCTTCCCCTGACAGTACAGCACCAAGACAAGTCCGCAAGATTTTCAAATGAGATGATCACATATCAGATAAAACGGTTCTGTTATTTCCCTGTATCATTTGCTGTCTTTATTGCCCGGTGTGTTTTCCTTGCTTGAATGTGCTCTGAATGGTCAGTGTCTTTAACAAAGAATCGGGATCTCAGTTGTTGCATTTAGTTACCCCTCTGAAACTGTGATGAATGATGAATTCAGAGGGATACAAGACGGGAGCGTCTGCCTGACATTGTATCTCCAAAGCCGGTGTGCCCTCTTCATCCACTGAATCGGGTCTATAGGAGGCAGATGCTATGTTTTCCCTAAAAATATGAGGCTATCTGAAAAATTAACCTGAGCTGGGTCTGGTGGTACAATGATTGAGCGGCTGATGGGAATGAAGGTCATCGGCAGTGTGTGGTGTGCCTTGGGCACTGGAATCAACCAGCTCTGGACCATAAAGTTCACTGGAAGAATGCAAGAATGGCTGTACGCTCATCGTATATCTGCGTGCGTGGTGACATCAGAGAAATGACAGCAGGAATTTATCGCCATCTGCCTATATCTGTGTGGTTCATGATTTGGCATTGCTTTTAAATTCCAGAGAGGTGTAAGTCAGGAACAATTGATAATTTATGTTCAGAGGACACAACATTGGCTTGTGGTTTCATGTCATCCAGATCAGACAGGAGCCACATAAATTACCCTCACGTGATTATGGCGGCCCAAGTGGTGCACTTCTCTAAGTCCGTCTCATCTCTCGATGCAGCCTGTAGCATCAGTCAATGTAACAGCACACAGTGTGCAATGAGGGGGAGTCCCAGTGGACTGGCTCTGGGCTTCTCCCTCAATATCAGTCCTGATGCAGGAAGCAATATTTTTAAAGGAAATTGTACGTCAACTGCCCCAAATTCTTTTTAGAGTGAATCTATCCTTATCCTGCTTTATGGGAACATCAGAAATATAAAAGGATGGAACCTTCCATTTTGTAGTTGCTTGTAGACCCATAGGGACTGCAGTGCTCATCACAAATGTTGAGGCTTATTGGTGCCCCCATGAGGATGGGAGGGAGAGAGGGGGCAATGGTGGGGGCAGAAATGCCTCCAACAGAGTATAAGCATACGGAGAGGAGAACCAGCAGCTTATGGCTCATACATAAAGTACTCATAGAGCCATGTGCCTTTTCTACACATTCAGGTAATGAGAGGTGGGGTTAATTGATCAAAAGCAAAAGGCTCATAGGGTGCAGTGATGTCTGTTATTGAAGAACATGATTGGAGTTTTTATCTATTCCTAAAGTCTAAACTGGGTCATAGCTTTAAGGAGATGAAACACTCTGTATTACATTACTGCAGTTCACCAATACAACAGTATACAGATCTTTATGTACTTGGATTAGATTATTGATTATTATGATGATTAAATATCATCCATGTTCCAATAAATTATCCTGGGCACAGTGGGTGGAGATTTTAGTTAATTCCATTTATAATATCCAACTAAAAAAAAAAATCTTAACTTTCTGTATGGTTATTTTGTGAAGAATAAAAGCAAAAATATGTTCATTCCTAAGGTGTGTTTTTCACTTTTCTACAAGCCTCTGGTATGGGGCTGTGTCCTAGAGTCATTATTTCAAACAATACCTTCCTGGCATTTGAACCCTCTCTTACCATTTTTTGGCCTGGTTCAACTCAGCAGTGATGTAAGCAGTGATTCGGGAGAGTAGCAGACATCTGTGGGACAGTGCACTGGTGCCAGCTGGGCTATAACCACATAATCCTCTACTTGACTCAGTTATCTGAGGTATCCTGCTTTGTGGAACACCCCCCCACTTAAGCACTAAGTTCTTGTTTTGTGCAGATTGTTCGATTTCCTATAATCATGCACGTGTCGGTAATGTTAATGTGAAACAGCTGGATAAGTCTTTCAGTCGGGGAAACCAGTCAATGCACAGGAATTGAACCATTTAGCCAAGCACTGTAGTTTGGATGACCCGAAGAAACTCAAAGTATCCTCTCTGGATTATCTGTTCATCATAAATTGGGGACTATTCATTGTGGTCTCTGACGTCTTGTCTACATCTGCGTTTTCCCACCTGGTATTCAGGGAACCACAGATGGTCCACGTTGTTGCTCCCTGCTAAACAGTTCACATTTTTGCTAAACATGGACTGTCTGTGGGTCTCTGAGGACCAGATTGGAAAACACAGCTCTACACCACAACGCTGTCCCACTTCTCCAAAATGCCTGCTGTAAGTTCCTTTGCTGTCATCCCCTTCCTCATGAATGTCACACATCAGTACAGTTTCTCATCCTCCATATTAGTAACCCTACCTCAGTCCACCATGGGCAGCTTCCTGGCCTTTTCCCCCACAGATCAAACACTCCCCAGATACTGCATGTTGTAGAATTATTCAACAAAGCAGCACTGCTTCGGTTCGGGATTGGCCATGGCATCATCGACGTGCACTGTCTGAAATGTCTTGCCTCTCAAAAATGAAGCACTGATCCTGTCCCTCCCAAAGCAACAGCTCTAAACACTGGGGGGGGGGAGCTGTGCCCATGAAGGACCCAGGAAAACCAGCTCAGTCTGTAGAATGTGATGCCCTCTGGTGGACATCTCAGACAACTGCAGAATATGGGGTGTCAAGCTGGATACCGTTGTTTCCAAAGCGATCATGAACTCAAACACATTTTTATTATTGTTAATAATCTTGTTCTATTAACAACCCTGATTATCAATGTTTTCTTAAATCCTTTAAAAACATCTTGTAAATTACATCAGGGGTTTGGTGTCCAACACTGAAGTTCAAACAAATGCTTTGAATCATGTATTATTCCCACAACATGAACATCCCTATAAAGAGTCACTGGGGCTTGTGCACGCTGACTGCAGCAGGTTGTCCTCCATCTGTGCTCCTTCTGCATGGCTTCCTTGCATCTTAGTCTTCCTCCTTCTCGATGTAGGCCTTGGTGGTGGAGCGGGCAATCTGCCTGGCCAGGAACCGCTCCCTGGCTGAGGTCACCGTCTGCTCACTGCTGCGCTTGGCAAACTTGTTGGGTTTTGGGCAGGGATTGGTGTCCCCTTCCGGTTCCTCCTCACCTTCCCTCCCTTTGGCCTCCTTTTTGCTCTCATTCTTCTGGGGCAGCTCTTTTTCCTCCTCTGCCTTATCTCGATCCTTATCAGCACCCCTGCTTCTCCTCTCCCTCTCTCTTCCCCTATCTCTCTCCTCCTCCCTTTCTCTGGCTCTCTCTCTCTCCCGTTCCCTCTCTCTCTCCCTTTCTCTGAGTCCATTTCTTTCCCTCTCTCTGTCCCTCGGGCTGCTTTCTCTCCTCTCCCTCCTCTCCTCACGGTCCCTCCTCCCTCTACTCCTATCTTCATCCCTCTCTCTCTTCCTCTCCCTCTCATCCTTCCTCCGGTCATCCCTGTCATCCCGGTCCCTCTCCTTGTCCCTGTGACTCCTCCGTTCCTTGCGCCTCTCTTCCTCCCTGCTCTCCTTCCCTCTCCCTTTCTCCTCCTCTCTCCGCTCCTCTGTGCTTGAAGTGGAGGGAGACCGTTGTCTGTATTGTCGCTTGGAGTGGCTGCCACTGAGAGCAGGCCTGCTGAAGTCTGGCCTCTGGCCCACCCCCTCCTTTGGGCCATCCTGACTGTCCTCTGCATCCTGTGCCTTGGCTGGAGCCTCATCTCGGGTCCTATCTTCTCCTGTCATTTGTTCCCTGTTTATCCATCAGACAAACATGTAAGAAATGGACAGAATGTGCAGCACTGACACGATTCATCCCTGTGATGAGGTCAGGCAGCTTACCTGGGTGCTGTTGGGTCTGGTATCCTCTCCTCACCTACAGTTCGATTCAGCAGGTGTCTGTAGAAGCCACTCAGGTCCTTCTGTTTCTTTACATCCAGAGCCGCTGCAGTAAACACAAAATGGACACAAATGGCTGTAGTTTTCCGTTTCTTGTTACAGTCCCATAAAATTTTTGGTCCTCATCATTCTGGATTCCGGAATCACTTTCAGTTTCTCCCATTCAGACTGCCTGTCACAACTTCTTGTGGAGATTAAAATTCAAAAAAACACCCCCCCCCCCAGCCACTGGAAGTGGCCTCCCTGGGTCCCTCACCCTCCAACGCAGCTTCCCGCTTCTCCCTCTCCTCCTCCTCTTGCCGCTCCAGGAGCTTCTGCCTGTAGGCCGACGTCACAAAAGCCTCCTTGTCCTTAAACTGATCCCCCTCCTCTTCCCGCTCCTTCTGGATCTTCCTGTCATCCCTTCGCTCCTGTTCTTTCTTTCTCTCCTCGACAGCCCGCATCAACTGGCCAATGTACTTGGGCTGGAACAGGACGGGAAATGGGGGTGGAGGTTGTTCAGGTCAGAGTGGTGATGTTCAGTTATGTAAATGCAAAGTGATGTTCAGCATTGAGCCTCTACTCGTGTCTAAATATCCACCCTCCTGCCCATCGGCCCATGACAAACAGACCATACACTGAACAAATCAAACGGAAATTCCTTATTACCTTTTAGACCTCGAGAAATGTGCAGTACTTGCAGACGTCTTAGCAGTCAAAAAAAATGTTTAAAGCTATTTATCTGGATAGACTGGATGTACATTTGCTCAGAAAAAATACACTACCATTTATCTTTGAGATATATGCAAATGACCAATAACATCATAAAAAAAAAAGATTTTTTTCTGTTCTCCAAAAATTTACTGATACCTTGTTGGATGTCTACAACCGCAAACCATTCCATATATTTGTTAAATTAATTGTTTCATTAACCTAATTAGTTAAATAATTTGATGGAGTACTGCTTAGTCAAATATGGCAGGTGCTAGCGGTCAAGTCAACAACTATATGGTTGCTTCCTGGATGGTTGCTGAAAACACTGGGGTGACATTTGGAGAAGCTCTGAAATGAATAAGCTGACACTTTAACACATATCAGTTTTACACCAACATGAAGATCACTTAATTTTCTTAGTGCAAGACTTTTGCACAGTACTGTATTTCATCAGGCATTTATATAGTCTTCCACATCAGAAGTCTAACTGATCCTACAGCACATACAGGTGAAGTTCCAGCATCTGACTATCTTGAAATTTCCACCCACAGTGCTGCCAATATCTGGGGCCTGTATCACAAAGTGAGATTTCTTAGTTAGCTAGATAACTTCTCGGCTAACATCCATTTAAACTGGTGTACCTTAAATCCAACAAGTTACCTTGCTAACCCAAAAATCTAGCTTCTTGATAGAGGCCCTGGATGGTCGGGGCAGTTGTCAGTTAGCCTGGCCCTCGTCTGCCTACCTTCTTTTCTGTCGTGCCCAGCACACGCTTGGCAGTCTCCTCCCTCTGCTTCTGAATGTCATCGTAGACACTGTCGTACTCATACACGCTGCTGTCTTGCTCAAGCGCCTTCTGCATCTCCAGGCGGGTCTGGACCCAGTGGGAAAATCATGTTCTATCCGACAACTTTCTTCCAATAAAGCATCACTCCCAACCTGTTTTTACCTGCTTCATCATTTTCTTCTTTGCTGCCTCCTTCTGCAAACTCTCTCCGACAGACATCTGAAACAACAGAGAACACCTCATTCACCAACCCTTGAAATGAAAACCCATATTCAATCATTCATGTCTTCGTGTGCTTATGTCTTCTATTATGATTTGAACGATACTACACCTATTTATCCACTCAGATGTTTACTATGAAAGTGCATGCTGGGGGTGGGCCGCTTACTTCCTCATCAGAATCATCCCCAAAAACTGAGGGCCGAGGCACGACAGCCTCCTTCACACCGCCTTTTCGGGGCAAAATTAATCCGTACCTTGAGAAGAAGGAAGATCAAAAAAGGACAGGGTTGCATTATCCGGTATTTCTAGCGATACACAGCATGATTTCAGAAAACGGAGGTCCAAATGTGATTTAAAAAAATATCACCAGGGCCCCGTGGTACTTACTTTAAAGACTATACTTTAACATTCAGCTAAAACAGGACTAAAATGCAGGAACGCTCGACAAGCTCCAGTAAATAACTATTATACTGTTTAAAAGAGGATACGTTATATGTTATAAGTACTTATCTAAGCGTATTTAACGGGGATGCGATACATATGATGTTTTAAGCAGGCTACATGACCACATTTAACAAAACAGCGTTTGCTGGTGATTTATTATCACACGTTTATTTTTAAAACACACCACAGCATCGGCTAATCTACATGCTAGCCGCGGTGCCTTCCGCGGGCTGGACCGGTCTGTAGATGCAAACAGGGCAGGAAAACAACACTATTTAACAGGCGCTATATTAATGTAGATGTTTAAATTACGCTTATATCTTCATTTAACAGTACAATCACAAGGGTGAGTTACTAAACAATAAAAAACCCAAAAGCAAACGGCTACTCACTGTTTACCAGGCACAGCCATTTTCGCTGCAAAATTTTCACCGTCTTCAGATTCGACACTGAGCTTTAGTAAAATACTCTAAATTGCATCATAATTACATTTTTTAAAGCTAAATAAATTATTTTATTGTTATATATATATATATCAGTAGTAGGTTTTACTTTTTCCAAAACGAAGTAGGAGGCAATACCGAAAATGCGATAATACATTTACTTTACCAACAGGCACTACTGTGTGGAACAGTATAAATATATAAGGACACGGTGTAATTTAATACGCGAGTTAGTCCGGATAGTCAGATTAATATCAATTTCGCAGTGAATGTGGCTTACTTCTAATGTAGCATTAATAGACAAGTTTGGCTGGGTGAAAAACTAATTCGTAGCTATCAAAATGTAAAATTATGGTGGACTATCTGCAGGCACAAAGGAAGGTCGCTAGATGGCGCGATGCCATTTCTAGCGTAATTTAAAGTTTCCTAGTCTGAAATTTCCCACCATGGTCGAGCGATCTGTACCGTGGAGCAGGTATCATTTTAGCAGTTAGATGAAGAAGCTGATTTCTTACATCAACATAACTACGATTAAGGGCATGCTTAATATGTTAATCAGTCAAGTCGACCTGTGGGTTTGTTTTGTGAATGCATTAGTCACAAGGCTCGCGGGAGTCTGATTATTTATTAATGTCAAGGACAATATTATGTGTTACGGTAGCAGTGTTCAGTGAGATTATTTGCCGAGATTAAAGTTTAAACCGGTGAGTATATGACATGCATGTGGGGGGAAAGTCCACTCTCCCATAGTAACCGGGCGTGTTGCAGCAGAGATGACCCAGCAGAACTAATCATAATAAATCGGTAAGGGAGACCCGGACGGGAGGGTGGCTGGACGCCATCATGGCTCGCGAAAATACGGAATTTACTTTCATTTGGTGTTTTTCTCTGACAGTAAATCGACTTGCGGAAGTACAAATGAAAAACAGTCCCGTTCTCCTGTCAAACGAGCTGTTGTTAAGTATACATCCAGTGCCAATCCTGTTACTGATGTCAGCTCTCTCCTGTAATTTATATATAGTGGATTTGCCGACCAATCTGTATAAGTTCACACTGAATAAAACTCACACGAACTTTAGTTGTTCTCATTAACGCCTTTCATTCGGCTGGCACGTGCCTATGCACGCCTCGGAGAGGGGCATGTCTGTTGCCCTAACATCTACATTTCTGGGGTTGGTGCTCATTCTTGGGTGATGATGAAGGTGTGTGCAACTGCCAATTTATGGGCCATAAGAATTTGTCAAAATTTTGGGCGTAGACATGCCCAGGCAAACCCCTATGTTTGTGTAAATGGTGAACAGGAAGAGGATGTACAGATACAGTACAGTACAATATCAAACTGCCAGAAGTACAGATAGAGGGAAGAAATGTGTGATGTTATAGCAGCAAATGAACTAAGTTTTTGTGTATGCAGAGCTTAAAGAATGTTTTACACATGTATAATAATAATAATAATTATTATTATTAGATACCATTAGGTCATGCCAAATTTCTGGCAAACATATGGGTGATTATGTAGAACATTGTTTCTCAACCCAGTCCTCAGGGACCCCCAGGCAATTCAGATTATAGCTCACTCCCAGCTCCAAAACATCATGCTGAATGGTCAAGTCTGTGGGTCCTTGAGCCAGGTCCTTAACCCTCAGCTCCATGGACCTGGCTGGTCTTTGCTGCCAAGTGTGCACTGACCTACATACACTATATAGGCAAAAGTATTAGGACACCTTACACCCACAGGAACTTCTATGTCATCCCATTCTAAATCTGTAGATATCAATATGCCTGCCATTCGTCTGGGAAGGCTTTCCACAAGATTTTGGCGTGTGCAGGGATTTTGTTCCCATTCATCCAGAAGAGCATTTGTCAGGTCAGGCACTGATGTTGGATGAGAAGGCCTGGCTCACAGTAGTTCAAGGTGTTTGATGGGCTTGAGGTCAGGGCTCTATGTGGACCAGTCAAGTTCTTCCACGCCCAGCTCACCCAACCATGTCTTTATGAAGTATGCTTTGTGCACTGGGGCAAACACTGGAACAGAGAAGGACCTTCCCCAAACTTCCCATAAAGTAGGAAGCATAGAATTGTCCAAAATGTCTTGGTTTGCATAAGCATTATAATCCCCCTTCAACGGAACTAAGGGGCCTAGTCCAACTCCTGAAAAACAACCCTGTACCATTATCCCTCCTCCACCAAACATTATACTCAAGCAGGTAACGGTCTTCTGGCGTCCTCCAAACCCAGACACATCCATCAAACTGCCAGACCGAAAAGTGTGTTTCATCACAGAACATGTTTCTACTGCTCCAGTGGCATGTTTTGCACCACTCCATCTGAAGCTTGAACTTGGTGATGTGAGGATATATGCAGCTGCTAGGCTATGGATGTCCATTCCATGAAGCTGGTGTTATGCTGGTGTTAATGCCAGAAGAAGTGTGGAACTCTGCAGTTATTGAGTCAACAGAGCGCTGGTGAAAAGTTTGTTTCTGTAATGGATGGACCTGGATGTTGAGTGGTCACCGTTTGCGAATGGCTTCTGGGGAAACAGAACGATGACTTTCTCTCTAAACATACTGAGGGCCAGGAGGAAACCCCCTTCACAACACGATGACACGACCGACCTGCACCATTGTGCACCAGGATGGGAGGTCAGAGGTCTGTGGTCTATGGAAACCGCAAATACCAAAATTCCAGTGTGTGACTCAGCAGGCTAGGCCTGTGATTGGAAGGTGACTGATTTCAGACTCATCCTTGGCAGAATAGTCACATTCTGTTAGACCCTTGAGCAAGGCCCTTAACTCGCCGAGATGTTGCTGGGTAAATGTCTGACCCTGTAGAATAGTCACATTCTGTTGGACCCATGAGCAAGGCCCTTAACTCGCCGAGATGTTCCAGGGCTGCTGGGTAAATGGCTGACCCTGTAGTCAGACCCCAACCTTCACTCTCAACCAGGGGTGTAAATTCTGGGGGGGGGTTGTAATTGCCTGTAAATCAGGCAGTACAACTCACTGCACCCCTTTAAACAGGTGGAGACCTCACATCCCCCAATACTCAACCCAAAGTTATCTCCTTGCTCCCAATTGTATACAGATGCTTCTAGATACGCAATACACCGACTTAACAGTGGTACCAGACAGATGCTCATTCAATAGTCTTCAAACTTTGAATTTTGATGTATTCCTAATCTAGTGATATATAGTACAATATTTTTTGTGTTTAATCAAATTTATCCCTACCTCATTATATCTAAATGCCCAAGTGTGTCATATCATATTATATTCATACAATAATTTTCTGGGTTCTTTGGAATGTAACCCTATCATAAGTCGAAGATCATTTGTATATGTGTGTGTATGTCACAAAGAAGAGCAAGTTTGGATATGCAAAAAGAAGCATTATGATGTAATCATGCAAATGGAAAATAATAGAAATTCGTTTCGTCAGAGGTGGACATTTCAGGTCCAGAAAATAAAAATCCAGACCAAGATTTTGTTTCAACCAACCAGTTGAGTACTCTGTGTCTGTGACTCTTTATGCTCAACTGGTTGGTTGAAACAAAATCCGGGTTTGGATTTTTACTTTCTGGACCTGAAATGTCTGCCTCTGCATTTTATGGAAAAAAGATAAGTCTTACCGAGAACTGGAAGCCTCACAAACTACTTCCTGACTAAAAGGTGTTGCACTGAGGTAGGCTGTATTCTGACATAAGCAAGAGGTTTCTGAGAAGTATGTGAATATCTGAGACCATTGCTTTTAACAGTTAACAGTTGACTGTAGATAATTTTCAGAATCATCCTGCTATGCAATGAGCCGTCAGTGCCTTGCAGATGTGTGGAGGGAAACGTAACTTCCCTGTAGTCTGTGACTTCTGAAAAGGTACTGACGGGGTTCAGGAGCTTGAACCTTCAGTCAGTAATGTTGTATGACATCTAGTACCGGCATCAGCTGTGGAAGTCTCAATTTAATTCTGTGCTCAAAACTTTTAGCCTAAACCATGGTTTTCTAATCACTACTTGCTTACTTCTCTATACCTGTTACGTTAGCTGACTATTTCATTCAGTCCAGCGCTCATACAGTTAATGGTGTTTCGGCGTTTGACAGCCGGCGGCCTCCGCGCATGCGCCGACCACTTGAATAGAGGAAGGAGCAGCGAGCGAGCAGACGAAGCAGCCGGAGCCTGAGCCTAAGCCTGAGCTGGGGTGTTTCTCTCCCTCCCGGATAATCATGTCGGTGTCTCCGAGGTCTTCGTTTGTCGGATCCTGAATGGCGTTGGTCACCGTACAACGGTCTCCGACCCCTAGCGCTACGTCTAGTCCCTGTGTGTCGGTGAGTAAATCAAGAAAACGATACGAGTATCGGTCTCTCTTTTTGTCCGTCGCCCGGTACATTGTGGGTTTTTTCCGTTATTTTCATGCCCCACCGAGGACTGGATTGCCATAAAGTACCTCTTTGTTCCGCGCATGCGCGAATGGCTATCACGGATGCATTGTAGCGGGTTTACGGGCGCACCGGGGGACCCGGAGAAACTGGTGTTTTGTATTAATGAGCTTTACTACCAGGATCAATATGACATAGCTCGCGTAGCAAACGCCCAGTTCTCATTGTGTGATGTAGGAATTTTGTTAGAAACTTTTTATGATGCGCTAAATCAAACCGTCTGTCTAGACTGTCATATTTCACTGCTAGCCGTCTATCCTCCCCTGTGCCAGTGGCACGATTGTCTTACTTTTGTTTCGCTGAAGTCTTACGTTTAATGATAAAGTTTCCGACCCCTTATTTAACAAATGCCATTAACTTGTAGTTATTTGAACACGGATGAATAAATGAAGTGCTTCCTTCCCATAGTTTGTTTGTTTATTCACCCAGCGGCTATTCCTCACGTTAATAGGGCGTTGTGCGGCTGTGGGGCTTAGGACTCCCGCATTTAGCGTTGGGCCCTTCATCTCGGCTCTTAACCACCACTTGCTGCAGGTTTATCCTATTTTTTTAGAATATGTTAAATAAGCAGATGTAAATTGACATTAAAATTGTCCAGCTGGAGTCCGCGAAGTGTAACGCTCCGAAAGCTACCGATCACGTTGTCCATGCCTGGGGTCTAATTTATAGCCGCAGATCTTATAAAAACGTGGCTTCATTGTTTCATTCCCAGTTGCCACTCATCAGTTTAGAGCATTTTTAGGAAACGCTGCAATTCGAAATGCTGGAAGCGACTAAATTGCCGGGATTCCTTGTATACCGCTGTTTTTTTCCTAAAGCGCACAGCCGGAGAACTTAAGGTGGGGTTTCGAAAGCAGGTCTAAAAGATGTAATAATCTGGTGCATGAGTAGTTTGAAAAGGGCACACAGCGGGTATTAAACACAGAGCAGCGTGAACTCTGCTGACACACGATGTTTTAAAAAAATGTTCCTACAGCTTTTCCACACTACATTGCGTTTTAGCAGGCAATGAATTTGTGTTGGTTCTTTAGAAGCTGTATCCTTTTAAACCATTATCTACTGTATCTCCCTTGTGTCTTTTTTGGGTAAAGTGCTGCCAAAATAAATAAATTTTAAATTGCAAACTGAGAAAAGCTTGCGAAAACCAAGAGATATGCATGAGTGTATGGTTGCTAAATGTTTCCCTGATGTGTCTGTGATTTTCATGAAGTAAGACTTGGATGGACCTATGAATGCCTTGGACAGTGTGGTATCTCGATGGTGGCTTTGAAGGGGGGTGGTGGTGGTTTATTGATGTTTCCTCATTGCTGGGAGCAGAAGG
Source organism: Stomatorhinus ivindoensis (assembly GCA_019775895.2). NCBI lineage: Eukaryota > Metazoa > Chordata > Actinopteri > Osteoglossiformes > Mormyridae > Stomatorhinus > Stomatorhinus ivindoensis. The sequence continues at coordinate 11,712,554 of JABFEB020000038.1, read as the reverse complement.
TGTAGGAGGTAGATCATTGCATTAGGCGGTGCCTTTTTGCTGTGTGTGCACCTTGGTCCACAGATGTCAGAGGTGTGTGATTGTCGGGGCAATTCTGGAGACTGCTGTGGTTTTCACACCTCTGGCAGGTTGTGGTGCAACAGAGTGTCCTGTAAAAAGTGAAAAGCAGGTCTTTATGACATGGACTGAGTGTCCCAACAGCCCAAATGATTTTTTTTTTCTTTTTTAATGGATCAGCTGGCCAGCAGTTTGTTTTGTTAATGCAAAAATGCAGATTCCTGTTGTTCAAATGCTGGAATTCAGTCTAAACAACAAATGGATTGATTTGTCTGATCTTTATCCTGACCAGCGCAATGGAAAAGTGTGTGTTCAGAGTGGCACTTGAGACCCCCCCCCCCCCCCCCCC
>JABFEB020000038.1:11671878-11684451 GCA_019775895.2 Stomatorhinus ivindoensis | reverse complement strand
GATTGACCTCTGTGTTTGACTGCTTGTGTTTCTCGACTCTGACTTGTCGCTTCGCCCGTTTTGGTACCTTTGCTTGTTTTCTCGCTCTCATGATTTATGACTCTCGCCCGGATGATCAGCAATTTTCCATAGTGGAAGATGAAGGTCTTTGTCAGCCCAGTCACCAGTTAGAAGAGGCACCTGACCGAGCCCGTCGTCATCCTGGAGGGGCACTCCAAGCGTGTGGGCATCATCAGCTGGCACCCCACAGCCCGAAACATCCTCCTCACTGCAGGTGCGGTACCCCCCACAGCCCCACCAAGGTTACTGCCATAAGAAATACCACCATCACTTTTCACATCTCAACTTTTATTTCCTCTGCTTGAAATCCGTTTCATTCAGTATGATATTATATCGTGTTAGGGTACAACAGCAAAACCCTTCTGGTCTCTGACATCTCGGTCATGTAGTAAATCTGGCCAACAAATAATAAAAACCAAATAAAATACTAAACTATGCTGAAATTGACTCTACCAGTTAAGCACTTGTGACTAGACCTCTGACTAGCAGGTTCAAATTCCAGTAGGGCAACTGCTGTTGTACCCATGGCAGAAGTAGCCAGAAATCTGGCGCTAATGTATCTGGACCTGCACCTCGTAAGCAAAGTGAAGGAATAGGCAGTGGTGATGATGAGGATGATGAGTGAGCCTCCCTGCCTGTATGTGTCCCCCAGGCAGTGATAACCTGATCATCATCTGGAACGTTGGAACAGGGGAGCCCCTGATATCCATGGACGACCACCCTGACCTCATCTACAGCGTCTGCTGGAACCGTAATGGAAGCCTCTTTTGTACCACCTGCAAGGACCGACGGCTGCGTGTGTGTAACCCGCGCAAGGGTGATGTGGTAGCGGTGAGTATCTTTCCCAACATGGCTGACTTAAAGGATTTAACCCCAACTAATTGCAACAGCATCAAAAATCACAAGGTTGTGCATTTTGGTGTGTGACTGAGGCCGCCTGTTTCTGTGATCGGTGTGTGATTAAGTCTGTCTTTGTGATCAGTGCTTGTCTGAGTCTCTGTCAATGTGATCATTGTGTGACTGAGTGTGATTAGCGTGTGATTAAGTCTGTCAATGTGATCAGTGTGTCACTGAGTCTGTGATTAGCGTGTGATTAAGTCTGCCTTTGTAATCTGTGCTTGACTGAGTCTGTCTTCGTGATCAGTGCTTGACTGTCTGTCACAGTGATCAAGGTGTGTGATTGGGGCTCCCTGTGATCAATATGCAAGTAAGACTCTCTGTCTGCGGTCAGTAGTGTGTGATTGACTCTCTATAATTCATGCTTGACTGAGACTGCCTCTGCAATTGGTGCTTGAATAAGGTTGTCTACAACTAGTTTGCAGCTAATAGTGTCCATCTCTGTGATCGGCATGTAATGTCTGCCTCACATCCGCCCGGCAGGAGCGGCTGGCCCCCCACGAGGGCATTCGGCCGATGAGAGCCATCTTCACCAGAGAGGGAAACATCTTCACCACAGGCTTCACTCGAATGAGCCAGAGGGAACTAGGCCTTTGGGACCCGGTGAAGCTTCTCCTCACACCCTGATTCTCACGCATATTAACCCCACGTATTGTCTTATTGAAACTTGCACCCTTTTCTCCGTCCCAGACGAGTTTTGAGGAGCCCATCGCCCTGCTGGAGATGGACACCAGCAATGGGGTCCTGCTGCCCTTCTACGATGCAGACACAAACATTGTGTACCTGTGTGGAAAGGTGACCCGGCATGGCCATAAATTACATCTGTATTCCATTTTTCCTTTCCTGTTTCTCTTTCTAAATTAAATTACTGCCCCCTAGTGGCCGGCCCAGGCCCTCAAGGTCGTGCAGGTGTCCAGTGATCCTCTGCTCTGAAAGGTCGCGGATCAGTTGCTCCACCAGCTTCTCTGGTGCGATGAAAGCTGACACTGAATCATGCAGCTCTCTGCGACCTCGGGGGAACCAAGGAAGGGCGGCAAAAGCAGGGATCTCCTTCCTTAGCCTTTCTCTGTCTCCTACCCTTTCCTCCATGCCACCTCCCCTACCACAGGGCGATAGCAGCATCCGGTACTTTGAGATCACGGATGAGCACCCATATGTCCACTACCTCAGCACCTATAGCAGCAAGGAGCCCCAGCGGGGAATGGGCTTCATGCCCAAGAGAGGCGTCGACGTCAGCAAGTGTGAGATTGCCAGGTCAGCAGCTGTGCTGTGTCTGTCACTGCCCCACTTATACCCCCTGTGTAAGGTGACAGTCACAGTGACAATCGGAGCCTTGGTGTTTGGTGTCACTCACTGGAGTAGAGCAGTCATTGGGACTGTGGAATTCTGTTATCTTTAGTTACTGGATGAGTGTAGTTCATCGGTCCACAGAAAGAGGGCAGCAGAGAGCTCTGTTCACCCTGCTGGTCAGCATGTCAGCCTGGCCTTTTGACCAATGAGGATCACGCTTTCTCCCAAACAGGTTGTACAAGCTTCATGAGCGAAAGTGCGAGCCCATCATGATGACTGTGCCCAGGAAGGTCAGTGCTGAGAGCCACTGAGTTTCTGTCCCACCACACCTCTGTTTTCTTGAACCATAGGCAGAAACCTTTTTTTCACCCCAACCCCCCTCCTCCCTTTTAATCTGTACCCACAGTCGGACCTGTTCCAGGACGATCTGTACCCAGATACAGCAGGTCCAGAGCCTGCGCTGGAGCCAGAGGAGTGGCTGGCGGGCCGGGATGAGGGCCCAGTTCTGGTATCCCTGCGGGAGGGTTACGTGCCCCCAAAGAGCCGGGAACTCAAGGTGGCCAGGAAGAACATCCTGGACTCACGGCCTGTGCCACGCCGGACCATGTCTTCCTGCGACGGCAGCAACCTGCCAGTGAGTGCTTGAGTGACATCAGCTCATAATCTCTGACCCCTTCATGCAGGGTCAACCATGTGTGGACAGTACCTGGAATTCACATTTTCATTCAGTGTCAGTTACAAATGCTAAATGTTCCCGTAGCTGAAGTAAGTTTCTATGTTCTTGTCACATAGTCTGGTTCCATTTTTTTCTTGTTTGTGTTACAGTGTCTATTCTTGTATTTCTGGTGTTTAGAGACCTTGTGTAGGTAGATTTTCTTGATGTTATTGTGTTCCCTGGACAGGGAATACATATAGTTTTGGGACCATGTCTTGTTAATGCAATAACTAGAAAATTATTTGATGGATCTTTTTCAAACTTTGTGGACACGTTCAAGATGTGGTTATGTGCATATTTGGAGACAAATCACATCAAAATTTAAGCAGCTCTGCATAGTGATATCAGAGAGATAGTAACCTCAGACACCTAATCTCATTAGTGCCATAACACAAAAACTATTTGACAGATCTTTTCAAACTTCCCAGGAACATTGTACAGTTAATGATTAAAAGAATCATGCCATGTGAAGCTGGACTTTTAATAAAGATCTTTGGAGAGTGTAGGGAAGATAAAGATTGTAGAGGTAGTGGACTAGAAATTGCAGAAGTAGAGGGGTCCAGGTGATCCAGGGAATATATTGTTGTCCTGATAGAATTTAGTTGATCAAGTTTTGTAATGTGATATGAAGTTCTATTCTCTAATTGAACAGCAGATTCTCTTCTGCTGATTGTGTAATGTGTCGTCCTCTTCTGCAGTCCTCCCTTGGTGACCCTGTCCTGTTCTCTCACCTCCTTGCCACTCCTCTCCTTTCATGCACATGAACTTTATTGTTATGTGTGTATGGTCTAAGTCGGTGTGTACTAGGTCTTTGCATACTTCTTCACCAGCTTCTTTCTTCTTTTATCTCTTCTCTTCACCTCACCCCTCATTCCCATTATTCTCCTTTCCCTCCATTTCTCTGTCCTCCTAAACCCTTGCTCCAGCCCCAATTTGTGGAGAAGCTGCTGGAGGAAATACAAAGTCTGAAGGCTACGGTCCTCTCTCAGGAAAAGCGAATTTGTGACCTGGAGAACAAGCTTTCAAAATATACCAATGGCACAGCTTGAACCCTCCAGCTGCACAGCCAATCAGTGTTTCTTGGGACTCAGACCCAACCCATCCCGACCCAGCTTCCCCAGTTAAGCACACAGGCACTACGAGCCTCACAAACACCCAGAGTTGATATACACTCTTCTCACTAGGGTTGTTACCCCTGTGATATGTACCACTCCACACGAACTGTGTCCCGCTTTTTAATTTCCCCCTGCAGTGATGTCTGACAGTTGTATTGTGGGTAAAATGCTTCACCAACGGTCACAGTGGCTATCTGCATAGCCAACTGACCCCCTCCCCCCATCATTTTTGTACTTACGACTTTTGACCTTCTACGTCAGGGATATTCAAATCACGGTTCTCGAGGTCCGAGCCATGCTGATTTTCCAGCCTTCCTTTACCTTTGAGCTGGCTATGAAGCCTCTGTGGTCCATCAGAATCAGTAAGTATTAAACAAACTACCTGGGAGAATTGAAAACAAAGCCTGGATTTGGATTTGAGGTCCAGATTTGAAGATCCTTGTTCTACGCCCTCATTTCCTCATCCCAGCAAAAGTCTCTGGATGTTCTATGGCCTTTCAAATTCAAAATGATATTGTAAATAATATATGGAATGAAAAAGGGGAAAGTGATTCAGCTTGCAAAAAAAATGTTTTGTGTGTTCTGTATAAAATTAGAAACAACAGTAATAAAATTAAGATTTTTTTTAAAAGGTTACACTTGTTTTGTTCTGAGATGCACAACAACAACAAACAAACAACAAATTAATTTTTATATAGCGCATTATCATGACTTTACATCATCTCAAAGCGCTTTACAACATCCCCACCCAAAGCCCCCAGTGAGTAAGCCGGAGGCGACAGTGGCAAGGAAAAACTCCCGAGAAGGAAGAAACCTTGGGAGGGACCAGACTCAAAGGGGGAGCCCATCCTCCAGGGGTCGGCAGGGAGAGTCAAATACAATAAAAAGAACATTAATAGGGCGCAGGGGGAGATGAGAAGCCGGTGCCAATTCTCCCTCCAATCGCCAGGCAACCAGAAGGCAGGTAGTTAGTCATACAAGGAAGCTGACAACAGCATCCATCCATTTTCTGAAAACACTTCATCCCAACGGGGGTCGCAGGGGGGGACCGGAGCCTATCCCAGGAACAACGGGCGCAACAAGGAACCAACCCTGGGCAGTTGCCAACACACCATAGGGCACACACGCCGCATGCAGAGGTCCAAGTAGAGACTGTCATGTCCGTGTTGTTACACGACTTGGACGCCTCTGCACCCCAAGACTTTTGGTAAGATCTTCCTAAAGGGAAGAGTCAAATTTTTTTAGAGCAGTTCTGATTGTTAAAGGTGGCAGAAAAGTCTAGTAGTAGTTTGGGAGAGGAGTCCGGGCCCTTTTAGGGTCTGAGAACTAGAGAATGATGAATCTCTCCACAAACAGACACCAATAATTCATTACACAGACCTGCCAACATCACAACACAACATATACGTTACTATGTAGCGACTGTACATTATAATTACTAATTTACTTAGTCTTAATGAAGGCACAACATTGGACTCATCCTTTGGGAATTGTGGAAAGGCTGCAGGAATGTGACGTGTCTGTTTCATGTGGTCTCGTACAACAAAAAACCCCATAATAACCATGTGTAAAAAGGCAGTGCTGTGTTCAACCCATGTAATATACATAAACTGATATAAGATTATATATTTTATATATTTTTATATATATATATATAAAAATCTCATCATCAACATATCTTATATCAGCTGATGTATATTACATGGACACCTGGCCATCACTCCTACAGGAACAGGACATCTCATCATAAATCCATAGGCATCAATATGGAGTTGACCCCCCCATATGCAGCTATAACAGCTGTCACTGTTCTGGGGAGGCTTTCTACAAGATGTTGGAGTGTGTCTGTGTGACATTTTTCCCATTCATCCAGGACAGCATTTGTCAGGTCAGGCATTAATGTAGGACATGAAGGCCTGACTTGCAATCTCCATTCTAGTTCGTCCCAGAGGTGTTTGATGGGGTTAAGGTCAAGGCTTTGTGTGGGCCAGTTCTTCCACGCCACACAATGCTTTTGTGGACTTTGCTTTGTGCACTGGGGCACAGTCATGCTGGAAAAGGGCCTTCCCCAAACTGTTCCCAAAAAGTTGGAAGCAGAGAATTGTCCAAAATATCTTGGTATGCTGAAGCATTAAGAGTTCCCTTTACTGAAATTAAGGGCCCTAGTCCAATCCCTGAAAAACAACCCCATACCATTATCCCTCCTCCACCAAACTTTACAGTTGGTGCAATGCATCGAGGCAAGTAAAGTTCTCCAAGTGTCCGCCAAACCCAGACTCGTCCATCAAACTGTCAGACAGAGAAGTGTGATCTGTCACTCACCAGAGCATGTTTCCATTGCTCCAGAGTCCAGTGGTAGCATGCTTTACACCATCTGATGCTTGGCAATATGCTTGGTGACGTGAGGCTTGCATGCAGCTGCTCGGTTATGGAAGCACATTCTATGAAGTTCCTGGTGCACAGTTTTATGTTGGGGTTAATGCCAGAGGAAGTTTGGATCTCTGCTGTTGTTGAGTCAACAGTGCGTAGGCAACTTATACACACTATGAGAGAGCACTAGGTAATCCCGCACGTTACTTTATGTGGTCTTACGAGTTTCTCTTGGTCCATAAATGCTTCTACTTTTCAATAATACCACTTACAGTTGACATAAAACATCTAACAGGGAAGAAATATCACAAACTGACTTTTTGCAAAGCAGATATCCAGTACCACCCTTACATTGACTGAACTTTTCAGGACGACCCATTCATTCATAAATATTTGTAAACCTGACTGCATGGCTAGACACTTGATTTTGACCTGTGGCAATGGGTCTTACTGAAATACTTGAATTTAATGATTAAGAGGTGTGCCCCTATACTTTTGTCCAGAGCAGAGGATCACTGGACACGTGCACGGCCTTGCGAACCCGGACTGGACACCAGGGACAGAAAATTGTAACATCATATACACAGAGACAGGAATGGAAAAATGGAATATTAATGTAACAGCACCATTCCACAATGGCTGGAGTGAGATGTATCTCTCTGTATCGCCCTCTGGTGAATGGAAATTTAGCATGTCCTTCGAGTGAACTGGCAGATCTGCTGCAAAAACTAAGTTTTCGGCTTAAGGATCTTAAATCAGAGAACAGAGGATGGGAAACAAGAGGATCTGTAATTTTCTAATTGTAAATTTCCATGGTTTCATTTCTCAAAAAAAAAACAATGAATGTCAGCATCCTGCAGTATCAGTTTAACATTCTGTAATACTATGTCCTGGAGTGAGTGAGTTACTACTAGTGCGGTTACTTTAACAGAGGTAGACTGCTTCCTAAGACTATAATAAAGCCAATCACCACTTATAATTTTTCCTGAACTACAGAAAGTCACCAAAGCCATGTGTTGGTTATATCCCTTTTGTCCAGGATAGATGAACTATCTCACTCCCAAACAGGTATGTTTCCCAAGTGCACAGTCTCTCTGATATCAACTCCGGCAAGTTGGCTAGAGTGAGATGTTTAAGACATGTCTGCATACACATGCACATGTATTACCATATATATAACAGGCTTATTATCTGGTTTATTATTGTACATAGTCTGTAGGATTCGCAAACTACCTCAGCTTTGGAGCTTTTATAATAGAATAATATAGATTTGCTGTAAGGTTTCTTGTGTGAGTGTGCGAGTCTGAAAGCTCGATTTTCACACCAGATGCATGCAATTGGCAGTCCTGGGTGGACACATGCAACTGTGTAAGTGGCTAAAGGGTGCATCTGGGAAATGTAGCCAGGTTAGATGTATCCGGCAAGCAGTTGCACAAAGCTGGTTGTTTGTGATTGGTTATACGTGTGGATACCTCCCTGAATAGTCAGTTTGCAATGAAAGAACAGGCACATACTGATCTGAGCTTCCCTGTATACACTGGGGGGAGCAGAATGATACTTTTGGCCAGATTGATTACCAGGGAGTCAATGATTAATGGGGAGAGGGGAACAGCTCAGATGGACAGATCGAGCAGGAAAAAGCAGCTAAAAAGCAGACAGGCAGCTCAGGGCAGAGGAGACTCTGAAGAGTGAGACCAGACACTGACTGTGCTGGGACGGCCTAGTGGTAGGATGTGGATCCCCGGTCTTTCCTTACCAGCTTCACCACGATGGGTCTGTATCCTGTGGAATGGAATGCTATGCCTCCTACCCTCAATAATTCTGCTCTTCGTCGCCTGTTTTCTCCGTTTGCCTCAGGTGTGGGGCCTCGTAGGGGGACTGTGTCGGGCGACACTCCGTGTGCTTTGGCTATGTATTTGCTGGTGTCTGGATCTGCCGCTGTCCCCCCCAGCTAGCATAGCGCGTCCCAGTCCTCAGCTCCTATACAAGCCTACGGCTCTGGCTCACTTCCTGCTCCAGCGGTGTCCCCCCCTGGCCTGGTCCTACCCAGTTGGCTGGCCCTGGGACGACCCTCACCTCCAAACCCTCGCTGGTTTTGTGGGGGTCAGTGATGGGGAGATCCGCTTCGCCAGGGATCACCTCCAGATGGGGGATGGGGGCGTGGTGGCACTGGACTGGGCAGTATGGCTGGAAGGAGCCCCCCACCCACGCCTTACGGTGGAGCTGACAGCCGGGCAGCGAGCCCTGGGGTGCTACTCCTCCTGCCCACCTGTTCTCATTGTTGTGCCAAATGCATGGGGCCTCGTGACCCCCCACCTCCTGGGGCTGTGTGCCCGAGCACTCCGGCAGGGCTTCTACCCCGTGGTGTTTCACTCCAGGGGCCTTGCGGGCTGCCCACTGGCCACTCCCAGGCTTCAGGAATTCGGCGACCCCTCCGATTTGATCCAGGCCATCTCCTACATCCGTAGCCGCCACCCCAGCTCGACGCTCCTGGCCATCAGCGAGGGCTCTGGTTCCGGCGTGCTCCTCTCCTACCTTGGGGAGTGTGGCTCCTCCTCCTACCTGACAGCAGCAGCCTGCTTGTCCCCCATCCTCCAAGGAAGGCTGTGGTTCGAGACGGCCTTTCCTTCACTCTACCACTGGGGGGTGCTGCTGTACCGCAAACTTCAGCTGAGCAGGTAATCGCTAGCGATGGGTAAATGAAGCTTCATGAACCACTTGCTGTATTTTCTGACCCCCTGAGATGGTGCTCTCTGTTCATAAAGGGGTACAAAGCTTGCCCCAAAGCAAACCAAGAGCACCATCTAGTGGGGTCAAAAAATATAGCAAATGGTTCATGAAGCTTCATTTACCTGTCACTAGTAATCACCGCCGTCACTGTGACTGGTCACTTGACCCTGACCCTGCCTTGCCTGTCTGTTTTTGCCATCTCTTGCTTTCTCTTGGGCAGGTACGAGAGCGCACTCAGTGCAGTGATGGATGTGGACCAGGTGCTGGGCTCCTCCTCTCTGCGCCACATGGAAGAGCTCATGTTCTGTTCGGGAAAGGCTGGTGGCCGCAAAGGCGGGGAGGACTGGGAAGTGTACTGGGATCGGAATGAGCCCCTGCGTGACGCAGATGAGGTGGCAGTGCCCGTGCTTTGCCTGCGCAGCCACGACGACCCACTGCTGCCCCCTGTTGCAGCCCTACCCACGGCCCTTTTTCGCAGCAGTCCATACTTTCTGCTGGCTCTGACTGCTACCGGTGGCCACTGTGGATTTCAGCTGCCTGGGACAGACGGCGGTGGTGACACCTGGTGGAGCCATGACATGGTACTGGATTATTTTGCCATAGTGGCAGAGTTCCTGGGGGCAGAGGAGACATGTGGGATGCCAACAGGAACCAGCCCAGGTCTTCGCCACAGGACCAACACCATGGTGAACCGTAGACCACGAGCCTCCCAGCTGAGGTGGGACAGCCCCCCCAACTGGCCTCATGCACAGACACCTACAGGGGGTGCCAAAAGGATGGGGGATCAGATCAGCTCTGCGGAGAAGCGGGACCTGTTCACTTGGCACAGATCCTACACCCGTTGAAGGCCAGCAGCGAGAGAGCAGATGGAAGAAGAGAGACCAGGGGAAGTTTGGGCCCATAGAACCAGCCAGGTGTGTGAAGGAAAACCCCAAAGATCACTCAAGGCGGGAGGGTACTGCAGAGTGACTGTGGGGGCCGTCACCAGGCGGTTCTCTACATACCACCAAACTAGAGCTTCTTAGATTATACATAACAGACTATGAAGGGTTACGCTGTGAGTATTCTCATAACATCTCTCCCTACTAATACCTTCTTGAGCTATTGCAGGTTTTACAAGCTACTTTAAAAATGAAAAGCTTCTATGCTGGTGCTTTGACTTGTTTTCCTTGACTGAAGGACTCGCCAGTTGTTTCAAACGATACATACATGATAAGAGACTGACCCATCAGCACACAGCAAGAACTCATCGTTAAAGTTAAATCCAGGTCCCTTTAATTAAAATAATAATTTACAAATTCTATCCTAGCTCAAAGTGCCCTCCCTGGTATGAATGAGGTGGTCACCTTAATTACCTACCTATAACACTGCTTTCAATTTCCAATGCTTGCTTTTGGGCACATGAGTTTTGTTCCACACTGTAAAAAAAAAAAAAAAAAAAAGCAAAAATTTTCTATGGTGAATTTACTATAAAGCAAAACTGGACCAAGCTTACTGGCTGACACCCTGAATCTCAAGAGGAGCACCCATAAGGTGCCCTTAACTCTTTGCAGCAGTATTGATACGATTGTGGAAAAATTTATTCCAAACTACCCGCTTGAATCCGCTCTCTTGGCTTGTATATACATAGCTCGAGTGAACAGTGACATCATTCATTTACAAGAAGGTTACGTAAACTGTGCAAGAAACCATGGACTTTTGTCTGTTTGCATCATCCATAGTTGATGTATGAAGCCAAGAAAGCAAAACGATTAACAAGTAATAAATCTCAGGTGGAGTCACTGGCTCCCCACATGGACAGAATAGACTGGACTCCTGACGTACTAAAATTACTTTTATTACAGCTGATTTTGTCCAGTATCCCTCCGCCATCACAAGAAGTAATTACAAACAAAATATTACATTTGCACCTAAAGTCATCTTTTCATACTGCCAAGGCTCTTTTATACATTTTATTTCACTTTCTTTTCTTTCTCTCATTTTAGGAATAATCTCTCTTTTTTTAAATCTTTCAAACATTCAGTAACAAGTTTCACAATCTATACATTTTTAACACAGGTTATATATGGACTGCAATGGCAATGGTCAACCAGGGGGAGGGAGGCAAGGGGGAATAACATGAATACTGACAAATACACTGTACAAAGGGGACACCCATATCCCCTGGGTCCAGGTCCCATGGGTGTTCAACCAATCAGAACTCACCATTTGCTCCAGCCCAACGCTAAGACATTCAATAAAAACAAAACAAAACAAAAAAAAAACGTGCATTTTGTGAAGGCGACTGAAAGGATGTGTGGTGGAGGCTTGGCAGCTCTGGTCATGGCACAGTGTTAGACCAAAGATATTACTTTGTTAGGTTTCACCACAGTAAATTACTGCCTCCACAGTGTTCCCCTCTTTCCTGGCTGCTGTTTCCAGCCAATAAGGTTAACAGGAGAAAAAAAAAATCTAACCAATCAATACCCCTGTTCTTGGCAAAGAAACTGACTGCAGCATGCTATCTGGCAGCAGCAAGGCTTTGGAGGTTTTTCCCTAAAAAGGTGGACTTTTGGAGAAGTGAGTTTCACACCAGGTGCAGCGCCTGACTCACAACTTCCTTGCTGTCTTAAGAAAATGGTGAACAAGGCTGCTAAGAGCCTTCTTCACTGCTGACACACAGGTCACAAGCCGCCTGACACACTGGAAATTGCTTGTTGTTCGTCATTAAAAAGGTATGCAACAAATTGACCAATAGCATGACCCGATGGAGGTGGAGACCCGATCAGAGCCAATAAAAAAGGGGCTTTAGTGGATGTAGTGGAGGAGCAGGAAGCACCAGCGAGTGGTAAGCAAACCCCGTGGACAACACTGCAGGGCGTCATACTCACACACGGGCCTGTGTCTGTGTGTGTGTATTTTATTCTTTTAAACATTAATGTTAGAAACTGAGTCATTATCTCTTGTTTTCACAATACAAGCAGTTAATTTGTTTATTTTTATTTTCATTTTTTTATTCTAAATATACAATATAAACATTTGTTTCCTATACACCCCAATGAAGACTAACTGTATCTGTCCACATCCATTTCCACCAAAACATACCGGCAGCACGTTGCTCTCGATGCTGCGTTTTTACACACGCGTGTTTTTAGTACTCTTTTAAACTTCCAAGTCAAGGTAGTTGTACTGGGTGTGAGAGCCCAGCCAGGCTAGGGAAGAGACAGGTAGAAAGAGAGAGAGGGCTAGAAAGGGGTAGGTCTGAATGAGTAGGAGGCGGGGCTAGAAAGAGCAGGATTAAAAAGAGGAGGGAACCAAATGAGTAGGAGGCGGGGCTAGCGAGAGGTGGGTCTGAATGAGTAGGAGGCGGGGCTAGAGAGAGGTGGGTCTGAATGAGTAGGAGGCGGGGCTAGAGAG
>JABFEB020000038.1:11649753-11660313 GCA_019775895.2 Stomatorhinus ivindoensis | reverse complement strand
GCACATTTCTCACCTCGTTAGACTGCTTCCCGCTATAGGACATCTTCTTGATGGCCACCACTTCCGCGGTCCGCACATCCCGCGCCTGAGATGGAGAGATAGGAAGACTCAGTACAGCATACAGCCAAAAAACCCATAAGCGACCACCAAGTCCTGAATACAGAAGCACAGTCCTACTGGTACGTACTGTTCTACAGTACATTTTAAATAGGTAAATGGCCAAAACAGTGAACAGCCAGTGCACCACTGTGGTCATTTAAGACGACAGCCTGTAGGCTACAGCAAAGTCTGTAGTGTGTGTTGGCTTGAAAATTATAAATTAAATGTAAAACTGTGAGCGTGTAATGCAACACAAATATAGGTTACAGTTCTAGCTGTAAACAGATGGACAAATTTTTCAAATTGTTACATATGCTGGGACAATACACCACCAATACCAAAACATCGGTATTGTTTTAGGGTTTGAATTCCTTTGAAAATGAGTGACCACATTTTTAAAACAACACTAAAATGGACCAGATTCTACTGAAATAAGAACAACATTCTTTACGAACAAATTTGTTCTTAAACCCCACGTATGCAATTTTTTACGAAGATTATGACATTCACCAATGTTTTCTTATCTGAATTTGTTCTTAGCTAAGAAAAGAATCTACCCACACTCAAGACCATTCGTATGCACATTTGAGTAATGATAGTTTGTTCAAAATAATCGGTTATAGCAGTTTTGTTCATTCTACAGTTCATAAAATTAATGTATTTGAATAATTTATAAAAGTAAAATATAAAAAATAATTTTAAAGTGTAAAAATGATTTTCATGGTAGTAACAGCGATCGTGCGGATTATAAATAGGTCTGTTTCTGCGCATTGGACTTCCCATAAAAATGGCATTTCTGTAACTTCTTCAAGAGCTTGCCAATCATGCTCTGAGAAGGAAACGCATGTTTGAAGATCATTTAGAATTATTTGGCACACAGTGCTCACAGAGAAGGTGATATCTCTCCATGTATCAGCTTTCTTGGGGGCTTTATATCCACTGGTAACGCTACTGAATAACGTGTCTATTTGCATTTACCTCCTGTACAGTAAAATACAGTTATAACGGACTTCAAGGGACCTGGCAAAACAGTCCGTTATATCCAAAGTCTGTTATATGCAGAGTTGCTGTGTGCCCAGAACACAACTACAGGGCACCATTTACTCATGCCACACCCCATTAAATAATTATATTGTACATGTAGTAATCCAACTTTAACTCAGCAGATGCGTGACTATTAATAATCCAGACTCCGTACGTATCTGCGTTGGATATCACCGGCACAATACGTGCCTTATCGGTGGAGCTGCATGCCCGTTATAGCCGTACAAAACTACAGCAAAAAGCAGCGCTGGGGACTAAATTGTTTGTCCGTTATAAGCAAAATTCCGTTATATGCGAGTCCGCTATATCCAATACTTTTTACTGCATATTCTTAAAGGCGCACGGCCGGGACCAGCGGACCTCGTCCGTTATAGATGATATTCCTTTATAAGCGAGTCCACTTAATACTGTATTAATACTTCTACTTCAGCATTACTGAAGTTTTTTTTCCTCTTAGTGCCAAGCAGCTCACAGCCTGTGCGCCTCTTCGCCATTCCTTGAACACGACCCTACAGTCTCATGCCCTTTTATGGGAGATTGCGCGGCGTGTCCTTATGCTAATTAGGACAAACTGGCACGCGCTTTCAGTTACGGAGACATGGGATTCACCATTCTTAAGAACAAAGGTGCGAACAATTCTGCTACTTAAGAACACGTCATGAATCCGACGTAGGTTGTTCTTAAATTTCGCAGGAACAAATTTCAGACCAGTCCCTAAATCATCTGTATTCCCTGTCTGGGGAATACAATAACCCAAAAAGAAATAGCAGGCTTCTGCAAAGCGGGGTTGGCGCACTGCAAACCCCCGCTCACAGGCAGGTACGTACGAAGTAGACAGCCCCGAAGCTGCCATGGCCGATCTCACGCAGGTCGGTGAAGAGCTTCTCTGGGTCCTCCTTGAAGAAGAGCTCGGCAATTTCGGGGTCCTTCAGGCTCCCTGCCCGGCTGGTGGAGGGCATGCTGGGAAAACTCCGCCGCCGCCGGGGATTATCTGGGCCTGTGACTGAGCTGCAATAGTCCCCGGTGCTGGCTCATCTGCAACAGGACGGTGCGTGCAGCATGAGCACCTGGGGGGGGGGGGGGGGGATATGCTTATTTACTGTTCACACAATAGAGTTGTAATAAACACAGAAGGTAACGAATAGGAATATACATCACGATACTTGGAACTGAATATGAATATTTATTCATGAATATGAATATAAATTGTGCTCAACAAAAATAACCTCACAAACTAAACATTTAAAAAATATGTTATGGCAACCTGACATAACAAAAAATGTCATAATAAAAAATAGTAAATGATAAAATCAAGTTTTTTTTCAGATATTTACATATTTTGAAGATTTTCAAATTACTTTGACAAAAACAAAAATGTGCACTTGAACCCTTTTTGAGCTCCAAAATATTGTCATATTACCCTCAATTGTATGACTAAATCAAACGATTTCTATTTGAAATAACATTTTATTTTAATACTTTTATCAATCCTTAAGCACAGTCATGCCAAACTGACAAATAATTACCATTAATGTCACAGAAATACAAAGTCTTAAAAAGGTAGAAAAACTAAAAGGCAGCTGCAAATGATCAATAACATGCTGCATAAAGGATAACTATCTTGTTAACACTGACTAAGAAGAACCTTTATCATTCATTCGACAAACACTTCAATATTCGAAGTTCACTTATGGTACTTATTTCGCGACCTGCATACGTTACATCATCTCATGGCCGCATATTTAGCATTTTGTCACAATTTAATTTGTGACAAATTTATCGCCTTCCTTGGGTCTTGGGAACCCAAAATGCTTCCACACCAGCGACTTAAACTTCGCTGGAGTGTTGCCAATGCTGTCCTCCTAAGCTGACATTTTCCACGGAATTGCAGTAGATTGAATGGCGTCAAGTCATAAAACAATCTGCGTGCAAATTTTATTTTTTAAAACACTTTAAATGTCGAAAACAGCACATATTTGCAATGTTTTAAATAGAGCGTGTATTTACTGTTGTCAGATAGTCGTTTTACGATCTCATTTATAAAAAATTATTTATGTGCATGTCGTGATGTTTGCTGTAAAGCGCCTTACCACAGAACATGTGACTAGAGGTCGACCGATACTGCATCTTTTAATGTATCGGCATTGGCCGATATCCGAGTGCACTACGCCGATTTACAGACAGGCCTGTCTGCGGGCAGCCCAACGTTATTGTTGCTGTGGAACACGTGACCCATGATGCTTTGTGCAGGACCCCAGCCAGAAGTTTTGGAAAAGTCCTGGGTGAAAATGGTAAGACTTAAATTCTGTTCTTTCAATGACCTGTTTATTTAACTGGTTTGCTATGAAACGTTCCTTTAAAAGAAAACGCGAGCGCTTTTGAAAGAACGCGAATTACGCTATCGGGAACTGGCGTAATGATAATGAGCCTTCAACCATTTTAATTAACATTTGAATTATTATCATATTAGCCCGATCTTATCAGTTATGTTTTCTTCGTGTGTCGGAGAGTTTCACTCTGTCTGTGTGTGGGGGGAGCAGGCAGCTCTCAAACCCTGCAGCGTGTGTGAGCGTGCGTTGCCCTGCTCCGATCACTGACAGCGCCGTCCTCGGAGACACAGAGCTGCTAAGAACAATGCATGGCGGAGAAAACCGTTTGTTCGAAAGCCTTGTAACCATTCACTTGAGCTGATGCTCACAATGGTCCTCCTGTGCAACTTTTTTGCATTTGAGACCGGAGAGTCGAATAATTTGTCAGACGTCTAGATAAAAAGTGCATGACTTTGCAAAGTTAGTTTCCTCATTAAACATGTCTATCCTTTATTCGGGTTTATACGTTGACAACTTCACAATCACTAGGGGCTTATGTTGTCCTTGCATACAAGGCTGTGCAACACGACAAACTTATTTTATTTTCCGCGATCGCTAGATTATGATTGTGAATTTAGCTTGTAAGGTACCGGTCTGCTAACATGTTAATGAAAGGTTTTGAAGTTTGTACACTACTCATCATACCATTTATAGTGTTTTTTCTTTCAAAATGTATTAGAGTGTAATTGTTTAAATGTGCGTGGAATACTGAAATTGTAGAATGAACTGAAGATATTATAAAAATGCTAACCTTGCATTTTCTTCTGTTTTAGTAATTGCTGTCTGATGGCTGAACAAAAATCTAATCCTGCATGGCAGCATTTCACCAAGCCAACACCTGGAAAAGCCATGTGCAATATCTGCAGCAGACTGGTGAGCTTGGGAGCTGAAGGAGGAGCTTGCTGCTAAAGAGATTCTGATGCTGCTATTTTTATTGTTTATAAGTTTAAGTTGTTAAGTTGTATTGTGTTTTTGTTATTTAAGTTTATATTTAAATGTACACAAGTCAGTATTCAATAAATGCTAAGTTGAGAAATTTTGTTTATCATTTGTTATTAGTGTGATATTTTATCATGCAAATAGAGGGGGAAAACATCCAATTTTCGGGCAAAAAATATCGGCAGCATATATCGGCCATCGGCTGACCCTGACTCCTAAATATTGGCATCAGCTATTGAAAAACCCATATCGGTCTACCTCTACACGTGACTACTATGAACATTACAAAAGACCATCAATTGCATTTTTGTTTTTCGTTCTTTTGCTAAATAGACAAGAATGAGTTCTGATTTTACGAATATTCAAATATTTACCATGCTAATAATGAATATGTATTCAACGACCGGCAATATTCAGTGCACCAAATATTCAAGTATTGTAATGACTATCACAAAACATACATCATTATTGACTATGTGCCAATTTCTGCTAGCATGTCTTTGAGCACTGCCATCTTACTAAATAAATGTGAATTACGAATCGATTCTATTCAGCTGTTCTACAGTACATTTTAAATACGTAGTTGGAAATTTTCAAGTTCAGACTTATTGGGAAAGCATCATGCGTGATGTAATAATGAAAAATATATAGAATATATCTTATTTCCTTCAGATAATCCATGGATATCGACACAGAACAATAGTACCTCCATGCATGTTGACCAATCAGATGATGGTGATGCAACCTGCTCAGTCTGGGCACGCTTTTGACCCTGCTGTCAGCACAGGTACTGCTTGGATAATTTTCAATGGAAAACAGTTTGCGGTACAACTCGGGTTTGGTTCTTGGTGTTAGTGGAAAAGCACCATAAGCATTCGTCACAATGATAAAATATTAATATGCGTAGAAGCAGGCCCTTCCCCACTGAGAGACACTAGTCAGGCCAGGTAGCACAGGTACCCGACTGGGGTTTCAAGAGGGCCATACCACCGAAAGGCAGCCGGGTGTGGGTGTGAGAGAGAACCAAGAGATGAGCAGTAGTGTCACGCTTCCAATAAATAACTCATTGTGCTCTGAATGCAGGCTGCACCCCCCCACCCCCAAACATGTGCTAAGGGAAGGGGGACTCAGCGGTGACTGGTGGTGGCAGTAGTGGAGCAGACTAGTCAAAATTTGCTTGAAATTACGTCTTATGCATGACTCTTCTAGTTCCAGAATATTATGGTAAATGTACTAATAGATAACATTCAAACACATACTCAGGGCAAAGCACAGAACTGGGCCTTTCTTGGAGCAATAAGAAAACCCAGAAACTGATGGCACGAGACTGCCTGGTGGTCAATGGTGTTAAGCTGGTACGTTAAGGTGAATGTGGCCCTCTGAGGGACAAGACCACAGCACAAACAACTAAGCAAAAAGGGGGCTGTATACACACTAGTTTTATTAAGGATAGGAGTTTAACTCAAAGGTATAACAGAAGATGTCCTGGGATTTGAAGCTGTAAGTGTTTGTGAAACCAGGAAGAACTAGGGTTTTGACCAAAGACCATCTGCAGACATCATATGTAAGATGTCTCAGTGCCAACAAGACTCTGGAAGCTGGTAGTAGGACTTCTGAAAAACCTGCATTTTTCTGAAAGCTAGGTGGAGGACCTCATCATCAAAAAGGCAAATAAACAAACTGGGGGTGATGCCAAGCACAATGTGACAGTAACCTGAGCTTTTCACTAGCTTTTTGGGTAGACTGGAATTTAAGCATTGGGAAGCACAATAAATGCACTAATACAAGGCATGCAGTGCAGGTTGAATTCCATCACTGACTTTAGGGCATTGCAGATGTTATGGTGGACAGTTTAAACTTTGTGTACTTCAGCATCACGCTATTGTAATATGTAAACTGGGAAAGCAGCCGAGAGTATCAATGAAAAGTTGAAAACAATGAAAATCATTTAATAATATATAAAAAAGAATCACCCAAAATGAGCACGCAGTCAAAACATGCTTAAAAAAATCACCACGTCATTAATACTGCTGGTCCTTGTTGATTTCTATAGGGCCAATCCTGTCTTGTGGAACACGAAAATGCATCCTAAGGAAGCGGTAAGAAAAGTACGAAAACAATGTCTAAGAAACACTGTCACAATGGCAATCCAGTTCACAGAAGGCAAATGCAATATTGTAACAGAAGCCCACTAGACTTCCAGTTTACAGTACATGCAGTGAACCATTTGTACTGCAAACACCACAATTAATACACATAAAAGGCTGATCTCAGCATCATGAGTGGGAACAGGAACTAAGCACAGGTCAGAGGAGTCATCCAGTAGTAACTTGCAATGTCTGGGGTGAGGTTCTGCATGCGCTGAACATAGAACTCACCTGACTGGCTTAGGGCCAATCAGCCAATTTGCTCTTCTGGTACAACCGATACTTTACAGACTTGGTGTAAAAGACCACCACATTACGAGGTTCTACGGCAAAGTAAACGGCAAATGAATTCTATGTAAGGAAACAAATAATTTCCTCTCTGCCAATCATTATAAGTATCCGATCCATCCTGAGGTTGAATTTGCCTTCTGGGCATTTTATAGAAACCTAGAGTTCCTGCTTAAACAGAGTTTTACAATCAAAAAAGTCTGAAAACTTTAAAAATGGCAGTTCTGCAAAGAACCGAATCACACAGCAATGTACATGCACACCAGTTTATTCATATATCCTTGCTAAGGTCATGGCAATCAGAAACCCACAACCCCGGAGGTGTGAGGCAACAGTGCTAACCGCTAAGCCACTGGGCTGACTGCATTACCCTTGCAAGACCCCAACCTGCCCATATAAGCGTGAAGCCCCCTGCTGGCCTGTCCTGCGGCTCCTCCTCTGAGGCATGCTGCTTGCTAGCAGTAGCTGTACTGCCCCCTATCTTCACCTTGCTCTGCAGGAATTAGCCTGATTAAAGAGCTCAGGGAGGCTACTTACACATTACAGGGTGTGCAGACCTACCTCATGATGACCACCTGGACACACGACCTGTCTGTGTTTTTACACAATCTGTCATAGAAAACACAAAAGCAACAAACACGACACCATGACAAAAAAACAACTATGTCCATCACCATACTCAAACTCCTACGACAAGAGGCAAAGGCAGCAGGGGTGTTTGTCAACATAAACAGAGGAGCAGCAGCAGCAAAAATTTCACACCAGTCTTCTTGGGGGAGCTCCTATGGAGAAGCGACTCCATTCTTCTACATGCCTGCATTTGCTGATTTAAAACAAAATTCAAAATAAAAAAAAAATATATAAAAATGAACCTTTCTCCATACTACACACTGACAAAATGTCATTAGCAGTCATGCACAAGCAACACAAAACAGCTCTCTTTAGAAATAAAAGCTTCATTTAGCCCCATGCCTTCATCTGGCTTGGTGTTGCGAGCATGTGGGGAGGGGGGCAGGCCCTTGGTCCCTGGAGCCTTGCTCAGATGATCAGCTGCACCTAGAGCCAATGCCTGGGTCACAAGACAACCCCCCCCCCCATTCCCTTGATTATGGAGACCCAAATGGTAGTGGAGTACAACTGTAAAAGGCCTGCCAGACAGTCAGAAAGGATGGATTCAATACTTTCTTCAAAACTAATTTCAATAGCATTTAAACCAACCAGGCCTCACTCCTAATATAGACTGGAATATTGACTGAAAGATAAAACGTACAGGTGTTTACATGTCTCTCTCTAACAT
This sequence comes from Stomatorhinus ivindoensis, assembly GCA_019775895.2. Lineage (NCBI taxonomy): Eukaryota > Metazoa > Chordata > Actinopteri > Osteoglossiformes > Mormyridae > Stomatorhinus > Stomatorhinus ivindoensis. Next base: position 11,652,130 of record JABFEB020000038.1, on the reverse strand, counting down.
GTAATTCATTTACAATGACAACAGCAATATTCCTTGCCAAGGAATCTGCTTATCGTGATAAAGGACTGCACGTTTTAGCACGTTCATGGCCACGTTAGCTTAACAGGTGATGCGGAAAAACTACATAAAACCATAGAGACCGTTCAGACCATCAATGCGCTACAAATCCAGGGAAAGACAGACACACAGACAGACAGAGAAAGAGAGACACACTAACCATAACCCTTTACAGAACTTTACGACTGCAGTTTAACTGGCTACAATCACAGCACTCCAACTTACAAGGAAAGCCTAGGGGCATTTTAAACACCACCCCCTTTCCATCGAAAGGAAGTTCTTCCCCAACCGATGAACGGTGCATGTTCAGCAATCAGGCCAGTGCCAAGGATGGCTCCGTGCACCATCACGCCAAAGCATTACAATGAGAACGGTACAGATATATCAGCACCTGCTAAATGCTGTATTTGTACTAAGTGTGCAGAGGGTAATGAAACAGAGGCATGACCAAGAGTCTACCGGGTCAAGCTCTCGGCCAGTAGAGAGGAGGTTTTTCTGGCAAAATACCTGTACTGCTTTGAACAAGTTAAGTCTGAAATCTAACTGTCTAAGTCACTCTGGAATCAAGCAGGCACATAAATAATGCATGAAAATAATGTGAAATGTGCTGATAAAAGCAAAGATCTCCTGGGAGACCACAGAGAACTGCACAGCACTCTGCCTTCCTGTTATCGATCTGCTCAAATAACAAATTAGCCAAATCAAGTATGATCCTTCAATATCTGCCCTTTCTGCTAAGCAAACGACATATTGACTCCATTTCCCCCAATTGATTCTCATCAAATACTGTTTCCAAATGAAGATCTAGTAACTTCTTTAATTAAGTGTATATATGTAAAAGCACAAAGCTTAAAAACCAAAGGCAGCACCACTAGTCCAATTGTTTTTTATTAGGAAGAAAACCTTGAGAAACAGTGAGGGAATCACACATGGCGCACTGAACTGCAGTGTTCTCAAAACAGCTGAAGACTGAGCTCCCATTAACAGAGGACTGTAGTGTTTGTGTACATTCTGGGAAAGGGTGGGGGGCCATGATATGGGGAATTGAGGGGAAGTTGGAGGGGGGAGAGTAAGGGGTGTTGGCTGAAATTCAGCTACTGTGAAGAGATTATGCCGATACGACACTCCTGAATAACAGTGGCACAGCGGCTATAAGCGCAACGGGAAAAAGAATCAGTGTGTGTAGAGCAGAGGGCATTTCAGTGGGATGGGGCAGGATTCCTTCCGGGGACACGCTTTTGCCACGTTACTCAGCCGCTATACTAGGGCCATGCCCCCCAAAAAACATACCAGCATTTTTCTATCCCGTTTTTAAGTGTAACTGTCCGCAATAATTAATATGCATGCTAAACTTCACACTATTCCAGGGAAGTAGCGTTAGTACACTACTCCTGCTTCTTGAAGTGTTCCAGATTTTCCCACTCTGTTAGACTAGGATAAAAGAAGGGTGGGGAAGCTTATCCTCAAAGGACCAGTGTGTATGCAGGTTTTTGAGATAACCTTTATGGTTATGGGTCAAACCCAGGTGCAAGGACTGTTCAGCCAATCAGTCCTCTAATTAGTAATCTAATTAGGGAGTTACAGCAAAAACCTACCCTTTCTGGATGCAACTGCCCACACCCCTGACTTTAACAAACAGGAAACACGTGTTAACAACCGCAACCTGTGCTGCACAGCATTCACTTTATGATCTTCAGGCTGAAGTGACATGCTCGATGGCCTTGGAGAGCCAGCATTTTGCCCCTGGAAGCATCTTGTAGGATTACATTCAAGTGACTCCCCACTGCATGCCACATGCGAGATCTCATCAGAAGGCACTGCAATGAAGAAACCCCAGCAGCCATGTACCTGGCAGGTTCACAGTACCTGAATGGAGTACGACACAAAATCTCAGAAAGAACCATGTCCACAATCTCAGCAGTGCCACTAGGACTACTATAACCTCAGTTCATATTGTCTGAATGCATTCATTAAACACGCAAGGGACTGGCCACATCATTCCAGTCTAAAACATATACTAGGCCATGAGTCATGCTTTTACAACAGGCAACATTCAAAATTTTGAATACCTGCTGCATGGCAGTAAGGATGGGTCTGTCTGTTCTTGCCAAAAACAGGTGCAACTCCCTACCTCCCCTTTTAATTCAGGTTACACATTTAGATTCAGCAATCTCCAAATGAGAGGAACAAAACCCACTGCAGACATTCAACATATTCCCGTCCGTATGCACACATGCGCATGTTAGGGCTGCACGATTAATCGATTTCAAATCGAAATCACGATTTGAAACAAACGCGATTAGCAAGTCGCAAAAATCGC
>JABFEB020000038.1:11614926-11629133 GCA_019775895.2 Stomatorhinus ivindoensis | reverse complement strand
ATCTATAACCAACATAAAGTAAACATGGATACCCAACATAAACATCAAGTACATCTATAACCAACATAAAGTAAACATGGATACCCAACATAAACATCAAGTACATCTATAACCAACATAAAGTAAACAGGGATACCCAACATAAACATCAAGTACATCTATAACCAACATAAAGTAAACATGGATATCCAACATAAACATCAAGTACATCTATAACCAACATGATGTAAACAGGGATACCCAACATAAACATCAAGTACATCTATAACCAACATAAAGTAAACATGGATACCCAACATAAACATCAAGCATATCTAGAACCAGCACACAAAGGAAACATTGAGAACCAGCACAAATCATACACCAACCAGCACATTTAGAACAAAATCCTGCTCTTAGCCCAGATGATGTTGGTTTGGCATTTACTGGGTTAAACTGAGAGTTGGGGGGAAGGGGAATCACACATTATAAAGCTGGCAGAGGGTGTGTGCGTGTGCGTGTGGGTGGGGAGGAGGGGGGTGTCTCTGCTTTGTGGATTTGTTTTAGCAGACAGGAAAGCAGATGCAGACAACATCTGGGTCTTACCACCAAAGATAGACCACATAGAGGTGTAAGGTCTATGTGTCCATCTATGTCTTTGGAGACATAGATAATGCTGTGCCATGTGGGCTCAGTGAAGCTAATGGAGCAATAGAGGGTGCTTGTATGTGCTGTATGTCTGTACTGAGTATTGTGCCTCTTACACACACAATCAAATGTGTAATTACCCCTTAATTATGAGGAGATGATCTAATGACCATTACTCAATGAGCACATCTGGAGTACAGCCGCTGTCTGGTTATAAAAAACAAAAACAGCAACAGCGCTTGCTTATTGTGTTAGCGCCTCCTGCAGGTATGTCAGCAGAGCACGGGGTGCTTCATGCTGGCAGCATGGTATCACTCCATCCAGGTCTTCTGATCCGTAGTGTGTGTAGCAGCCAATGAGTCTTTGCCATTCCTGCCATGTGACTGCATGTACTGGTTGTCAAAATTCAGAGAGAATAGTTGAGATACTGGTTTTACTGGCCACACTAAGGGGTAAAACTGAGGTTGTGCTGGAAAAGGCACAGCACAGATGTGTGTGCGAGAGAGTGGGGCCTGCCTCTCTAGACACATTTACTGAAGGAGTGGGGAGGGGGGGGCAACTCCTGCCAAGATGATGGTCTTGGGTCCCTTGAAACGAAGTTCTGGAATCTGGGGTTTTTATGAAAAAGAAAGAAAGAACACAAGAAAGAAAGAAAGTTCCATAACTCTGAGATACTGGGGAAGGGGATCTGGAAAGATCTGAAATAATCAACAAAGACACTTGCCCATGACCCACAGGAGAGATTCCCTTTCCTTCGTTTCTTTATAATGTGGGAAAAAATGTATCTATCCTTTGCTTAGTGGTAGTTTGATGTTTATTTGCCATGGTAATACAGCTGATGAACTAAACTGAAGCAGTGTGTCAGTGAGGGGAGGGGGGGGGGGGGAGAAATACAAATTTGTCATATCTGAAACTGCTGGGTCGATTCCACAGCCGCGGCTGTCCCACCTCCGCCCGGGGCTTTTCGGGCAACATGCCAGGCCATAATAGAGCACAATTCCGGACCGCAATGTTATTGTTTCACCTGGACAGCGAACAGCAGAGACTCCTGAGTCAATACACGTCACAACTACAAGCAAAAAACAAACAAACACATGTCAGACACAAATCAAATCACCTTGGAGAGAACGGCCTACACACCCCCTATCGTACTGCTGCCAACCAGGCTATAGCTTAAGAAATGTAATATTGTGCTAAAACTGAAAAAGGTTTAGCATAAATATAAAAACGGCCCAAAATACAAAAACAAAACAAAATCCAGATATCGCATACCTGTGTGTGCTTTTACTTAAAAAAGCAGTGGGTTGTACGTCTGCGATGCACTTGTGTGCACAGGCAGTACAAACGTAATGGAGGAGCGCGGTCTCGGATCACAGCACCGCAGGAAGTAAAGTCGCATTGCTATAGAACCACTTCCACCCACCTGCTGGGGAAAACCTGCCCGCTTCGATACTCGGTAAAAGTGCATCGCTGGGAGTAAATCACACACTTTAGCAGTAAGGTTTCCGAGCGGTACCTCCTATTGTATTTTTGCATTCAGAGATGAATCGTGTGGGAGAAAAGCGCATGATATAAACGACCTCTTCGAAATGAAATTCTAACATGTTTTCTCGAAAATGTGTTTAAACACCTTCTGGGGCGTGACCATAACGATGACAGTGATTGGTATGTAGAAAAAGACGTCATTTACGGATTTTATTGTATTCTACTGCACTTTGGTTCGGAGAGTGTCCCTTTTCACATAGCCATGTCCTGTTCTCCACTGCAGCTTTTGTAAAAATAGCAGCTCAGTTTCAGTCTTTAGCATAAGGCCACAATGTTCCCACATTAATTCGTACACAGCATGAACACCTGTACATATAACAAATTGCTGCGCACTGGCCGGGTCCACCGCTGGGTGGCGCTGAGCCCATATTCACCGGGGCAGGCCGTGGACGCAGCGCACTGCAGAGTCGTTAAAGGGCTGATGTGAAACTGAGCTCGATAAATGAAATCGTGAGGGGGAGAGCCAACGGGGGCTGCGAGAAGGGGAAAGAAAACAGGGACTCTGAACTGTAGCCTGCCTATACGAACAGTGCAGTCTTGATGTGAGGAAGTAGACTACCTACCGCCGCATCCAGACGTAAATCGAGGATTGGTTTGGGAATTCGGGGGAGAGCAATTTCAATGTTTGTCTTCTTGCCTTAAGTGAACATTGCCTGTCGTTTTGCTCATATATTTGTTTATCAGTCTGTTGATCTGTATGAGCTATAGAGCTGTCCGAACCTGACAACTGGATTTAGTATAGACGTCGAGGGAATCCGACTCTTATAACCCTCCTCCTTTTTGAGGCCAAAAGCAAATTCTCATACATCACAATTTAACATCTGGGAAGTATTTTTTCCCCCCTTACCATTTCCGTTAGAACCTTTTCGCGTCTGTGCTATCATTTCTCTCGTGGATTTGCGAAAAGCTGAGCGCCCTAAGCCAGACCTGAACCGTGGGCAGCCCTGGCCCAGCCGAGCGATGCCGTCACGGCCAAGTGGGTGTTTGGGCCTTTTAGTAAAAATAAATAAACAAACAAGTTAATTAAATAAGATCTCGAAAACTGCAATACAAATGTGGCCGGGATGACGAAGTGCCAAAGTGCATGCTGTAGATCTGTTCCAGTGGTGTGACCCGGCATACCGCGTTAATTGCTATAGGTCAGATTTATCCCTTTGAATAAAGCCAGATGTTTCACCAAACGATTCGCTGCCGCTGCCCGAGCTATAAAGAAAACAGATCCCACGGTTATGGTACATCAGTTGAAAAATTAGACAGTAAATCGCAGCAACATTTGAGTACGACGTCTATGAAGACGTGCTCGTAAAACGCCCTATTGTAAACAAGCTTTGATTGATTGATTGATTCATCGATTGATTGATTGATTCATGGAGTCGCGGGTGACACTGGAAGACAGCTGGGATACAGCAGCGAAAACCCGGTGAATCACTCAAGGTTAAAGCTGTCATAACAGGTGTCATGTAGACTTCGCAAGTTGGAACAAAGGAAAAGATCTTCCAGACCACATGAAACAAAAGTATTTTAGTGTGGACCCTTAACATACATGTTTATTTTACATTATCGATCTTGACTAGTTTTCAGTAAAAGATACTCTATCGAATAGCCACAGTGAACCCTGTCGGCTCCGGAAAAGATGGAAATTATAAGCAAAATCTTTAGTTACACATCGAACTCAACCATTTTTATGAAAAAAAAAAACGCCTGGTCGCTAAAATGAAAACCACACGTTTGATACTGGCAGGCTACATTGCGCCACACAGTAAGCCCGCCTGTCCCTTTAAGAGAGAGCCTCGACGTGCTGCGCAGTTCAGTTTGGGGTCACTCAAAGTCCCTGCCCCCTGTTTTACCTTTAACTTTTTATTATAGTATGACATCAGGCAGGGCGCTGCAACACTTAAGTTCCAGAGACGGACCCTAACATCATCTGCGAGCGTGTTATTGGTCCGACGCGTAAATAACCGGGGAAATTCGTGGAGGAAAAGTCTAAGGATATATGTGTTTTTCTAAGAACAAAGTTGTACAGGAGGAGGTGAGAAGGGCAGCGGCAGAGAGTAAGAGACACAGAGGGAGAGAGGCAGGGGGAGAGAGAGCGAGTAAAAAAGAAACTCATCGCAATTAATAAAGTGCTGGCAGTGGTGTCTGGAAAACTGGCCTGTTTTTTTTTTGGAGGCTGGCAGTTCAAAGTTGAAACTTCAGAAATGACTCCAGTGGACCGCTGAGATGATCATCAAGGGAGGTAAAGATCGCATGGCTGAAGAGTCCGGGCGTCCAGGTAGTGTTTTTATTCATTCAGTCCTTTCACACTACGGTAATCCTGTTAAGTGGCTTGGGAGGCGTTACATAGACGTCTATTTGTATTTCCCGTCTGTTCATTGTCTCGAGTCGTATAATTTCATCTTCCATGGTTATTTCTCTGCCGGTTTGTAAGGACGACGTTTAGTTTTCAGTTCAGCACAACATGGTTGTATGCTCGTGACCAAATTGAGCGTCAGTCAGAGATCAGCAGGACATTGAGTTGAGACTCAGATGGCGTGAGTGGCACAAGTCTCCGCGGGCTGTTATTTTAAATAAACCGATAAAAGCAGCGCACCGAAAGACAGGTAGAGTCAGTTGCTCTCTCAGCGGATGTGTTAACTGGTATGCAGAGACAGGCGGCACGTTAAGCGACCGCATCAATACCGATAAGCAGAGCATCGCTGTGTGGCTAGTTTTTACAGGGACACCGTTTACGCAGTAAGGGAAAACTGAGCCACGGATGACTGACATAATTTTATTTATATTTCACCTTAAGAAGCGATTTTTTTTTACAGTGGGACGTGTTTACATTTACGTCTGAATAACTCTGATTATGATTATTTTTTCATCTCTGTGGAGTATTTTAACAAAGTGATTAACGAAGTGCGTAAAGTTTTATATAGGCTTTGTGCATTCTCAAAAATCTTCAGCAGAAAATCGTATGCCAAATGTCACACTGAGGCGGCGTGTTCTCAGTTATCTGTGCGGTTTGTCATTCTGTCGTAGGCGTCGCTGTCTGCGTGATTGCAGGTTGTAATGCGTGGTAGCGCAGTGTTGCCTGACAGTAACGGTCCGCGTATTCAAGAGCAGTTTATAACTGCCTAATCAAAATAGCATATACGCCCTAATCTTAATTATAATGAAGTAAATAACAGTGCTAGTCTTTGCTTCAGCTGTATTACACAGCAGGTCTTTTTACATATCGAAAAAGTTTGCAGTTCTTAGGTTAAGTTAATCCATGATTGTTTCATTTGGTTTTATGCTACATTGTTTTTCCGCAGAAACGGAATGCCCTGTTTAATAATCGTGAATTATTCGTTTTCAAACAAACCGACGTGGCAAAATCGCCATCACTGCAACTTACTACTTTTTTGCAAATAAAAAATAAAATATAACATATTTAAATTGAATTTAAATGTTAAAGTATCGCAGTCTAGTAATGTCCTCTAATGCATAATTGCAAGTGGTAAAATCACGCAATTAAAATGTAACATTTTATTTTTTTATTAATATATTGAGTATACATAATAACGACATTAATAATGACAAGCTCATCAACAGATGCTTCTTCATATATTTTAATACTAGCAGTAAAGCGAATTAAACCAACAGCAGGTAACCTGCAAGAAGGATAGCGTCCAGAGATAGATCTGGGTCTAAAGTTTGTGGTGCGATGGCGGGCGGGGTTACTGCTCGGCGTGAAGGCTGTCTGCTATACCCACTGGCAGCGAACTGCGAGGCTTGGTTCGGTTCGCCGTAGGACCGGTCTTACGGTGAACAAGAGGAATTCCCTTTGAGAACCGCCTCATTCGAAATAAGTCGAGAAATACTAATCCCGAACTGTATTATTAGGCCTGTTTGAGACCGAAAAAAGGTTCAGTTGTGTGCAGACGTATCATAAATGTACATCAACGGTGTTTTTAAAATGTTATAAAATAAAATTTCCTCATACAGATATCGGCTATAATTTCAGCTTCGCACACACAGAGAATAGGCCCTCAGGTTCCAGTGCATATTTATTGAACAAAATGTACGGTCTGGTTTTATATTCAATTCACAAAACAGACTGTAATGTGGGATGCGATAGCCGGGCCTTAAGTTATTTTAAATACGCCAACAACAGGCATAATATCAGAAACAACTCTTTATTATTTAATGCCATCGTAGTCAAACTTTGGCCTGAATAAAACGGCTAATCTTTAAACTTGATCATTTAACTCGGTGAATTTATACCGATTTTGTGTTTATCGCCTTATTTAGCAGGCGTAATAGCCAGTAAATGATTAAGCAAATGTTATTTTACAAATGACAATATTTGTAAATCGGACAATGTCCAAAATAAATGTTTCGTTTACAGAACTATCTGTGGGAGTATGACTGGCAGTAAACAGGAAGGAACACTTTCCCGGAAAACCAGAGAGCTACGTACAGCCAAATGTACGATTTTACAAATATTGTTTCGTTCTGTAATACCAGCCCTTAGACATACAAGTTAGGCCCAATCAAAAGTGGGCGTAGTACTAATTTATACCGTAATATTCCTTCTAAGGATAAGCGTAGAAGAAAAGCAATAAAGGTGCAAACTGCTTGGGCAGTTCCGATGCTGGCATTTTCGTAAGACCCATTAGGTTTTATGTACTGCGTCCCTAAACCGGGAATAATCCTATGAATATATTTGAATCGCTTAAGACAAGAAAATAAGAATGAGCTACACATAGACATTGGGAGTTTCTGACATAGGGCTGGGAAATATATATATTTGGAATATAGGCTACTAGGAGCCGGGTAAATTAAAATGTTCATTTAAATGTTCAATAGGCCTAGCCAAAAGGACCATTAAACAAAGGAAATAAACTAGGCCAGACTTCAAGGTCAAAGTATTCAGGTGTTCTCTTGCAAAGCTTTAGGAATATTGCATAACAGTGATGCCAGAGATTTAAGTGAGATGTAAGTGCCTTCTGCTACCTCAGTTCGACGTCAAATGGTTGAAAACAAACGGGACGTAAATGGGAAAATCCGACAATATTTACAAGTTTTAAAACATTTGAAATTTGTTTATATTGAGATTTCTATAATTGCTATATCCTAGTTAAACTGATGACTATAATTATATATGACAGCTATAAATATTGTCTTCATTTTACGGTTTGAAAAACGTAGGCTAAATGAAGTATTTTAAAACATGTATTTGAAAATCGTTCAATGCATGCCTTAAAATATGGTCCGGCGTTTTATGTTCACTGATGAAAACGTTGAAACAAGGCTGTTACGGCTGTTTTTGGCTGTGCTGATACTACCAGGGAAAGGGGGCCCGTTGATCTCGGATAAAACCTTTGTGGCATTATGCAGACCCAGGTAGTGAGACAGAATAGCGGGGATTCGTGTAGCACCGCTCCTGTTACAGTCTCAGGGAAAGTGGGAGAGGGGGAAAAGGACGGGACGGGGCATTAAAATAGATCGGGGTTACGGGGGTCTCGTCTGCTGGGCAAAGCGATTCCGGTCTGAAAGGCTCGCAGGGTCGAGGATGATCGCAATCTGCGCCGTGTTTGTTGTGTGAAATGTAAAAACACGCAGCCATATGGCTATAGTCACATGCACCCAGAACCGTCGTGTGGAGCCTATATTTATCAGAGGGTGATAAAATTCAAAAGTGATGGTAAATATGAAGTAGCTAAGGTTACGGTAGCAAATGCATTTTTGGATAAGGGTTCAAATGACTAAGGGTGTACGGTGCACGTGCTGCCGATGCGCACTTCTGTGCGAATAAGCGAATATGCATCTTTTGACGGGTACGGGGCGGGACGGCCCTTTTTCAAGAAACCTCCGCAGTAATTTCAGGGGTCCGCATGGCTTCTTTTCCAGCAGCAGATTAATCCTGGACTCTTTTATGACTCTCTGCCGCAATGTGAGATATTTTTTTGTAGGTTACGAAAGAAGACGCTTGGTGTGGTTTCCCCGCACATGGCAAACACGTTTCCACGCCCTCCGGGGGCATATAGCCTATTAATACGGGCACCGCATCGCCGAATTATTTCTCCAGTGTCTCTGGGCTGTGCTCCGGGCGGTCTAAAGTGTATTAAAAGAATAACAATAAACTGTGTTTTTTGTATACAAGTGCACTTTTCAGGATTCTTAATATAAATCAACACGATTATTAGTTAGATAAATATTAGACTTCACCTGTTGTGCAAGGAGGTTATAGACACCTGTATCTCATCTAAAATAGGCACCAATTATTGTGGGACTGGTGTGTTACTGGTCTCATTTAGTGCTGATTGAGTTTATATAGTTTGATCTCTGAAAATCACATTAAAAAAAAACATTTTACATTATATTAGTTTGCATTGCAGACTAAATTCCTATCATATTGATTTTAATTTAAAATACATGAAATAGTCAGATTTCCCCATAACACTCATATGTGATGGGGCCCAAACGGCATTCACATTCCAGAAAAAGAAGGGACATTTTTGAGTGGTGATTCTTTACATGACTGTCTGTGGGTTATCAGACTCTGACCATGCTGTCACCTCCTTTGCACTGCTTGCATGTCACATTCTCCATGTCTCCCATGAATATTTATGCTTTGAATGTTTCTGCCTACTTTGAGGTAGAGCTTTGCCGTCTGAGATTAACCCTTCAAGGCAGCGGCAGCTTAGATTTATATGGTGATGGTTGCTCACCCGCTACAGGTGGAGGTCTGAAGACGATGCTGGATGCCATGGAAGCCCCCAGCCATGCCCGTCACCTCCTCCTGCAGCTCAACACGCAGCGCACCAAGGGCTTCCTGTGTGACGTCATCATCGTGGTGCAGAACGCCCTCTTCCGCGCCCACAAGAACATCCTGGCTGCCAGCAGCCTCTACCTGAAGTCCCTGGTTGTCCATGACAACCTCATCAACTTGGACCACGAAATGGTGAGCCCGGGGGTCTTCCGGGTCATCCTGGACTACATCTACACCGGCCACTTGGGCGAAGACGAGGCCAGGTCCGGGTCCGGCACCGAGCCCAGCCTGACAGCGGTGCTGGCTGCCGCAAGCTACCTACAGCTCCTGGACCTGGTGGCGCTGTGCAGGAAGAAGCTGAAGCACAACGGGAAGTGCCACCTGCTTCCCACAAGTGATGTGGCGCCTTATGGGAGGCTTAGCGGAACAGGCCGATGCAGGGAGTTCACCCCTGTCATCCAGTCCTGCTTCCCCGGCGGTGTGACTAACAGCCGGGCCTCCCGTGGGCACCTGCCAGAGGAGTTGGCTGGCCATCCTCTGGTCCCGCAGCAGGGGGAGCTTTATGCGCCAGCCCCCTCCTCCCCAAGCCAGCAAGTCTACCCTGGCACTCCTCAAGGCCTTCAACCTCAGGCTAGCATGCACACTCCCAGGCCCGAGAGGGTCCCGTCACCCTATTTTGGACTGGACTTATCCAAGAAGAGCCCCGAATCGCAGTCCCAGCAGACGCCCTCCCATCCTGGCCTGTCCCTTACCCACCTGGGGGCCGAGGCTAACGGAGGCCGAGACTCTGCTGACATGGAGACTGAGGAAAGGGTGGGGTCTTTCTCCCCCAAATCATCCCACCCTCACCTGGGTCAGGAGTTGCCGACCCACTTGCCTCACCTTTACCGCCCACACGCCCTCGGACAGGAAGTGTGCTCCATCCTGCCCGGCACTGGGCCTGACGCACCTGAGGACGGGGAGGGCCTGAGGGGCCTGTACCGCTGGGTGAAGCGTGAACCCACCTCGTATTCCATGGAGGATGAGGAGGACGAGGAAGAGGACGAGGAGGAGGAAGAGGATGATGAGGACGAGGATGAGGAAGAGCGAGGTCAGGAAGGGGCACGCCGGCGGCGGAAACGGGGCGGGGAGAAGCTGGGCGTCAGCGGAGAGGATGAGAGGAGCGGCTCGGCCAGTGAGGAGACGGGCAGCAGCGAGGGCCGGCCGTCACCCCTAGCGACGCTAGAGCGCTTCCGGCTGGCCTGCGAACCTCAGAGCTTTGGCGATAACCTCTATGTGTGCATCCCCTGCGACAAGGGCTTCCCCAGCTCTGAGCAGCTTAACGCCCATGTGGAGGCGCATGCCGAGGATGTCAACAGCGCCGAGCCGCCATTTGGGCAGCCGCTGGTAGAGCCAGGCCATGATGAAGGCGAGGTGAATGGGCCCGGGGAGGGCAGCCCGGTGTACCCAGGCGGCAAGCGGGTCCCGGCCGGGCCGGGGGATTCGGTGCGGCCGTACCGCTGCACTTCCTGCAGCAAGTCATACAAGGACCCGGCGACGCTGCGGCAACATGAGAAGACGCACTGGCTGACGCGACCGTACCCCTGCAGCATCTGTGGCAAGAAGTTCACGCAGCGCGGCACCATGACGCGCCACATGCGCAGCCACCTGGGCCTCAAGCCGTTTGCCTGCGACGCCTGTGGCATGCGCTTCACGCGCCAGTACCGCCTGACGGAGCACATGCGCATCCACTCGGGCGAGAAGCCCTACGAGTGCCAGGTGTGCGGTGGCCGCTTCGCCCAGCAGCGCAACCTCATCAGCCATATGAAGATGCACGGTGTAGCGGCTGCGCCCCCCCGTGCCGACCTGTTGGAGGGCGTGCACCCACTGAGCCGCTACGCTGCCGAGCGCCTGGGCCTCACCTCTGACCGTGCTGCCGAGCTGCTGTCCCAGGCCTCCCAGCGCCTACTGGCTGACGCCAAGGCCTCTGAGGGCCTTTACCCGCTGTCCAAGCTGGCTGCCCAACACCTGGGGCTCCTTCATGACAAGATGGAGGCCCTCAGGCTGCCGACTCTGGGGCCTCCAGCCCCTGCCCCTGAGCCACGTGCCATTGGCCGGCACTCCCCCAGCTAAGTGGTGGGGTCTCATGACTCTTCAGTGTAGGACCCACCTCTGTGGGGGGGCAGGACAGGGAGACTCCCTGCATTGTTTCCATTTACTTAAAGACCAGACAAATGAAAGATCAGAAAAAAGCAACCCGAGTGCCTTAGCATTAAACATCAGTCGTTCCTTGAACGTTTGAACAATGCGCTTTCCCGGGACGGTGACCATCAATGCAGACGCAGCTATTGAACCAAAAATAAACGAGCCAAATACAGGAACAGCAGAGGGACCAAACAATGGAGATCCAAGCTCCAAACGTAATGGCTGTGGCCTGAAGCTGTTTAACATGTGACATCATAGTGACATCATAATTATGTTGGGGTGATGTCACAGTGAAGTCGGAGACGAGGAGCCGTACGGCTCTTTTGGACACAATGTTGCCTGGAATTTTGTGATGATATATTGACTTGTTTAAGGTAGCGGTAATCCTGTGCATTCAGGTGACCCCCGCTTTAATACGCAGGAATTATGTCTGTGGTACTTTGGTTAGGGTGGGTGGGGTAGGATTGGAGGAATTTCCTAGCAGGGTGTACGTGTCTTACCTCGGTTCCCTTCTGCATTGTCCCGTCTGGCCCTTCTTATAAAGCACTTTGTTTACAGGAACCAGTCGGCCGGATGGGTTCTGCTGCACAATCAGTACCCCCCCCCCCCCATCTCCAACTGATGCATAATTCATTAAAAAAATGAGATCCCACTACAGTTTACACTTTCAGTTCCCCAGCTAGGCCAGTCGCCTGCACTAGAACTGTAACCAGTTTAACCAGTAACGTACTGTGATAAGCCTGCCTCCGGCCCTAATAGCTGTGAATCTGGACATGAAACAGGCACGAAGGAACAGGAATCAAAATCCAAAAAGTAACAGGAGAAACAAGAAACAGGATTTAATGCGGGGATAAAAAAACAGAGGGAAAGGCGGGAGCCCAAAGCCAAAGGAGACAACGTGCATCCAAGAAGAAAAACAGACGCTGTGTGCTGCCTGCAGGCCCAGTTGAGATCCTCTTATCCGCTTTCCGTAGCATTCCAGTGTGCCTTCTCACCACGGTGGTTTCTGCTCGATGGTCTGCACCGAGGGTTGGTCCCTCAGGTTTTGGGTTCACCCGCCCTGCCGGTGACGTTCATTAGGGCATCTGTCTGTGCTTTCTATTAAGTGTGGTATTGTCGAAATTATAATCTTTAAAAATTTTTAAAGCAACATTTCCTGCAAGATGCTGAGTTTAATTATCTTGTTATATTCATTTGTTACATTTATATTTAAACTTTTTATACCTTGTTGTCAATCATTTGAATGAGGCTAAAGCTTCTTAAAAGTTTGTTACAATATAACATTATACATGCATTGTGATATGTGCATTATATGTTTTTCTTTACATATACTGTATAACATTTAAAATAATACCTTTTATTCTGTGAGTGTATTTTTATTATAATGTTAACGCTGTTTTTGGTCGTGACAATGACAATTTGTGGGTCACATGACTGATCATGTGACATAGGAGGACATAAATGTGTGACGATGAGGTGACTAATTGCTTCTCCTAAGATCCTGTGAATGTCTCATTAGGTCTCTGTTCCAGACCACCAAATAACCTGTGGGAAGACCCCAAGAGCGTGTTGAGCCCCTCCTATAGACAGGCTCCTGAACCCATCTATGCATTAAAACATTGTTGGTTATTCTAATACTACAACCAATGCAGCGGAGTTCTGTTACATTATGGCTCATGAATTGTAGACAAGGGACATTTGCTGCAAAAAAACAGATTTGCACATCATTTACACAAAACTCTAGTTGCTGCAACTGTTTATTTTTGAAAGAAGGTAATCGTTATCATGTCTGTTCCGTATTACCGTTTTACTATCATGTTTCCTTGAGTTTGAGAAGCAGACTGGAATGCATAGCTAAAGTAATCACGGATTGTAGCCTCTGTTTGTCGGGATATGCTGGGGTTGCATTATGTGTTTCGGAGGAGGCGTTTTAGGGTTGGGTCACTGTTTGGAAGGCGGCGGTATCGAGTTCTTGAGCTTTTGAGAAGGCCCATGTCATGGTTATGGGACCACAAGGCACCTAGTGGAGCTCCAAGCATCCAGGAGATCGGCAACTGGGACCCTGAGCAGACACCCTCCCACTCCCTCAATCCCAATGACCATTTGTTCACCCCCTTGCCTGTCCGGCCAAACGCCGCAGGAAGAACAAACGGAGAATGTTTCCTTTGCTAGTCCCTGGAGGGGAGTGACAGGGAGTGAGGAACAGCAGAAGGCAGAGGCTTTGAGTTCTGCGGTGTCTTTGGTGGCTTCTGGGACTGTCCACAAGGGAAGGGACTGTCCGCAAACCGGAGTTCGCCTTGGGGACTGGGGAAGCAGGCGTTTGCTGGGGGGGTCGGGCAGCCAGGGGCTGTGAGGAAAGCTCAGTGTGTGAGAAAATGACTGAAAACTTTGCAATGTGTGTGAAAAAGCAACAGCAAGTGTCTGTTCAGGGAATAGTGTGTGTGCGTGTTGGACTGAGAGGGTAAGAGAGGGTGGGATGGTATTTTCTGGCTCTGCAACAGTCCTGGACAGGGTGTGTGTGTGTGTGTGTGTGTGTGTGTGTGCGGCCAGCCAGCAAAGATGGGAGCTACCCATAGAGTGACTAGACTAGGAATAGAAAGTGGGGGAGGGGGGCATTAATGGATGTGTGACCATGGTGGGGGGGCATTGTTTGACTGAGGAAATGCATCCTTTCAGCCCCACCCTGCCCCTACACTTCTTTTGTCCTCTTTAGAGCAGGTTCTGCTACTAGTGAGTATTTATCACCCTCTACACCAACAGTCTTGGGGGACTAATACTGATTTAGCCTGGCTGTGTGCTGGGGATCTTGGGTTATAAACCTGGCTCACTCTTTTTTTCGGTCTGGCCTGCCGTTTTTCAAAGCTTCGCACTTCGTCCTGA
Source organism: Stomatorhinus ivindoensis (assembly GCA_019775895.2). Classification (NCBI taxonomy): domain Eukaryota; kingdom Metazoa; phylum Chordata; class Actinopteri; order Osteoglossiformes; family Mormyridae; genus Stomatorhinus; species Stomatorhinus ivindoensis. The sequence goes on along the minus strand of JABFEB020000038.1, from coordinate 11,615,158 downwards.
CGGCGGGATGGTAGCGAAGCGCCCCAGGGGAAACGCCAGCCATCCTCAGGTCACGGGTGACATTTCCTATCTGCCAAAAAAAGCCAGCAGACCTGGGGATCGCAGCCCCCATGGGGAGGGGGCCCAGCTGTGAGTGTGTGTCCTCAAAAAACCTCTGATTCTGTTTTCAGCCGATGTTTTCTCGATGGTAGACGCGTCTCCCCAAAATGTATGCGTCAGCTGTGACCTCCTT
>JABFEB020000038.1:11562154-11575275 GCA_019775895.2 Stomatorhinus ivindoensis | reverse complement strand
GTAGGGGCGGGTGCAGCAGGGGGGTGTGAGGGAATAAGCAGAGGAGGGAGGTTTTTTTTTATTGATCTGGCTGTTATTCTGCAAGGGAGGGGGGGATGGTTAGTGCTCTGCTCGCTTCAGACACGCAGCCGGGGGAAGCGTTCAGGCTGGGCTCAAGCAGATGCTGGCTAAATCGACACCGGGACCAAATCCAAAGCCGGTTTTGACATCTGTGAAAATGCAGGAGTGAGACTGGGTGTAACAGGCACAGTCTCAGCATGGACCATTCGGATCGGAACGCGGGGATCCCGCACACGGGGAAATAGCACTGGGTGTGAGAGGCTGGCGTAGAAATATAGAGACACAGAAATTAGCACATGGGGGGGGAGGAGAGAGGCAGAGGGAACTGAAGAGAAGGGATGGCTGCCTGCGGGGGTGTCTGCAATGAGGGGTGAGGGATGGGGGACAGGAGGGTGGGGGAGGTGGGTGTTACTGACAGGGAGTGTGGGGAGGCAGCAGTGTGGGGGCGTTTCTGCAGGGGAGGAGTGCCATGCTCTGGCTCTGGGGAGATGTGATTCACTCAGGTGTGACAGCGAACTTTAATTACCTGCGTGTCCTGCAGCCCGGCTTGTGTGGGGGGAACCTATTGTGGGGGTGCCAGTGCGTAGGTGTGTGTGTGATTGCGTGTGCCTGTGTGTGATTGTGTGTATGTGATTGTGTTTGTGACTACGTGTGTGATCGCATGTGTGTGTGTGTGATTATGTACGTGTGATTGCGCATGCGTGTATATGTGATTTGATGTGTGTATGTTTGTGTAATTGTATAGGTTCAAATGACTGATTATGTAGGTGTGCATCAGTGAGTCTATGTGTGATTGTGTGGGTGATTAGGTGTGTATAAATGTATATGATTGCGCATGTGATTTTGTAAGTGTGTATATGTGATTGTGTATATATGTGATTGAATACGTGTATATGTGTGTGATTTTGTGTTTGTATGTGTGATTGTGTAGGTGTGTAATTCTGCATGTGTGTGATTGTGTAACTGTGTATAAGTGATTGTATGTATGTATGATTGTGTAGGTGTGTATAAGTGATTGTGTGTGTGTATGTGTGCGTGCCTTCAGTGGTATTCTGTCTCATATTTAAGTAGCCGGTCACAGATGCTTATCCAAGATGGACGTTCCCTGGGCTGTGTGGATCCAGGTCCTGATGCGAAGCCACCGAACAAGCCGTGGGCTGCTGCTTTCTAAAATCAGCTGCTTCTGCAGAACGAGCAGCCGCAGAAGACGGCAGATCCCCACCACACTCCCCGCGCCCACACAGCCGCCCCATGCTATTTTATCCACGGACTCTCTTCCGAGTGACGTCTCCAATTACCTACAATATGACGTTGAGTGTATTTCCATAAAGCTGACATCTGATTGGGAATCCCGGAAAGACTTGGGGTCTGATGTTACTAAAAATGTCCTTTTTTAAAAAACCAATGTTCTCACTGTAGAGTGGATCCCCTCTGTCTGTATTGATTCATCTTACAACCAAGGGATGATATTTTTCATCGTTTAGCTCTAATGCTGATTCATAATTGGCATTCCTAGGTACATCCTCACACTAATTACCCAGCTTAATATCTGATATCAACCCCATTTCTTTAGTGGCATTCTCATGCCTGCTACCACTGGTGCTGAACAAATGACGCAAGGATACCTGGGAGAAGTGAAAAAGCATTAAGAATGACTTTAATCATTTTGTAGATTGAATGAAATATCAAACATGGTAAAAATAAATTGCCTGAATAAAACAGTTTTGAAGTTGTTGATCTGTCATTTTTTCTGCCTTTCAAAAGTTAGTCCCGCTTTCTTTCCTTGTTCATTCTGGGTCTTTTCCTTTAGTCTTTCCATGCTGGTAACTTTTGCTTCAAACTAATATATTAGCCTAAAATTTTATTTATGTTGATATGTATCAAGCAAAATCACAGGTAGAGTTATATATCTTTACTCCAGGTACAATCTCTCATTATTTGATGTGGTGTGAGCATGCAGTTTACTTTTTGAATTTCATGCCTCAGTGGTAGAATAGTTGCTTTACACTTCAAAGGCTGGTGCTTTGGATCCCATGCCTGTTCTGTTTTCGTGCATAATCTGTATTGTCCATTGCTTTTCTCCCATATCATAAAACGCATGTAGTGAGGTGAACTAGTGTTCTTAAATAGCCCATATATGTACCCTGTGATGGACAGGCATCCCACCCAAAGCCCACCCCCCTCTCCACATTCACCCTAGGTGCTAGCATCACCATGACCTAGTACTGGATGAGTAGTTGCAAAACGGACGAATAAATGTCCATAATGTACAAACATAGACCCATTTTTGTTGCCTGCTTCTCTGGGGATTTAGTAGTGATGGACAAAATGACACATCATGAACCATTTGCTGTTTTTTTTCACCCCACTAGATGGTGCTCTCTATTTTAAAAAGGGCACAGAGCATGCCCAAGCAAGCCAAGAGCACCATCTAGTGGGGTCAAAAAATACATCACATGATTAGTGTGGCCTAATTTGTCCATCACTATAATTTAACAATACCGCTGAGCGTCAACATTCAGATAAAATAAGTTTAGTGCTCATTTCTGCCATTATCCCATTCACTTGAGTTTCCAGTTGATATTTACCGAAGTGCTGCTGAATATCAAATCCATCCCTCCCTATCTCTCTGATAGTACATTTTCTTATGGCCTTGTTTTTAAGGAATAAACAACTGAAGTTGGTGATAAAGACAGCCTGATACCTTCATGATATTAGGCCACAATCTGGATCACAACCTCCTACTTCATCCAAACAGATCAGCTGACCTGTGGAGTTCTCATCACAAAGAGGAACAGTTCAGCAAACACATAATGAGCCCTTTGTTCCAACTTTTACTGGAAGGTTGCAGACATTTTCTGCTGAAATATTCATTTCTGACCCTTCCGAGATCTCTAAATTGTACAACTAAGTCACCATTCATCTTATGGAAAATAGCAACCAAACAGTGAAGGTGTTTCTTCTAAAGTATCACGAACCCACTGTGTCCATCTGTCCATCTTCCGGGCAGGTATCAGGGTCGAAGGATTCCTGGAACTCATCCCAGACAGCACAGGACGAAGGTACAAGAGCAGTCGTACACTCAGAAACGCCACTTCACACGTTATATTTAGCCAACACATTATTTAGATTAACCAGAGTCACGAATCTTCGCAACGTATATGGCTTATATGTGTGAATACTGCTTCAAAAAAAGTCAGCGTACATTGCTGAATGAAATAATCTGTGTAAAACAGAACAAGAATCATCCCTTTTCATTCCATGTCAGAGTTTGTAGTAAACAATTACTCAGACAGTTGGCTAACCACGGGAGATAATGAGACGTGTAATAAACTTGCGTCTATGTCGTCTATGTATTAGCGTGATATGAATAAAATGCACCACCAGCACCACCATTTTTTTCTTTTTAAAGCAGTTAGAAATGTGACTCGTTTAACGATGATTTCTGTGACAAAAAGTCCTGCCAGCATCCATGAACTATCCCAAGAATTACGTTAACCGTACATTTCTAACTTTAAAGGAAATTGCCGCAGAAACATTCCCCACGATTTTGATAAATCAATGAATACGAACGCCACTTTTTTTCTGTGCACGGACAAGTGCGGGATTTCCCTAAAATATTCAGTCACAGCAGATGATGATATCCAAACAAGCTTTACGTACAGTTCAGTGCTAACGTAACATTGACTTTTATTTCCCATCCCAGTAACCAGCATGCATAGTATACATCTTCGTACAAACTCGTCTTTTATTGCCCATGAAACGTCAAAGTCGTGATAATACCAAATGACGTACGTATATTCTAATCTAAATTATTAGTCTGAAATAAATTGCCAATGGGTTTAATAAACGTCTGTAATCCGATATTAAGATTAATATAAATTTTAGAATATTATTATACAATCATGCATTATTCATGCTTTCGTGTATATCCCATTCGTGCTCTTAATAAGCTTTTGTCGAAGCAGCCCTCGTCAAGCAGTCTGCCTGCGGATCCTTCTTCTGTGAATATACCTGCGAGCTTTACCGAAGTTTGGGGATCGTCACTTTCACGGCGTGGCTTTTTGCTTGCAATGCGACACTTATTGTACCAGTTTGGTATTTCCGGTTGGTGGAGAGAGCGGCGGGCAGAGGATTCGCGCGTCCGAGCTGGAGCTTTCAACGTGACACAACATTCACGACAGATACAGCTGGGTTTGCCCTCTTCGACTCAGCCATACAGAGAAAATCAGTCACCAGGAGGCGTTTTTCCCCCCCTGGCATTTCACGTAGAGGTAGAGGTCGGACAGATGCCTCCTAAAACCTGGAGATGCTGTAGTCGCGATAAGCGACGCTTTAACAGCTTCCTTTCGCAACCAGTATCTCGTTGTGAGCCGGTTTACTTTGTAACCCCTCAGCAAAACGGATCATGTAGAATAATAATAATAATAATAATAATAATAATAATAATAATAATAATAATAATAAATAGAGAGAAAGTATTTCGTTGCATGATCACATATAATAAAGACGGATTTCTCTTTCCAGCTCAGTGTATTCATGGATATAAAACATTATCATTCGAAGGGCGATTTGCAGTTTCTAGCGTGATGACCACTGATAACTTAATTGGGTAGACACTGTAGCCACACTAATCTAGTAGCAACACAAATTAAAAATGTACAACATACTTGATCGCGCTTAACATGCGCTACATGTTAACCATATGGTGAATGTGATGATGCTACATATGAACCTGCCTGTTGAATGATTTTATAGCACAAGTTGCGTTCGAGTTGTATTTTAATCGTATATGTATATTAGCATGCATCCTTATCAGTAAACAGCTCATTCATATTAATCAAATACTAAAAAATCACTTTCTATTGCAAGTCTACACTATTTGCTTGAACATCTATATGTATTTGGATAAACCACTAAAATGATTTTTATTTTGCGGAGGTACAACTTGAAAATAAAAAGTAAAGACCTAAACAGCTACCCCTGTATTTTTAGATGTAAAATTACATATAATTCACCTAGCTATATATATTTAGAAGAACAAACAACTTTGTTCTTTCCATATTCAATGCCCGTAAAACGACAGCCTCTCTGCTTCCTCTCTCGCTCTATCTCCGCAAGGAAGCCAGGCTTTATAAATAGCAACCCGTTGACAACATCTTCTCAATGACGTAGGAAATGCACGTAGATGTGTAGGTGATGTTTTTCAGTGAATGAGTCCCCCCCCCTTCCCTGAAATCCCAACCTTGTTACTAGTACTACGGGATCTCTATAAAAAGCGTACGATAGATGGGAGAGCCGGTTGTTGGAAGCCGCGAGTTTCCAGGTAGAGGTGAACACCCCGAAACGGATGAAAAGAGAGGAGAAGCAGCTGGACCAGTAGCAGGGTAATAGCGCGTTATCTAACGCTGACCTGATGCTACTAACACCTCCTGCAGTTTTTATTTTCAGTTATCATGAAAACTTCCTCCGCGTCTAAGATGAGCTGAATCGGGGAGCCTTGCACGTGAGAAAAACCAGGTAAGTTCCATTTCACGCTTTTTCGTCTTCATGTTCATTGTGGCGCTTTATTACACTCGCAGATCATTTACGTCCTACGGGGTAAATGTAAAACATCGTGGAGCTGGCAGACAGTATCCCGGCGAGTCCTCCACAGTCTCTGCTCGTTGATTTCGTGCGATTGTTTTCTGGTGCGTGTGTTTTCGCTGAAATACGGCGGATTGCGGAAGGGTTGAAAGTTGCTGCAGTGTGACTCACTTTCACACACGTGGGCCGAGGACAGCTGGAAGGAAGCCGCTGGGATCGGCTTTTCTGAGCCGCCTGGCGCCGTGTGCCACGTATACTCCGAGTGTTATATGTGCCTTAAGTATGTTACAAGCCAAAAAATAGCCAGACTACATGTGACAGCTATCGTTCGCTCTTATTAGGTTACATGCACGATTCAATTGCTTAAAGGTCACCCTTTGCAGGAACCGGCGCCATAAGCATCAGGTGACTGATATCACGTATGATTTTATTTGAAGATATTCGCGTTATAAAGAAACACTATAAAGGCAATTTGCCACGAGAACAGTCGCGGCTAAGTATCTAGAGCCAGCAAGAAACGCCTGAATTATATGCTGGCTGGCATTCATATTCGTTGTAACTTATGTATTTTCCATATATCCGGACAAAAAAATTTCATTTTCAAACGCTTTTCAGTGAGGAGGACTGTCTTGTCATTCAAATAATTTATTTTGCATCAGTATTAGTAAATCAGTATTAGAAAATCAGCATACTTTTCGGGGTAGTTTGAAGCAATCTAAAGTATTCCCCTCATCGCTATTTATCTTCATGTGGTATTAAAAACCGATTATCATTATTATTAATATTTACTCACTGCGAAATTGTGACTGAGCGCCATTCTTTGAAGTGAGGCTGTTACGATCTTATTTAGCATGCAGCAGCCATCACCCGGGGCCAGTGGGCGTACGGGGAATCACAAACCGCCCCCTGCCCCCGCATCGATGGAATACCGAAAGGGACTGGGGATAGGAGAGTGCAACCCCCTCGCCGCCCCCGAACCCTGTCCCCCTTTCCGTCGCTCCCAGTGGGAATCGGTATTGGGAAGTTTCCGGTTGTGTGACGTACATACCCACTGACCGGTATGCACTGCTTATTTTAAATATCTGATTATCAGATGTATACCCTCAGTATTTTCTTTTCTTTCAACCGAATTTGGAACCGCCATGTAATATTTTATGCATTTATTCCTTTCAACCCTTTCGTTTTTTTTTTGTTGAAATTTTGTGACGTGTATTCGGACGCTCTAGTGGGCTCTGCGTCATTCTTGCGCACTTTGCGGATGATTCTCAGTCACCTACTGTAACCCCTTAAAGGGACAGCACAGACGTAGTCCACAATGCCACCGCAGTGCGAACCTCATGTGAGGTAGTGCCCGAGTTGTGGGTGGTATTGGGAGAGCTGTCACTGGGGGGCGGGGGGGTTCCTTCCTGGGGCGTTTTACTGAGTGCCGCGCTCCGCGCTGCATGGTAATTGAAAATATTTCTTTAGTTAACTTAATCGCTCCTGGTGCTGTGGAGATGTTGTAACAATTCTGGACATTTTAAGAGAAAAAAACGACGCAGGGATTTATGAAATGAATAGCATACAGACAATGTTGAACAATGAACATTAAATGCACGAATTTCAATATCTCTGTTTTTTTTAAATTATCATTGAATCTAGGTAAATGGGGGAACCTTGGTTACTGGAAACTCAAATTAATTAAATTGCCGAAGGTATAGGCGTAAGTTGAGATACCACATATTTTTATGTTTCGGTTCTTACGACAGAGCGTTTCTGCACCTTCTTGATACCGAGGAAACAAACTGGTCTGTGGACTGGTGCTGATTTGGACGCCGAATTAATTGCCGAATTCCGTGTCCAAAGCCCTGTAACGTGAATGGTAGAAAAGTCAACATTTTTATTTAAAATTCATTTTCGCTTGCATCGTCAGTTGTGTTCCGCAGTATTTGATATCTATTCGCCCCCCTACTTAAGAGGATTTGGTAGCCTATTTCTTATTTAATACATTTATTTCTGTAGAAACCAACGAGAAGTAACATGTGAAGTCAGGACAGAAACGCGCCTTTAGCGCAAGAAAATGAACACTTGTAGTCTTATGCCTAACAAATGGAAACAAGTTTACTAGCGAAGTGGCCGACCGATTTACAAAGTAAGCAAACCATTAACACTACTTAATTACACTCATTTCCCGTTCATCTTATGGATGGTGAGGATGTATGCGTGTTGCGTGCGGGAAGGGGGTTTATTTCCACTAGAGACACGAAAACGAGGGTGGGGGATATCGCTGTCAGCACCGTGGACAGCGACGGACTGTGAACGTGGAGTGAGTCGTTGGTAACAGAGTATCAATATAACATGAGCTACAGCTAAATATTAGGATCCTCTATTACTTAGATAACCAATCACTATGCAATGAACAAATCACTTCGAATAGTGAGTTTCACTGAAGACCTATATATGTAGCAATGACTTTAAAAAATAGCGATAAAGTGCCGAGGAAGACGTCATTCTCGTTGACGTCAGAGCCCATCGAATTCCCGTTTCTGTTTAGAACAGGAAGTTCCCCTAAGGGGTCGTCCAGTCATTAAAAAAGATCGACAGCGGCGTCACGGCGAACTGCGTAACGGGGCGATCTGATGTGAGATTTACAGCCAGAAAAGGAACAATATATGCCTCTTAAGACAATAGATCATACACAGCATTGTATACGTGAGAGGAATTACAGACGAAGGAATTCGATACACTATGATCCAACGATAACGTAAAACTTTGTTTTGTATAAGGTTCTCAATGTTAACAGATTACTTGAGGATCGAATTGAATGTTTTTGTGCATAAATGAAAGCTATGCCTTCTATTTATTTATTTGGGGGGGGGGGGTTCTGATTAAAATGAATATGACAACATGCTGAATTATCGGAAATCTAGCTTGACGAAAACCTTAGATATCAGCCTTCCTACTTTTCTTCCTTTTCCTGAGTCTAAAGCACCTTTTCGCGTTCTCTTTGCATATTTGTCTAAGAAATAGCCAACTTTAATACACACGGAAAGCCATCTTACGTCAACAGTCAGCAATATTTTTGTAACGGGAATGGGAAGAGTACAGTGTGTTACAGTAAATTAGCTGGACACTTTATTGTGGTGCTGTATTGGTGTGTTATCAGTTAATCAGTCATTCAGACGTCAGTCAGTTTCATACGAATATCAGTCTTAACACACCTTCCACAGTGGGCACCCCCCCCCCCCCCAGTAAGAGATAAGCTGTATCAATACTGTTCTCTAAAACTCAGAAATGGGTCCAGCCCACCTTCACAGGACAGAATGAGAGTGTTATGGAGAAGAGAAGAATTGCTGAAGTTCTCTAATCTCAGTCCTAGGACCTCCCTTCTTGCACATTTCCATAAAACTCTCATCGTTTTCCCTATGCATTCATATCCAAGAGATAGGCAAAGAGACCAGGATGTTTTAGAGTCAAATCCAGGGTAGTAGCATCTCTTTAGGAGAGACCCTGTGGTACTGTCCCCTTAAGTACAATCACTGCAAAGTCTTATCTACTTTATAAAAATACCAGCTGCAGAAATGTAGACTAGGGTTAACTTTTCTGTGTTCTGCAATGTTGTTATAAAATTAAGAGACCATGTCTAAACACTGTACAGTATTTCTTTGAACTACAGGCTGAAATGTTTCTATCTTTCCAAGTGTTGTATTTGTCTGGGCACATTCCATGTTATTGTGATGTTATGTGTTCGAATTTGCTCATTCATGTGTCCTCAAGCCAAGCCCATGGCCAGCGAAGGCTCTGACAGTGACAAACTGAGACTCCACTTAACGCCACCTAATTGACAGGTGTTGTGTGGGCATTGGCTTCACTGCAGTGTCCTGCACAGATACAGAAGTCCTGCTCAGTGTGCACTGACGTTCGGCGCTGATGTTCAGACGCTGGTCTGCTTCATTAATGGTGCCACAAGCAGGGTAGTCTGGGCGGTCCTGACCCGGACACTGAGCAGCTTCCTGCGATCCCCTGCTATATTCAGGTCAGCAGAATCAGCGATCTCTTAGCTACGTTTCAGCACCTTGGCTCTAGACTGCTTACTGGTAAAAATGTCTGACAGTACAGTAACAGTCTACAGTCATGGCTACTGACGCCTGGCTACAGCTCAGCGGTGCTCACCGACAGGAGGCGGTCCAGCATCCCAACCCCCCCTGCTAATTCTGCTGCTTTCAGGTCCCTGGTCACTCTTGACTTACCCGACCCCATTCTGACAGAGAAGGGTTTGACACGTGTCATGGTTCCCAAGGTGACAGTGAAACTTCCTGGCCTTTACTGTGTGTGTCTCTGTGTCTCAGAAGTAGCCTCAGTGTAGCTGTATAAGTGGCAAAGACTTGCCAAGGTACTTGAGGTGCATTAATGCACAGGATTACCCAGGCTTGAGCCCAGGGGCCAGCTCTAACAAGAGGCCTCAGGTAACCTTGTTTAATAAAATGTCAACAACTTTTACCATCACTAGCCCTTCACCGCTAGTCAATAATTTTAATAGAATAAATGGGTGGAGTGACAACTGAAATAGCCCAGGGGCCTGTGACAATGTTAATGTGCCTTTGCATGGCACCCTAAATGCCCATGAGGAAATGCCTGTCACACTCCTGTAAAACATCTGTATGGATACTTATGGGAAGATATGTTTTTTTGTCAATTTACAATTTGTACAAATGTACAGCTTTCATTTGCGTGTGCCCACATATATCTATGTGTGCAGTTATGCATGTAAATGTTAATATCTGCATGTGCCTGTTCCTGTGTGTAGTCAGGTGGTCTCAGATCCTTGCAGCAGATGTCTGTGGTGTTTCAACCGTAAACCAATACGATTCCGCCGTTTCCAGTTTCCAGGGTGACTCCTGCACTACTCCTCCTCTTGCTCTGCTGTTTCCATGGTTACCGTGGCTTTAGATTGTTACTGTAGCGACAGCACCATGGTAACAGTCTACAGCCATGGTCGCCAGGGGGCAGATACCACGGCAATTCCGGAATGCGGTGGACAGTACAGTGTTATTGAACACCTGTGGACCTCCAGGTACACTGAGAATCACTCCCTTAGCGAGCCAAAGAGCATCATTAACCTGTGAAAAGTAGAAGCACAGAACTGTCAAACAGTGGAACTGTTTTCTCGTTCTCCCCATCTTCGCCTCTCTCTCACTCTCTCATACGCCATTGCTTCTCCACATCAGGTTGTAAACTTCTTTACCTAGCCTGATTGCACAGCTACAGCGATGGAAACCAGGCTACAGATGGACTCATAGGATGGCATGGCAGAGCTTGCTCTGTGCTGTGGAAACCACTGTTGGTCAGTTCCCATTAAGGCCTGTGCTTACACATAACCATAACACACTTTAAAGGTCAGCCGTTCAAACTTAAACTGTTGTCATGCTGACAGCATGAATCACAGCCCCGTGGGAAGACAGACAGGCGGATTGCTGCATCATTTCGTTAGAGGCAATGAGATTTCTATTGTATCTCATACAAGTGCAGGGTGGTATGAATTTAGCAGAATGAGTAAAGAAGCAGGATAGTGATTTATCATGTCAGAGAAGAATGCAGATATGCAGGTGGGCATGTTGGATACAGGAACTGAGAAAACTCACTTTCTGTAAATGTAGGTGTTTGGGTTCACCTAGCAACCCTTAGAGGATCAGAATCTAAAGGAAACATTAAGCTGACCAGCTGCAGAACCACCCAGCGTACGCCTCTTTGAACAGAGACATTAGCCTTAGAGGACGCCGTGTTATCTCCTTATTAATTCCATAGGGTTATGAATTATGTTACACCTCCAGGGTCAGTTAAGCGAGCGCCGTTGCGCCTGCGGAATTAATGCCGCGTATGCTCGCTCGCACCCGATGAAACCTGCAGACTTCCCTAGGGGAACCCTGGCCATGGGAGGGAACGTCACGTAGAGTCCGTCCGCTGCCTGTAACACACTCAAGTACGTGTGTCGACTGAGCTTTCTGAAATGAAAGTGGACAATGCGTTACGGATACTGAATATGTCTATAACACAACTGAATCAATGGTTGGGGAATCTGATTGAAAACGACCTGGCACTAAATTATCTATCACACGTCGTACATGCACCCGTCTCAACCCATTACATTTGCTTTAAATCCGTCCAAAATACGTAAATGTTCTAATGGATGACTGCTTCTGATATAAGCGTTTGTGTACCGTTTTTAAAGTATATATGAATTTTATATTTCGAAAAAATAAGCAAAAGAAATTGTACGCATGTCCAAGCATTTTTGTTCTTTGCTGATCGATGTTTTCTCGGTTGGTAAACCCGCATTTCGTTTGTGACGTTCCTAACACGTTCGCGCCATCTAGAGGCACAAAGTCGCTAGTGAGGGAAAGCCACGTCCACAAAAGGAGTATTTATTAAGTAAAGTTGAAGTTAATGGCCGCCCACCGGTCGATCGCGCGTCTCACTGTGAAAAAGGTTTGGGACTGCTGTCTTAAGTTATGCAGTGCATTACGAGGTATATGGTTATTTTCCGCCAAAAAGGAGATTAATTAACTATTGTGCCTTCCTGACTGTTTGGTTCTTAGCATGAAACTATTTCATAAATATGCATATTTGTCTGCAGGTGTAATTATGGCTGATTAATGAAGTTTGGTGACGCATCTCTGTCATGTTATGACGCGCAACTCATACCTGAAACTATGTAACCGTACAATTTTTATATTCAATAAATTTGTGAATGGAAATATATATGACAATAATACAGTTCTTTCTGTTTGTGTGTGTATTAACTGTTAACAATGTTGCTTAAAATGCAAAGGTGCCCATATATAACACTATATATTGGCATGTATCAGTATGTATAGCTTGTTAAAAAAAAACACATGGAAGAACAATGTTTTTAATTAAGAAATATTTTACCTAGCTGGGTCCTGAACTTATGACCACCGAAATGAGAGAACATACATAGGCACAGACACAGATGTAGAGACCACAGAGGTCTAGATAAATATGAATAGACTGCACAGTGAAGCCAGCCCAGACAGGGGTAGAAAGACCACACGTACCCAGACAGCGGCACAGAGACCAGACAAAGCCCTGACAGAGGCAGAAAGACCACACAGAGCCAGAGACAAATGTAGATAGACCACACAGAGGCAGAGAGACCAGATTGAAGCCAAGACAGAGGTAGAGAGATTGGACTGAGGCTCCGATAAAGGCAGAGAGGCCCCACAGAGACCCAGACAGAGACAGAGAGACCACACAGGGGCCCAGACAGGCAGAGAGACCGAACTGAAGCCCAGATAGTGGCAGAGAGACCACACAGAGACCATACTTCAGCTATAATAATGTTCTTGAGCTCCTGAGAGAAAGAGACCCACTGCCCTGCACTGTAAGAGCCTATGTGCTATGTAGTGTATAACCAGCACATAAACTCTTACTGTTCTGGGCAGAAGGCAGTTTATGGGGGGGGGGGGGGGGGGGGG
>JABFEB020000038.1:11491358-11501466 GCA_019775895.2 Stomatorhinus ivindoensis | reverse complement strand
TACCCACTGAGACATCATTACCCTCTGAGACATCATTACCCACTGAGACATCATTACCCACTGAGACATCATTACCCATTGAGACATCATTACCCTCTGAGACATCATTAACCACTGAGACATCATTACCCTCTGAGACATCATTACCTATTGAGACATCATTACCCACTGAGACATCATTCCCCTTTGAGACATCATTACCCTCTGAGACATCATTACCCACTGAGACATCATTATCCTCTAAAACATCATTACCCACTGAGACATCATTCCCCTCAGAGACATCATTACCCACTGAGACATCATTACCCACTGAGACATCATTACCGATTGAGACATCATTACCGATTGAGTCATCATTACCCACTGAGACATCATTACCTATTGAGACAATGCTACCAACTGAGCCGACACTATACACACTGATACCTCACTACATGCTGAAATATAATTACACACTGATATAACACTATGCACTGACAAAACTATCAAATGACATGGTGCTTCTGACTTAAAATGGTCAAAAATCCTCCATGAAAACCAAGTCCACAAATTACACATTTATTTGACATGCAAGACATATTTTGTCGTACCTTAAAATATATATCAAAAAATTAACAATATTCAATATGCAAATACAAAAAAAATGAATTTCACGTTGAAATGCAGCACAATGTCATTACATGACTGAAAGTAAATATTGAATTTGGCATTAGATGAAAGAGTGCTTCTGGCTTAATGATTTCTCTTTAATTATTTCTGCTGCAATACATTAAGAAACAATTATTATTAACCTATGAGCTCTGGCCATTCAGATCAACCTATTACCCCATTTCAGCTTTGCTATATTAGAAAACTCAAATATGTGTTTATATTAAAATAACATATTAGCAGCTAGCTTCCAAGTCTGACTTCCTCAGAGCCAAAGACCCTGGCTTTAAGGACTACAACGCCATCCACCCGCTATGCACCACAGACCCACACGCACACATGCCCGCTGGTAACTGATAATTACTCATGCTTGAGTCATTTGACATTAGCTTGTGCAACTAGAATTGTCACTTGAACATCATGTGTATAGCAATGGAGGGGACCAGAATTATCACTCTGATGATTAAGAAAGAATCTCAGCTGTCCAGCAAAAGCTTTCAAGAAAAGTGAGAGAAAATCCATTGAGCCTCAAACATTGGCTACGATGGAAGCAACTGGACAGCCTTTGGCAGATTGACATTAGGACTGAGGACCCAGGGAACGATGTGGAAATTGACTAGATCAACTCAAACTCCCATCTGTCCTGCCAGTTCAGCAATGTCCAACTCTTCTGAGAAACTGTTTATTTGCCCTTTCGGTGGTTTTCATAAAATGGGCAGAATTGTAATCAGCTCTCGGCTTTGATTTTCTTTCCGTACAGTGTTGTAGCACACAAAAGGCCGTCGGCAATAAGGAGAGGTTCTCTGCATCGCTGCTAAATAGACTCGGCTCGTCAGCACATATGCCCACGTGCACAAACCACCCGCATGCCAGGTCCGCATCTGGCCTATGAAAAATCTCAACATAGCATGTAAATGTGGCAGCATATCACCTACAATGTCTCTCCAGGTCCCCTTTTCCAGGGCAGCCAGCCTAATGTGGGTTAATGGCCCGTGAAGAAGCCCCTATTCCTTTGGGAAAAGTGGCCGTGTACAGCCTTCTCCACTAATCTGCCTATCACCCACACTTCTTAATAACAATCTCATGCTTCCTTTTTCCGTCACCTGTTTGTGAGGCTCTCATTTTTCTTACATTATTTTGAATCAAAGAATCTGATATCCACATTTGCCAAGGTTGCCTGTCTGTCTGTTTTACTATCTTTATCGGGAAGATAGTTCTGCTCATGCACACCAGCAATGGTCAACCATTTATTTATAAGACTTTAATTCCACGTTCCCATATATTTTGCCAGGTATATTGCTTGTGGAACTTAATATTACAAAACATGAAGTTAACCAGAAGACAAAAAGATATCTACTATAGAATGAGATCTGGGTGCACTAGATATGGGACCCAGTTGCCGGTGACTATGCTAGTGACAATTCCTCCGTGGTGGGCGTGGCAGCCTCGTTTTCCTCATGACAGCTTTGAAAAGGCACTTTAAAAGCTTGACTGCAGAACACGATGAGCATCACTTTGTCTCCCCACAGCCAGGATGGCCAAGGGTGGCTTTTGCTCCTGTACTAAAGTAATCTTTTGCAAGTTAATTAAAAAAATGAAAGCATTCCAATTTAATTACACATACATCTAAGCTTTAATGTTAATTCTATATGCATAATTTCTTTTATTGCATAGGTTACCTTTTCATACCACAGGGAGGGAATAGCATGACCATCAACTTTAAATAGAGACTTACAGTATTCCTTTCTGCTCGTAAACAATGCGGGAGCTTCAGTCATGGCATCGCTCAATCCCAGAATCCATAGCTAAAATCAAAACATTCAGTTGGCTTTTGAAAATGGGAAAGGAGAGGAACCATTGTTTCTTGGTTGATTTTGTTTTTTAAAAATTGCCAAATGACCAAGAGGATAACAAAATATGATGATTTGCAATATTTATTTTATTTTATTGAAGGCTAATACCTTAAAAGGAGGATCCTTCCAGTAAATGCACTTTCGATGGCTGTCAGGCTGCTATTTTTAGAATCATTTGTCAGATTTTTTGAAATACTTTTATGTTGAACCTGCTGTATTTGAGTCATACAACACTGATACAAGCATAATTTATTTTTTGTCTTTATTTTGAGATTTTTGTTTGGAATACATTTCTATATTGAATATACAGATTATAAGATCTTTTTAATGTATGACAGTATAACTGTTTAAGCAATTTGTCACATCAATTGTGGTAAAAAGAAATTAACGGCCTAATATGCAGGCCTATGTATGTATGCCGCGTGTCCTATGTAGTATCTTGAGTCACAAGTGTAGTAAAATATACAGTAACAAAGTCAAAAGTTTGGACACACCAAGCCACCTACAAAGGAGAGTGATAGTGTCGCATCACATGACCTGGCCACCTGACATAAACACAATAGAAATGGTTTTGGAGGAGTTTGACCAGAGAGTGAAGGAAAATTGGCCAATGAGAGCTCAGCATTTGTGGCACCTCCTTCAGGACAGCAGGAGCAGCATCCCAGGAGGCCACCTCATGGAACTGGTGTGGAGGAGACAGTAGGTCAGACAGTCCCTGGGACAATTGGGGTTAAGGGCCTTACTCAAGGGCCCAAAGGTGGGATCACTCTGCTGACCCAGGGATTTGAACCTGCAACCTTCTGAGTTCCACCTCACAGAGCTGCCCCCCCCCAAGCTTTTGACTGGCATTATACATGAAGAACTTCAACCGATATTTAACCAATAGTTGAGGAACAGCTCTATTGAACAACATCTGATTTGCAAGACAAGTTTCTGCACAAGAATATCTGTCAGACTGCGGTACAATACAACAGCAGCTGTATAAATGCAACAGAAATAATTTCGTTCCACACACATTCCGAATAGTGCTGTGTGGTGATGAACAGTGCTTGCATTCTGACTGTATATTTGTTTTGGATTTTATTTAGAAACTGCTACACACACCATTTATCACACTTTAACACACAGCATGGAACAAGAAGGGAGCTGTTTGCATGGGGAAAGAACCACAAACAGCACAGATGTCCACATATTGAATGTCAGTAATTCATTTGCTGAGCATTTTTGGAGAACCACGATGATACAGGCGCTATATAAAAAATAAAATGAATTGAACTGAAATTGCCAGCTGCACACATGCAGTGCGCAATCTTCTGCAGGCGTTTCCTGTGGCCTTTTTCCTCTTCGTAAAAAAACTCTGCTGTGTTTTCGAAGGCCCCTAAAGCCCAGCAGAGGCGAGAGACGGTCAGAGATGCGGTGCGTTAGTATACAGCGGACTGCAGCGATTTTTATCGGCTACCGTTTGTACTGAAATGAAAAGAAAATAAACAGGATTGCCCTAAATACAGACTATGCCCTTAGTGCTGTAGGAGGCCGTGTTCTGTTTGCGGCGGACGTGCTAGGTGTTCATTCTCTCTCTCTCTCTTTTTTGGGGGGGGGGCGAGTACCTATATGTCTGTCATCATCTGAATACCCTTGCAACAGACGGAATCACCGTTTCAATTACTGTTTATCTCTGAATTTCCGCTATAAGTCGCGATTTCAATGCATAAATTGGATCGGTGTTATCCCACAGATAATTTATGCGCGGGCTGGTTCGTATTTCTAATGTAATAAGATTCACCTTGAATAAAGTATAAAGCGGCTCTGAACGGGCCATCTGAACGTTAAAGAAAACATACGGTGCGCATCGTCAGTGGCCCTTTCATGGACTCGGCACATCGCTGCCATCCTGAGTCCTCAGTGAAAAGCGAAAGCGGCGCAGCGACTCGCGGAGAGAGAGAAGGAGGGAGGGACGGAGAGAAGGAGGCAGAGAAAAACAACGCTGTCTCCCCCGTCTTGTCCGCTGACAGGCGTCAAACAGCACACATGGTGAAGTGATTGAATTGTTGTCCGGGATCCTGGAAGAAGGAGTCGTGGTTCTCCTTCCTCGGGTCTTGCTGTGGAGATGTAACGATTAGGACTACAGGAGAAATCAATAATAAAAAAAATCCTTTTGCAACGTGGAAACAAGCGAAAGCATCAGATTCTTTGCCAGTCCTAGCCGTAATTTGCTTTAGCCGGTCTTCGTCTATTTTAGTTTGATTGCTTTTGAAAATTAGAGTTTAATAGGTTGCATGTCATAAATTTGTCCTTTACCTTGTCTCGATGGGAGCGTCATGATCGACTCACAAGAAATTTCTCCCTTAACTGGCCCAGCCCCTTGACTAGGGGGGAGTCGCACGTCGCAAAACAAACACGCCTGACTTCTTTCCTATGCTGTTATTTAGAGTGAAGCCAAAACATGTGGGTCAGTCTGGACTGAACCGAACTGTCTCCTGCAGCTCTCTCAATGTCAGAGGATATGT
Source organism: Stomatorhinus ivindoensis (assembly GCA_019775895.2). NCBI lineage: Eukaryota > Metazoa > Chordata > Actinopteri > Osteoglossiformes > Mormyridae > Stomatorhinus > Stomatorhinus ivindoensis. The sequence continues at coordinate 11,496,455 of JABFEB020000038.1, read as the reverse complement.
GACAAAGTGTCTTTTATTTCCTTAAGTGGATATAACACTGAATTTAGCAGAAAAGATAACATTCTGCTCCTCGGGAAATGTCTTCGGAATTTTCGGATACTATTTTCTGCACGGAAATTTATGGGATTGCGGTAATCAGATACAGTAGGCGACATCTCAGAAAGCATCCAGTATCTCAGAGAGGATCAAGACTATAAATAAGCTCAAACAAATAACGCACAAGTCATTGACCGGCTACCCCGCAAATAATGCAACGCAAGCCATAGCCGGAATATCAGAATTCGTGACTCTAAGAACACGCCAGACGGTTTAAAATCTCCAAAATGTTTAAACGAGGTAAGTGCAAAACTTTATGCTGAAGATAGACCAAAATATAATGCATTTGTTTATCTGGGTCCTTCCTGTTTAAGATGTGTTGGAGTCTTAATACGTTGTATACATCGCGGCGGATCGTCCGGCTGTGCGGATGCCTCCGTTTTGGAGACAGAAAGTAGGCTGGTCACGGGCTTTTTTGGGTGGAAATTTGGAGAAGCCGGTACTCTCGGACCGGCGCTTTGGGAATTGCGCTGCGCTATAACTCCAGCCAAGAGCTGGCGCTCCACGTGAAGCTAATGTTTATCAGTCCCATCGACCATTATTCCGGCGTATGGAGCGCCGGTGCCGCAGTGCAGCCGAGGAGCCGCTTTTTGGCTGGTATGCCCCATGCTAAATGATCCGGCTGCCTGATTTATCATCACGGCAGTCGAGCTATTCTCAGGCGCTAGGCGAGGGTTGTGGGATCGCGCTCCATGGGGGGTATTTCTGCACTTGGGGGATTAGAGGGAATATGCTTCTCTGGAAAAACCATGAGTTTTCTTTGCAGCCTATTCTGTAGCACGGCGAGGAAGCGAACTATGCGCGCGACGAATGTGATCGTGTAAGCGCACGATGAAACTTGAAAGAAAAACAATAATTCTTGCGGGCTGGAAATGCACTGGGGAAATTGTATTACAGCTGGTGCTGAAGAAAGTGTTCATTAAATGATTAGCATCCCGCAGTACTGAATTTTAGCTTTAATTAGGCTGCGAACATATCCAATCTGCTTTCCCCATACACACACCTCTCTACACACAATAAATTAGAATTAAAATAATTCCTTTACCGGTATCATGTGAAAGCGATGGGCTGACCTTCGGGGCTTATATAAACGCTGCCTTTTAAATGTGTTGCTAAGGTTTCACATCGCGAAGCACTATGGCCACATATAAATATTTTAGTACGTTTTCAATTTGAAAGCCATGCGCTGTATTAGACTTCTCTGCAGTTTTTCTAACATGGTTGACGCTTCTCCAGACAGCGTTTTGAGCTTTAGGTCACTCGTAGATAAGCGTGATCGGGATTTTTACTCGGTTGTGACAGTTCTGCCACTGTGATTGTCATGCCGTCCCTGCCAGCAGGGGCAAAACAAGTTAGCTGACAAAATGATTTTAAAAAACCGGTTTCTGTCACTTTACTCTAATGACAGGGAAAGGCGGGTTTCCGCTCCCTGTTACTTAAACTTCTCCGTGCATTTTTAAAAATCAAGTATAACCGGCGTCCTACAGCAAGACGGTCACGATTCCATACTCATAGGGGCCCGGAGCAGCATCCCCGTCCTCTTATAATACACGCCATTTAACAGACGGATGAGACAGTTTTCGGTCTGTCTGCGAAAACACATTTCAACGACACGAGGCGATTATGCTGCTCGGGTTTCTTAACACGACGCGCGTTACCTTCGGTTCACGCCTGCCAGTGTGATACTTCAAAGTTGCGTCGCTCAATACACCTATGAATAAGTGATTTAAGTTTTCGCCTTAGAGATTTCGAAGCTTTACACATAAGTGCTGTACCCCTTACATCCCACCCCCAAAGCTTGTCCACTTATTAACCGGCAACCACAGAAGCAAAAATACCAAATGGGTTGTGGAGGATTAGGTTGCCAGCGTTCACGGGAGCAGTATAGTGAAGTGCAGGCTATTGCTTTTAGCGGCCTTCTGACGCTATGATGCAATGAGTGCTTTTTGCTAGCAATCGTTGAAATCAACATATTGAGGACAGGCCACTCGTGCGTGTATGTGAACTGTGTGGGTATCAGTGTGTGTGTGATGTAGGCTGTTCACACCTTTACTGCCGTGAATACCTTTAAATATGATCATTGTGAATATACTCTGCAAGCAGATCATGCTGTCCCAGTCACACACGAGGCGTGTTCAGAATGCCAGTCTGGACGAGTTTCATGGTAGGGCAACAGGTCCCATCCTGGCATCCTTTGGTGGGTGTTTTTGGGAATGCTGGGTGGGCACCAGTGTTGAAATTTTGTCAGAGGTCTTGGGGGGGGGGGGGGGGTCTCTTGATGGGCAGTTGTTTAAATGTGGGTGGCAACAGTGGAAGCGCCTGACCGGGGGAGTGTGTGAAGATCTGTTGGGTGGGCAGATGACCCATTTAGGTTGGCACTGCCCACTCTGTGATTGACAGTATCCGCCCCCCCTACACCCTGCCATTTGAGCCTACAATACTTGGGGAGCATCACTGTAATAAATATACCAGACCTGATTGAATGTTTCTGTAGGGTTTCTTGGCCAATTTTTTTATGACCACTGGAGGATTTTTTTTTTTTGGGGGGGGGGGGGGGGGGGGGGGATTATGAGCAAAGGGCCAAACAGTTCTTATATGCCATGTGAGGGTTTGGACCTCCTCAAGCACATTGACGGCAGGTATTACAATGACTCCTGGGCTACAGTCTGCAGTTGTGAGCTAAAGTGACTTCATGCTCTATAAACAGGTAAAAACAGAATGTGCAAAGCATTCTGGGTAACGGCAGCAGCTACGTGCTAGAGCAGAAGCTTCTGTTCCTCCTCGGTGTCCATCTCAGAATCGGCAATCTCTCTGTCTCCGGCATGCATCACGCGGCTCGTAAGGTGGGACAGATTGACAGGAGCCTCGCTGCCGGTCCCCAGCTAAACAGCGAGATGGGATTTTGGCATGAGTTGGTCTTGTCAGGTTCCTTTTAAACAATCTGTGTATTTTTGGGTGCCTACTAGGGTACGGCATCATTAAGAAGAGCCGAGACAGCCTGTCACAGCTGCTGGCGAGCATCATTCAGCCCTGCTGAGCTACACTTTAAACTCTTTTTAGTGTTACCCCCACCCCCATCTATTTCCTCACACAGGATGTAGATAATGTGCCGTTTAGCGTCCCTTGACAAACCGGGGTCTATGACTGACCTTGCCATTCTCTCGAATACCGCAATTCAGTTTATCCTGAGCGAGTCACATTCAGACCGTCGCCTTGACGCCAGTTGAGACGTAACCTTGGTTACCACACCCTGGTCACCCGTGTCGGATGGACCCAAACCAACTGGACCCAAGCTCGTGAACAAAGGATCCGGTCGTGGCCTCTCTCGTTGACCGGCCCACCTGGAGACAGGATGTGAGATTTGGGGGCTTCTCTGCCAAGGGTATCCCTTCGAACCCTGAGCCAGTTTCAGTTTCACTTTTTCTTGAGGCAAAAGCGCGTAGTTGGAGAAGGGAGAGGTTCTGATGAAGAAGTGCACTCATCCAGCTATTCCAGCCTTGCTCTGTGGACTATAGTGTGTGCCGTGGACTGTAGCGTGTGCTAGTCCCCTAGTGAAGATCTCTCTGCTCTGCTGGGCTTCACAGTGTAAATACAGCACATCGCGGCTCCACAACATGGCGCGAAACTGGGGTCGGCTCCAGCTTTGCTTGATGTGAACCTGGGACTGGGGCAGAGGAGAGGCTGGGTAAACCAAGTCCTTAGCTAAGGCATGATCTGCGCTCCAAGTACACACAGGAAGACGATTGACTGGCACCAGACTTGCGTGATTGTTCCTCCTTCCTCAGCTTAACAGAGTATGATTTGAACAAACAAACAAAACACACCCTAACAAAATCAGGAGGGGCATGGTGATGCGGAGACATGTCCCTTCTTCTCATTGGTGGGCTGCTGCTGCTGTGGGTGTGGCCTCAGCCTTCACCTAATACAAGATTCACCCGACAATATGCCTCTTACTGCCATGTTAGAAAATGCACTTCATTCCCTCTTACATGTGCTGAGTGAAGCCTTTGATCTCAAAAGCCTATATAGAGCTCACAACTTCCACCATTTATGGATCCACACTGACATGACTCAGAAGGACCTTTTTGAAAGGTTCAAAAGCAAACTTCTCCTAGAACCTGTAAGCACTTGAGGTAATAGTGTAGGTATTTAACCAAAGCACCGGCAGTTCTCTGTTCACTGCCAGACACACCAATCTCAAATCAAGATAAACATGTCCATGGGTGGCAAAATAATTTGTATATCTTATACTTTTTTAAAAACCTCAAATCTCTTATTACGGGTCAAAATCTCCAAGGCTGGACAGCACAATTACAGGAGCCGGGCATCTATTAGGCAGCTACGGGAAACATTGGCTTTTTATCGTCTCTTCGGTCTTGTACCAAACCTAACAGCTTTTGCTGCTCAGATGGTCTGAAAGCTAAAATGATTCATCATATTGCAATTACGTAACCATGCAATTACACCAGAAGAATCCATACTGCAGGTTTGAACTGGTCCAGCTTCAGACCAGACCTGAGGTGATCTTGAGTTGGATCGGTGAGTCCAGGATGGAGACACAAACACCTCTGGTTTAGGGATTAATGAGTCTTGCGCTGTGCTCGGTGGGAAGTTCTGTTGATGATGTAGAGCTGGGAATCCGGATCACATTTACGCTCGCTTGGAAGTTCACAATGGGTGGTCGAGACACCAGCTACCCAAACCTGTGGTCTGTAGGCGATGGCTGTGCCTTGAGTGGTCTTGCGGCCTCATTACCAAAGGGAATTATACCCAGAGCGTTGCAACATAAAAAAATATATAAGGAAAATGACCCAACTCGAGATGCTGTGTGGGTCACATCGGCGTGAGAGACGGACCTTTCAGGAGAAGGTAACTGTGGTCAAACCTCGAAATGAGGAAGAAAAATTCTTTCTGGGAAGGGGGCTGTTGGGTTTTTCCTATTTTGCAAAAACCATCTCGCTGATTCCAGCCTATCCCCACAACCTGTCCCCACACATAATA
>JABFEB020000038.1:11452721-11476227 GCA_019775895.2 Stomatorhinus ivindoensis | reverse complement strand
ACAGACACTCAATACTGACAGACACACACAGACACTCACTACTGACAGACACACACAGACACTCATTACTGACAGACTCACACAAACACTCACTACTGACAGAAACACACAGACACTCATTACTGGCAGACTCACACAGACACTCATTACTGACAGACCCACACAGACACTCACTACTGACAGACACACACAGCCACTCATTACTGACAGACCCACACAGGCACTCACTATTGACAGAAACACACAGACACTCATTACTGACAGACCCACAGAGACGCTCATTACCGACAGACACACACAGACACTCCGATTCACACGCGTGGTCTCTGTACCATGCATGTTCCTCCTTTCACAGGGCGTCTGCATGAGCTTAGAAGGACTTCTGTCAGCCTCGCCTCTCCCGTTCGCCTGACATCTCCTGCTGCACCAACGCAGCTCTTGGTCTCTCTCTATCTCAGCCTGAGCAGTAGACATGTCCAGTCCCGTCAACTCCGGTTCATTTGTGGGGCACTCTAAACACCCTAAGCAGCCAGAAACCCAATTAATTCCAAGCTAATGGTGTGGCAGGCGCCTGAGGTCAGACTCACCGAGAGCCTCTGGCCCAAGTGGAGCCACTGTAATACCTTAACCCGGAAAAGCTGAGGTTCCTCAGGCCAGGAAGGACTGGTAAACGCACCATAAGTATGGTGGGCAATGGCTCTCAAGCAGAAACCACGTGTTTCTTATTATACTGTAAATACAGTAAGACTGATCCATTCAGTCCCTGTCATACTAATCAATCCCAAATCACCTCATTTTCTACAAGCTAGATATTTACCCCTTCATTGCGACAGGGCCTTTGGACTGGCCAACAGGGGGCAGTACCCATAGGTACCAGAAAGCAGCCAAGACGGAAGCAGTACCATTTCCTGCTTGAGGATAGCTTTGGGTTTAACCCTGTGATTTCGCTCGAAGGCAGACTTCAGCACACTGCTGTCTGTGATCTAATTATACAAGATGGTGATTATGTGACACTGAATTTCAATGGTGTAGCAGGAAATTAATTACATAATTGATGATGAATTATATAACTGCAAAAAAGAATGTATTCAGAGAGACAGTAAACGAATTAATTATTGAAATTAAATTCAGGCAGAGAATGTGAGATCAACGCTGTATGAAAACATCAATAAGTACTGAATCTATGACTTCTAACCCTGTCTATAGCTATTTAGAGGAAGACCCATCACATGTGAGTATCAGTAGTTTGTATGGACTTCACTGGAAACCCAAACTGAACAGAGCAGGAGACCCAGACAAATGATTTCAGGAAACTTTCTTCATTGGGAAGAGTATGAGTGCTTATTACATCCACATGTTTGGGATGTTGGGGACACACATGGCTGAATCCTGGCTTCCTAGACCACGTTCCTGATCCTATGATGTGGGTGGCTGGAACATCACAGAGACCCCCCCACCCATGTTGTCATTTGTGGATTAATTGAATTCGAGATTCAATTCAATTCAATTCAATTCAATTGTCATATGCATGTTAATGCAGGTTGAACATTTCAACTAAAATATATTGGATGCGAGAAGAAGCCAGAGAAGAAGTCTCTCAGCATTAGAATATAAGAGACAGGTTAGGATCTGTCCCCATAATCGGAAGCTCGCAAGTTCAAATCCTGGTAGAGTGATTTCACCATTGAGCCCTTAAGCAAGGCCCTTATCCTCCATTAGCTCCAGGGGCTGCCTTAATTGTATGTTGCTTTGGGTAAAAGCATCTTGTTTAGCCATTTCCTCCAGCAGAAACAGTGAAGAAATACTCAGAAACCTGCCCCATAAAGAAGCAGAAATCAGTGCCCCCCATCCCCACTGTTTTGGCTTCCCATTGGTTTCCATTTTACTGTAATTAATGACCTTCTAAATCCAAAATCAGATACTGATCCATAGCAACAACACAGGCACGTATCAGCTTGTTTAAATAACTGATAAATATAATGAAATATCTTCACAACATCTTTAACTGTGCTGTGATTTTGGGGACATTTCCTCAAAATTAGTTCTCACATAGAAAAGCTAGAAAACTAGTGCAAATATACAAACATGCTCAGACAAACACATGCACACATACATGCATACACACACACATGCACATGCATGTACACACACATGCACACACACCACACGGCCCAGCAGGAACTCTGGCCAGTAATCCCACCGCATATAAGAGTCTGTATTCACACAGAGAGAAGAGGTGAACAGAACCCCCCACACACACACACCCCCAGCCAGCGGCTTCCCCCCAGTGCCGAAGAGAGAGCCATTCTCAGGAGCCGTTGGAAGCCTGCCATTGAACATGGTTGGAGTTTGTGCAGTAGCTTCAGGGTGCAGAGTTCATTATTTACAGCACATCCCTTCTGCCATTGAGCTGATATGCATCCGGGTTTGTGGAGACTCATCCAAGTGAGGTGCAGGTTTGCGCTGAAGTCAAGCCCGGCCAGGTGACTGACAGGAGAATTCAGGCAAGTAGACAGGTAGTAAAATGACCAGTTTGACACTCCCTGGATTGCAAAATCTACCAAGGGGGACCTACCAATAGGGATGCCGGACACCCCATGAAATTTATTTCTGGCTGCTGGTCAGGCAGAACTCACAACTATAAATTAGAGCAAATCCGCAGTTCATGTCAGCCTACTCTCTCTCTCTCTCTCTCTCTCTCTCTCACACACACACACACACACACATGCACGCACACACACAGGTTTGTAATTGTATCTTTGTAGAGATTCTCCAAACATTTCTATGTAAAACTCTAATCCCTGCTTGACGGCCCTTAACTTTTTTGAGTGCAGTCACAGATCATTGCGGGGACCTGAAAAATGTGAAAAATGGTCCCCACAACATCAAAAACGGGTTTTTATTACATTGTGGTTGACATTTGGTCCCCATAATGTATTATAAACCTACTCCACACACACACACACACAATAGTGTCATTTCCCATGGACTGAAGGACGAATCTCCTTCTGCCACCATCAGATGAGAATGCAAAATCAGCCAATCAGAGATGCCCTCTGAAATCATTGCAAATTCATCCAATGGCCTCCGATTGATATAATTAGGGATCCCTCTCCAGCTTCTGCTGGATTTTCCAGAGCAGGAGAAAGGCTTGGACCAGTGGAACTTAACAAGGGATGACTTTGGACAGTCATATATTTTAGGACAAATTTGTTTTGTCAGATGTTTCTATCAATACGGTTTTGGGTTGAACCTGTAGCAGTGATGGGTCTGACCAATGGTGACCATTTGCAGTGATGACCTTTAGCAGTGATTGTGTTTAAAAGTGATGACCTTTAGCAGTGATAACTTCAGGCCATGATTGATTTGTAGTATCTGTGGCTGCAGTGGTGATTATTAGAAGTGATGACCTTACACAGTCATGGCATTTAAAACTGATACATTTTTGCAGTGGCCATCATAAACAGAAATGTTCTTAGGCTTCCCACTTGTGCCACACTCTCAGTCATATGACTGCACCCTTAAATGTGGGGTCCAAACCTTTCTGTAATGGGCACCACCACCAGTTTACTCATGGGTTCTGCTGCACCGTCTGCTGGTGGTATGAAGCTCAGTAAGTTAGGATGCTGTGCCGGTAATGTGAAGGTTACTGGCTCTAATCCCATATTTACAATGTGGTGCGTGTAATCTGAAGTTTCTAATCCCAGAGTTAGGATCCAGACGGTTGTTGGTTCAAATCCCAAGGTGCGGCAGAGTGATTTCAGTGTTCGGGCCCTTGATGATAATTTCCCCAGGTATCTCTCAAAAACGTACATAGCTTTGGGTAAAAGCTTCTTTCAAGACATTTAGTGCACAAGCCCCTCTTTTTAGAAGGGAAAGAAGCAAGTGTATGATATATAACAAAAGAGTGTATAACACTTCTAGAGTTATAAAAAGGCAAACAGCTACCAAATGACCTCTGGTTACCAGCAGAGGGAGATTCACCACGTTTCCAGTCAGAAGAACCTAAATTTTAAGTAGCAAGTTAAACTTGCTACCTTTGCATAGCTGTTAGAACATATATTATATAACTATCATGAAATGACACTGATTCCTGAAAAGAAATAGCAGACTCTAACGAAGAGATGCAGTGTGTGTGGCGTGGAATAGGTACGCTTTATTATAAACACATTTCATTCATAATATCCTTGGCACTCCACCTTCCGAACTATTAGCATTAGCCGTTGGCTACCGCTATCTGTCACGGTAATCATCGTAAAGCGTTCACGGCAGCACAGGTCCTCCAGTGAACCCCAGCAGCTGCATCAGCCCTGCTGCATGCCAGCGCCGAGCCATTTTAAAATCAGATTTTACCATGAGTAGCTCAAAGGCGGAGGGGATTTCCTAAGCCGAGCGCTGGACTTAATGGCTAACTCCGGGAATTGGCTGGATAATTACAAGCTATTTACAGCCAGTCAGAGGAGAGTGGACTTTGATATCACCTGCCTATCTCCCACCCTCCATGTTACCCTCCCGGAGTCCATGGTGGAGGATCCGGCAGCAAAAATCCATTCCTGCATTAAAGTGTGAGCAGCATGCTGTGGATAAGCAGCTCGGGGATTTCAGCAAACTCTCGCTTCCCCATCCCGAAGAAGGAGAACACTCTTCCAGGAACTCCTAAATAGCATTTCATACCTGCTTACATAGACCCAAGAAAGCAAATCTGATGGAGTTTCAGCGCAGTGCTGGGAGGGGCTGCATTAGCACTTCACTTTATTGGCAGAGCTAATAGCTTGTACGTTGGACCCACTGCAGATGAGTCAAAATGTAGCCGAATGGCTAGTATTCAATCACCCAAAATGCTATCATGTTGCACCTATTGTTGACTCCCTTCATTGGCTCATTGCTCACATTGAGTACCTTGGTGGTAGCTTTCAGAGAAGTTAATAGAATGATATCTAACTCCATCTCACTTAGTAAACTCCATCTCAGTCAGTAAATCAGTGTTACCTGCTGATACCCCCAAGTCTAACTCGGCTACCCAACAGTGTCTGGTCAGTAGAGTTCCTCACAACCTTCAAGAAGGAAACACTCTGAATAAGTCACCCAACCACTGACTTGCTCTCTGTCTTCATCGGCTATTCGTTGGCTTTGGGCTCTTGCAGGGCTGGATTAAGCGGACCACGTCTCCCCTGGGCAATAGCACACATGGTGTCACCTCAGAAAGACACGGAGCTGATTGGCTTGTGAAATTCGAAGATGCGTCTAACACGGGGAACGAACGTGCTACATAGGCGTTTTCAGTGAGTGCTGTATTAGAAGAGCAGTATTCAATTAAATTAAATATATTAGATATTAAATTCAAGTTGTTCATAGACACCCAGGAATGGGGGGGGGGGGGGGGGAGGTTTTGCCCCTGGCAATGTGTCCCAAGGGCTGATCCAGGCCTGGTCTCTTGGATTTTCTGAATGCTCCTTCTTGGTTTTTGCATTTCTGAAGCTTTGATTTGACTACCTGTTCTGAGGTCAGTCCCTAAAAGCATTTCATATGGATTTTTCTCCAGTGCAAATCTGCACTTGTGACTGGTTCCTCACTGAAGCCTTGTACCAAAGTCAGCGCCTTGAAAGCTGTATGCTTGTTAGGCCTCGCTTGTACGTCGCTTTGAACAAAAGCCTCAGCTAAATAAATGAGGAAGCAAGGAGGAGAAGGTCTGCAATAGAGCAGGATGCTACGGGCGTGCTTGATCAATGTGAGCACACAGAAAATAGACACAGCTGAAAGACAGCGGTGTATGAGAAAACTGCCCCACTTTTATCTGTTTAGCATGCAGAGATCCATGTCTCCCAGAGCCAAAGTAACACAAGGGCTCCAGAGCCACAGTCGCAGCATTATATAGCTGGCAACTCCAGCCCGGCCCCACCCACAACCACCGAAGCCATCATAAGTGCAGGTCATGTGACCAATTAGGCACGGCTAGCCAGAGCAAAAAACAAGATGGCTCCTCCAGATTCTCAGCTCATGAGGCTGGAAAAAGGTGTTAAAATAAATGCAGCTTCATCAAAAGCGAAACAACCGAAGGAGTCGGGATGTCGGCTCATTACAAAGAAGACAGTTTCATTTTGACTGGGCTTGGGAATAAGAAGGGTGGTTAGGCAGCCCCAGTGACATGCTGGGTAATATGAGGATGGGTTACTATCAAAGCATAACTGCTTCGGAAAAAAATAAAAAACGCAGGACTGTCAGCTGTATAATCTATCTATTATCTGGATAATGATATGTACTGACAGATAAATGCAGAGATGTACGGAGAGGAGAAAAGCGGAGGAATACTAGAGGAGGGTAAGAGGAAGATAAGAAAGGAGGGATATAATGGTATAGGAAGAAAAATGACCTGATGAAAAAAAAATTAATTATGTACAAGGCCTTTACAAATTTTCTGGGCGCTGGATACTCTGACCTTTTTCATATTTGAACTCCACTGCCAGTGTGTATGTAATTATTTAGCAAAGGATCTTGACTGGTTAACTGCTGCCTAAGGTATATTTATGGCTTAATTTCAGATTTATTTTACATGGATCATTTAATAGAAGGAGAAAATATTTGATCGGACTAGAAAAGATGCCTGGGCAGCGATTTAAGTGAAAACATAAGAAAGGTACGTGGATGGCGGGGAGCTGGGGACGGGGTTGAAAAGCAGAATGAAGACTCTTAATGGCAGGGAGGGTGTGTGTGGAGTGAGTGAGGAAAGAGAAAATCTGCTGTCACCGAGAGAGAGAGAGAAAGAGAGAGAGAGAGAGAAAGAGAAAGGGGAAGATCGAGAAAGAGACAGATGGACAAGAGTTTTCGCTTAAAAATGTTCAAATCCGCCACAAATATGTAGTAAGTAAATGTCAGGCAGGGAGGCAAGGACGAGGGTGGGAGTGCTGTTATGCGGAGTGGAGCATGCTGGGAAAACAACTCCTCTCTCAGTACCCACTCAAAACTCACTGGCTGTAGGAAATGTGCCTAATGCATTCTGATCCACGGCAGGGTATGCAGGTTTTACATGAAGGCTGGGCCGATTGCCGAGGAACAGAAAATCCCGATGATGCTTAAAGAGTCAGCAGGATAAGCTAACGGTTAGCCTGCATGCTAACCGCCGTTATATCATGCAGTGACATGCTGCTTAGCGTCAGCTGGAGAATCTGTAATCGACAGGCATCCCTAAGACTGTGGTCTTTGCAGGCCATCAGACGACGTGCCAATTATTACTGCCCAAGTCGTTGAGCATGTCAAAGTACGCCAGCAGATGTTGCTCCGAAGCGGCCAGCAGTTATCAGCCAGCGCTGAGCTTGTTGACATGCACATAAGTAATAAATATCCAAGGCTCTGTGTTCTGGGTTAGGACTCTGTGCAAGTGATCAGAAGGTTGCAGGTTCAAATCCCAAGGCTGCTAGACTGATTTCGCCCCCAGCTCCAGGGGTGCCACACGCTGGCAGACCCTGGTGCTGTGACCCCCAAACATGTTCTGACCTGTCTGTGTGTCCCAGGGTGATCCAAATGGGGTAGGTGAAAAGCGAATTTCCCCACAGGTATCGATGAAATATCATTGTCCTATAAGGAAGGAGCGATTATAGCAGGGGGTTCTAAAAAAAGCATGAAGGGAAGGTGGAAAAGAGATGGCAGCCCTTCAATGCCCGCTTGGCATGCTGACAGCCTCAGGCTTGTCTTGCCTCAAAAACACCATAAACATCACTTCATATGACAGTGACACTAACAAGCCTAACTCCATTAGCCTTAGTGAAATCACATCAATCTGTGTTTGTTATTGACTCCTAACCCTGTTTCTTAATCTGAGTAGTGTTCTAATGAGTTGATCTTGGATTATGTCACAGCCCATACCCACCTGCCTGGATGCGGCACCCCTGACACACTACGGTCCCTTCTTGTCCGTCTTGGCTAAACATGTTTCTGTTTTTGTTGAACTCGCTCTCCTCCTCACCGTATATCGCACATCTCGGGGGGGTTTTACAGCGAGGCTGTTCTCCTCATGTACGGGATGGATGAGGGGGTGGAAGCCCGAGGGTCCAAATGCAAGAATCTCGGCGTTTCTGCAGCAGCAAACGGGGAGGAGCGTGGGAGGTGTTGAGGGGGGGGGGGGGGCTGCGTGCTTAGCATGGACACTCTCCAGCCGCTTTTCCTGGTTTCGCATCTGTCTCTCTTACCCAGCACTGGGTCCAAAATCAGCTCTCAGCATATGTGCTGCTGTTTAGATTTCACACCCTAGAACCTTGGCCACAAACTGGGGGCAGGGAGCCGAGAGGATAGATGGGTGTGTGCATTCAGCTAAGGAAGTTTCATCAGAGAGAAGAGTGTGTGTGTGAGAGAGTGTACAGTGTGTGTGTGAGAGAGTGTACAGTGTGTGTGTGAGAGAGTGTACAGTGTGTGTGAGAGAGTGTACAGTGTGTGTGTGTGAGAATGTACAGTGTGTGTGTGAGAGAGTGTACAGTGTGTGTGTGAGAGTGTACAGTGTGTATGTGAGTGAGAGTGAACAGTGTGTGTGTGTGAGAGTGTACAGTGTGTATGTGTGTGACACTGTACAGTGTGTGTGTGAGAGAGTATACAGTGTGTGTTTGAGAGAGTGTACAGTGTGTGTGTGAGAGAGTGTACAGTGTGTGTTTGAGAGAGTGTACAGTGTGTGTGTTTGTGAGAGTGTACAGTGTGTGTGAGAGTGTACAGTGTGTGTGTGTGAGAGTGTACAATGTGTATGTGTGTGAGAGTGAGAGTGTACAGTGTGTGTGTGTGAGAGTGTATATTCTCCAAGCAGGCAAATAAAATGAAACACAAACCCACTTATTCCTGGTTGGTTCGGTGAACTGCCCATGGCAGCTTATTGATTACACATGGCGGGATGCAGGCCGCAATGCGGTGAGGACCGATGGTTCCAGCCTCTTGTGTATTTGCCATGCCGCACCCCGCAGTGACTAGCGTGGATCGGTGGCCACGTATGGGATGGAGCTCAAGGTTCCGCGTGGGAGGAGGTGAGCACTTTCAAGCTCTCAGATAGATGCAACTGGGAGCAGCAGAGTCCCCTACTTGCTCCCCTGCTCCTCATGCAGGATTGCACGATCACTGCCCGCTTTAACCATGCGAGCAGAAACATTCATGCCCATTTTACAATTTCTCTATTTAGCTGACGCTTATATTCAAAGTGAAGCGTAATTTAAAAAGGGACAGTCAATTCTTCAAGCAATTTTGGGTTAAGGACCTTGCTCTTAACCCTTGTGTACTCTAGGATTCGAACCTGCAACCTTCCAATCACAAGTACAGCGTCCTAACCTGCAGAGCTCCACAGTGCCCCCTATTGGTCGTCTCCTTTACTGGGCAAACTGTGGCACAACACAAAGGCTGGCCTGCTATAGACAGTGAAATCAGGGTGACAGGTGGAGACGCAGGTAACACCAGTAGAGGCTTATTGGCAGAAGGGAAACACAAGAAAGCAGAATAGGGTCTCGAGAAGGGCTACGATGGGACGGAGAGAAAAATGAGAACCTGATGCCCTTATCTGTCTGCCCCAGGGACGTCCAGTCCCTCCCCCGCCAGTGACCTAATTCAGATTAAGCAGCAGTGCCACTTGCTTCCAGTGGAGACTTACAGAGGCAGAAAAGAGATCATGACCACCGGGCTACTGCCTCTATGACACTGATAAAACATGGAATTAACAAGGCGAGAGGGGGCAACGAGTGCGTCCGCATGTGCTGGAAGACCAGAGCCTGGGTAATCTCCGGCACGCCATGTAAGCCAAGCCAAGGTGCAAACCGAATGGCCAGACGTGGAGTCAAGGATACCACACTCATCTCCCGTAATTACGGCCCTCTGGTCCAACACAGCGCGTGCCCAGCGGGGGTCGCTACTAAGGACCTCCTTTACCTCATGCTTTGTCTGGCAGGTTCAATCGGCAGCTTTTGTCGCTGGCCAGCGTCTCCATTTGTAGTGGAAACCGGTTTCAGTACAAAAGATGCTTTTAGAGAATCTGCCCCGAATGCAAAACACATACAACAAAAATATGCCAGATTAGGGGTCCGACATGGCATGGATGATGGCTGATGCCTCCCCCTCGGCCATATTATACAGTGTGCGAAGATGAATACAGGGAGCGGAGCTGTAGATGTGAGCGGTACATTCCCTGCTAAGGTAATTGCTAATTTACGGCTGGGGAGAGGAGGTCGGCGATCCCTTCAACTGCTCCTCATGCTCACAGCATGTACAGCGACGCAACGCTGCATCCTAATAGCGTCACACCGAACCCTCCCCGCAATATTAAACCCTCACACCTTCCATCACCCACAAATATGTCATAATGCAAAGGGCTGTGAGGGTCTCTGCAGACATATGAAGGAAGCGATAATCCATGATAATCCCTTCCGAGAAAATGCATAGGTGCTTCCGCGTGTTCTGCTAGACATTGGTGATGTCGAGTGAGGGTGGGGGGTTGCAAGACGATGTAACAAAAAATTTTGATACCATCAGCAAACTCTTGTGAAGGGGACCTCCCCCCCAGTCGGCAATATGGCCAATCAGCATTACGTACTAAGGGGACCCAACCAATCAGAATAATGTACTAAGAGGACCTGCCCATTCAGCGCTATGCACTAAGGGGAGCCTAACCAATCACTGTAATGTACTAAGGGGACCCAGCAAACAAGCATCATGTACCAAGACCGTTCCGATTCACTGACACTGTTATTGTGGTGGTTGTGCGCTGAAAAGTTTCGGAACTCATGTATAATAAATGGGGTCATTCAACTTTTACACCTCTACCTGACATTCCCCAACTTACTTGGCTGTTCTTTGGTGCAACCAAGTCAGTCTCGTTAGTATATGTTCTATGTCGACTTTTAAATTTTCTGCATTTGTATATAAAAGATTTTTCCTGCCAGTTGTCACATGGTATATTTAACTGAAGCAGTTATGCTCCATTACCCTCACTGTGTTCCATAAGACATTCATTCATCATGCGACGGCCTGCAGCCTTAACCAAGGGGCATCCAGTGCAGCTGTTATCCACACCTACTCCTCTGTGTCACCACAGACCCACCTATGACCTCATCAAAGTGGGACACTGCTCATGACTTTGCCTCGAACTGGCAACTAAAAAAACTACATCCACCAAGCAAAGTATCAAAACAAACTGAAATATTTTCTATTTTAAAAATACAAAAATACATTTCGCATACTTCTTTATCAGCCTCTTCTTTCACAAGGACACTGACTTCAATGGCCAAGCATTTGACATTTTTCCACTAGGCAATATAAATATGAAACCAAACAAATATTTTGAAGTGTCTACAATATATCCCAACCATTCATGTGAACACTCAGATAAGGGTAAGTCAATCGAATGAAAAAGTAGTATTAAACTCAGAAATCTGTTCTTTATTGACAAAAGTCCAATGTGAGCCACATGATTGTTACATCACCTCTGATTGGCAGTGCCTAAGCTTGAATGGGCTAATGAAGCAACAGGGCAAGCCATGTGACCACTTCATTGTTTCCAGTTGGCTACACCTAAGCTTGAACGGGCTAATGAAGCAATGGATGAAGCATGTGACTGGAAGATGGCAAATGGATGTACTCTGGCAGGCTCAAACAGTGGTGCACTCTCCTCGTTGAATGACAGAAGAGCTAAAGGATTCTCATGCTCTCAGTTTTCCACACTCCCTTCAAACTGTGTGATATTAGTTGCTCAAGTTACTTTCTCACAGTGTTGACTAATTGTTTTTGAGTTGATTTGAGTGGTTTTGGCGCCTTGCCTTCCTCAGTGTTTAGTCAGGGATGAATGTACTCAAAGCATCAAGGACAGGGGTACTATATAAAAATGAATTAAATTGAATACCTGTAAACATGTTTGCATGCCTCATTCGAACTGCATGTCACCACAGAGGGTGAAAAATCCTGCGTCCGCGTCCACTGATAGAACCCCATTGCAATTTGGCTCCCGGATCATCGGCAAATGGGCCCAATTTATTACGATCTGCTACGGCCGTGATTACGCACATTATTCTCATCCACAGAATTCCGATAAAATATAACGGATTATCTCATTTTCCAGCTGTCTATTTAAAGAGTTGTTTACTAAAGTAACTCAAATGCTGGAATTACGAGACCAAAATATCAACTTTGGCAAATGCTTGGGTGTTTTTTCATAATCGCTCTGGGGAAAGGGTGTTTTTTTAGCCTGTAACTATAAGCATCATATCCCAACGGTCCAAACTAATGTGCTTCCTGCCGGTTGAGGGTCATTTTTGTCACCGGTGCCATCCGCCACACTCCCTCCTTCTCCATGACCCTTTCCTCCATCTCTCCTCTTGTCCACCCTTTGCTACATGGTTTCCTTCATCTCTCTTTCCCTCCCTCTTTTCCTCTGTTTCTGATGTTATGCGCTCGGTGACTCAGAAGTTATCAGCAGGGAAGCCACATGGCGCCTCGTCACGTTGCCGGGCGTGCAGGAAGTGACAGCGTCCTCTGTCACACCGTCCCACACATGACACCCCCCATAACGTTGGTGACTTGCTGGAAATAGCCCCCTCCTCATGCTCCGAGCAGCAAGGGGTGTGCTAGCTGAGTAACTTGACTTGCACTCTAGAACAGAGACCTCATTGTGTCAACAAAACATCCAGCTGCAAATAATGGCCATTAACACACAACATATAAGTCCATATACTCTGGCCACTCACTGATTTTAGTGTTTCATGATTTTACTGCTCTTGTACTACAGTCAAAGAGTAGAATGGGAGGATAATAGGATAGACAGTGCAAAAATGGACAAAACGATAGTGTAGACAAGACAATGCGAGACAAAAGACTGTGCAGTGCAGGAAGTTTAGTTACCCAAGGCACTTGACAAGAGAGTGATATTAATTGTTATAAATAAAAACTCCAAAGTAGGGAGGAAAAAGTCATGCTGGGAGTTTTGTGCATCACCTTCCATTTTCAAACCACTTACTGTATGGTGCTCAAGGCAGCGGAGGAACTGGAGCATGATGCAGAGCAGGGGAACAACCTGGATGAACCTCAGTCCCAACAATGACGACCCTAACCCCCAACCAGCCCTATCCTTAACCATAAGTAACCAATCAAATAATAAATGCCTTTTGGCATTTTTAGTTTTTTGATTGTAGTCACACATTTTCATAAAACTGAATTTCCCCTTGTGGGGACTGGAAAAAATGGTCTGCACATCACCAAAATAACAGGTGTTTATCACATTGCGGGGACATTTGGTCCCTACAATGCAATGTATGCATAATCCACACACAAACAGCTAAGATGGGATTCAAACCCAATATCTTAAACATGCAAAGCAGCAGTGCCACTTCCTCTTCCTTCCTGTTATATAATAAATAAAATATTGAATAATGAATGGCTCAGCAAGCACAGGAATGGCCAGCAAGCATTGTTCCTCCCTTTATGATTGGCTACTGCACTGGGCTTTTAACTGTGTAAAAGCAGCATGCTTTCCAAAACTGGTACAGGGATATGGGTGTGTGTGTGGGTGGATGGGTCAGGAGAGTGGAAAGCAAAAGGTCAGGCAGGGAGTTGGAGAAGGAAGCCTGCGGTGAGGAAAATGAAGTCATACTTGGCAAGCTACACTGAAGATGTATAGGTCTTCTTGCCAGTGGAAATAGGCATGCATCATTATAAATGTGCCGTAGTCACACCCGCAATCCAGATGTGACAGTGATGGTCTACATCAGATAGTCTGAACATATCAGGGCCGGCAAATGAT
This sequence comes from Stomatorhinus ivindoensis, assembly GCA_019775895.2. Taxonomy (NCBI): domain Eukaryota; kingdom Metazoa; phylum Chordata; class Actinopteri; order Osteoglossiformes; family Mormyridae; genus Stomatorhinus; species Stomatorhinus ivindoensis. The sequence continues at coordinate 11,462,480 of JABFEB020000038.1, read as the reverse complement.
GTCACACACTTTTAAGATAATTGACCAGTGTTTCTGAATTCAGTCCTCGGGGACCGGCCCATGTTTTTGCTCCCATCGAGCACCTTGTCAGACAGCCCACAGTTTTGCTTAGAGGGAGCAAAAACGTGGACCGGCTGTGGGTCCATGAGAAGCGGATTGAGAAGCAGTGCAGCCGATTCCCAAAGCCTCCAAAGACAAGCAGCACATTTATTGAAAATGAACCAGGGATGAACGTAAGTCTGCAACAATATAATAATGAGATCCAGATAAATCTCCCCCAACCGGTACCACAAATGTGACTCATTTGGCCAAATTGCTCTTCCATTTTTAGTAGTAGATTAATAAAGGATGCCAGCCTATAGGTGCTCTTCACACTGTAGCTACAGGTAACTTTGGAAAGAGATCCGTTTGGGTCATTTCATAAACATTAATTGGGAATGACAGAAGCCGTTATTGATTCTTGACATTATAATTCATGACTTTTGATTGTCATGTTTTCCATTGCCATGGCTCTGCCCCCCGATCCCGGTTCATGGCTGCTGATCATGGGGAAATTTAATTAAGCATTTGCGAGCTCTTCAATCACAGGGATTAGCTAGCGATCGCGACACGAACAACGGCAGCTTCAATCACATGGATTAGCTAACCAACGCGACACGAGCAACGATAGCTTCAATCACAGGGATTAGCTAGCCAGTGTGACGCGAACGACGACAGCTTCAATAACAGGGATTAGCTAGCGAGCGCGACGCGAACGACGACAGCTTCAATCACAGGGATTAGCTAGCAAGCACGACGCGAACGACGACAGCTTCAATCACAGGGATTAGCTAGCGAGCGCGACGCAAACGACGACAGCTTCTTGAGTTATGAATAGGCCTGATAGGGAGAGCAGAGTGGAGACCGGGGGGTTTGTTTCGACTTGTGTGCGTATCGTTTGGGAAATTATACGCAAAATAAACACTTGATAATTGAAAGCCTATTACCCTTCACCAGGGTTGCCAACTTTTGTCAGCTGACTGGAGCGAGATATTCAATTCAAGTCTGCACATGCGTTTACATATATGTAACAGTTTTATTACCTTGTTAATAGTCTGTAGGGTTTGCAAATGATGTAGCTAATTTTAGGTTTATAATGTAATAGTAAAGATTTGCCGTAAGATTTCTTGCCTGAAAATCTGAAAGTCTGAAAGTGTGAGTGTCACGCCAGATGCGGGTGAAAAATGCCAAGAAGCAAATATACGCAGTGCTGAGAATTAATGGGTAAACATGGCTGGTACCCCAACTCTGGGGTACTGGGGTGAGAGGAGTCTGGTCACCACTGAACTATGAAAATGCTACTAGCAGCAGCGCGGCCCTCAGCATTTCTGCCTGTTAGCTTAGCGGTTGTTTCCGGGGCGCTGCATGGGGGCAGAGTGTATGGCGGCCAGCTGAGAGATGGATCCCGCTGTCAGCAGGAATGCTGGATGCTGGGCCATGTGAAGCCGAAATTATGTGTATGTGTGTGAGTGTGAGTGTGTTGTTGGTACTGAATAATATCGGTGTCTATTTCAGGAACACTGGCAATATAGATATTAATCTGTTGGTGTGTTGGAAGTGAGGTAATGTTATTTATAGGTGTACACAGAATATCAGGCCACCTGTAGCCCATTGAGTGCACAGGCGTGCCCTTGTCTGACAGACACAGATGCAGCATTGAGTCCTCTATAAACAGCTCAGTCCCTCCGATCTGAGGGCTCCTGTTTCACTCCCCATCTCCCCAGACCCACACCTGTTTCTTTCTCTGTCCCCATCACTCTATCTACCTCCCTTCACCTTTCTATGTCTCCCCTCGTACATTTTATATTTTGGTCACACTTGATTTTCTGACTAGATTAGTCGCAAAGTAGAGGCCTTTACCATTCACCACTTTCTCTCTTCCTCTCTCTCTCTCAGCTGCCAGGGAGACTGTGCCATGATTTTACTAATTGATTCATTAGGAAGCTACTGACTGCTAAAGGCATTTTTGTTCCATTCAGGCGTGGGGCTAATGTGTTATCAAGACCTCACCCATGGTACTGATCCGTCCTGCATAAGCTGGTGCAGATCTGCTGGAGGTTGCTAGCAGGTAGTCACAAAGTGCTCTTCCCTGCATGGTTTGGTTGCTGATCTTTATGGATATTGTCTCCCAATCCGCTCCTTGGGGACCCACAGACAGTCCATGTTTTTTCCCTCCCGGGGGAAAGAGACCGGATTGAGAAACACTGTCCTAGGAGCATCCATAAGTCACATAGGTGATACTTCCTGCATGACTAATGTGCAGATCTTCACAAAATACAAAACATTTTGCATCTACATTGTGTTCTTCTACCTCTGTGATCCCACCTTCCTGAAATCAGCTTTCTTGACCTCTCCTCTTTCCACTCTTCCTGAGTTTTCCTGTCTTCTCAGTCTACCTTTATCTAATTTTCTGGACCATTGCCATTGGATCCAGCTTCCTCCTTTTGATTCCTTCTCATTCCTCCCCTTGATTTTTCAACCATATCCCAGTCTATCGCTTGCTGGCAGCACAGGAACGCCACGCTCCCAAGGTCCCGTGCTGGCCAACATGGAACAATCGTTCCGACACCTTTGATCGGACTGGCGGACAAGCGTGTGTGACCCTGCGGTTTGTCTGTGGAGGTGTTTGTATCAGAAGTCAGCACTGTCTCAGACAATGCCCAACGTATTAGACATGCAGCCCGCCAGATAAGAGATAACTGTGATAAGAGATATGAATTGAGTCCTCAGCTATTAAGCTACTCAAAAAGTGCTTTTAACCAAAGGATCTTGCTTATCTCATACTTGCAATCTATTGCATGGATGAGCTCATTTCTTTATATACCCACCAGTAAAAGTTATTGTTTCCTTGCCGCTTTTGATTTCTGGATCTTTTTCCACAAAAAAACCATTTAACACAGCATAACATCATCAACTGCTGTGACAGCGGCTTTAGTGTATTTCTAATTAACCTGAATTTTTTTGGCTAAATCCTTTATTACGGGCTTCAGGGAATCTGTGCTAAGAAGGACTCCATGAAATAGGAGCTCAGATCCATGTAGCTGCAACACCTTGAATTCACCAGCGGGGGTGAGTGGACCTCCTCTGTTTATCAGCAATAATTATTAAAGGAGACGATTATGCTGATTTGGCAAGTGTGTCGCTCCATTAGTTAGTTAATGTATCTTAGGATAAGAGAATAGGTGTAAATGTGGTGCATCCTTCACCCCAGAACAGACTGTGCTCTATTACAATGCCAATCTCACCACTGCATCCAGTGAGCTCCCCGTGATCCAGAGAGCAATGGAGTTTCAAGTGGGGGGGGGGGGGTGGTTTGAAATGCTTGCCGAGGCCCCATCACTAGATTGCATCATGTTTGGCAATAAGGCCCCAGTATGGAGTTAAATGCAGGTGCTAGCTGACTCAGTGTGTACACTCCACACCAAGGAGCAAAAACAACACAGGTCACATTGCAGGTGCAGGCATGAGGGACAGATGTCGGGCACCTGATGCACCAAGGTCTTTAAGAGCGGTAGTCCAGCAAAATAAAGGCCCGACGATTCTGCTTAATACAGCACAGAGGATCCATTGCATGTTGACGTGCCTTAATGTGCTGACAGCTGGACGAGCACAGACAGAGCGATTGGACTGTCTGCAAAAGAGCAGAATTTGACTTGTTTTTTATAATCAGAGTCTGTTAACAAGCACTGTACCAAGGCGTTAGACAGCGACTGGTGTTAGAACATCTTCTTCTCTCCCTTCCTATCTCTCTCCCACACCTCTGTTCTCCATCCTGTTTCATAGTTTCCCAATCCAGTCCTCAGGGACCCCCAGGCCACATTTTTGCTCCCACCCAGTTCCCTGCCAGACAGGCCACATTTTTGCTCCCTACTGGGAGCTGGGAGGGAGCAAAAACATGGACTGTCTGAGTGTCCCCGAGGACCAGGTTAAGAAACACTAGTCTATTTCATCTCTCTTTCTCTCTGCCTGCCCTCCCCCTGAGATTTTCTCCCTTGGTCTTAGGCATCAAGAGGGCTTTCAGAAATACTAACTAAAGCAAGGAGAGCCTTCAAAGCTTCCTGAAAAGCAGAATGCTTGCCACATCCCTGACTATGCACACACTGAGTGAATACCGTGCTCCTCTTCCAGGCTGCATATACAACTCTTGAAAAACCTGCCTCTCTAGGACACCACTGATTTCCCAAATCTATACTTAACATACACAGCTAAAGTGCTTATGTGCTACCCTAACCCATCTTTTAAGGTAGGCTGAGCACAGTCCTTAACAATTATACAGTACAGTGCAAAAGTCTTAGGCAGTCAGAGAAAGTGATGTTTAAATTGTGTTCATGTTGGTGTAAAACTATGATATTATATCCGCCAGTGTGTCAGCTGAACCATTTCAAATTCTTTCTTAAAGTAACCCCAGTATCTGCAGTAAGCATCCAAACCCCTAGCCCCCCCGCCCCGTGTTTGTTGTCCAGTTGCACACCTTGTTTGGCTAATTAATACCTCATTGAGCTATTTAACTAAGTTAATTAAGTTAACTTAATTGAGCTGGCAGTAAAATATAACGACTACATGGAATGGTTGACTGGTTTGGGAATGAAAGCTGTGTTCATCTAGCCATCCAGCTAGATAGCAGTAACGTTTTTGAGAACAGAAATTCTTGTTAGTTTTTATTGCTGTTGCTGTTAATTTGCCTATGTTCTAATGTGAAAAGGCATGCTTTTCTGAGCAGATATACACTTTATACCCAGCTTTAAACAATTTCTTTAGCCTTCTAAGATTTTTGGGTAACACTTGAAGCAGTCTACATAAGGGTGACAGGTATCCATCATAAGAATGACATAAGAATGACATAAGAATGACATGACACATGTCATGTACATTAATGACACCTCATTGATGTTTATGACTGTCGTCATAATGTGTCATGCAGTTCCAAATCCGAATGACACATTATGACAACATTCATAAGCATCAATTATGTTTATGACTACAGTCATAAACATCAGTAATGTGTCATTAATGTGCATGACATGTGTCATGTCATTCTTATGATGGTTACATGTTACCCTTATGTAGACTGCTTCAAGTAAAGTGTTGCCGATTTTTGCACAGTGCTGCACATAATTAACTCATAGCACTTCAGGTGTTAACACTGTCAGAAGCTTGCAGTGTATCTCGGCAGACTGTGTTTATCGCACGCCACGACAGAGATGTCAACACCTGTACAGAAGAAGACGCTGTCTGATGGCGACTGTAGGGATTGAAGGGGCTTTGCAGAGAGGCTTTCGGTCTGCTTTACCCCATGGGCCACTGGAGCAAAAAATTGGAGTGATGCTGCGATCACCCAAGTCCAAAGCTTTTAACCCCCTCATCCGAGTCTGTGGACAAATACACCCCCCCCCCCACTCCCTGAAAACCAAGAACCAAACCAGCAGACTGATTGATCCTCAGAGGAGGAAGTGACCCACTCAAGACACAAAGAATAGGATTCTGCACTCCTGTCCCTTAAGGAAAGGTCATGTGATTAATTATTAACATTTGCCATTTGATTGGCATACTTTAATCAATGGTGGCGTCTACAGCAGTTCTGAAGCTGTGTGTTTATGTAATATACATTCATATAGACAGACAGACCCAGACACTTTATTAATCCCAAAGGAAATAGCTGGTTTACAGGAATAAAAAAAGATAGCAAAAGATAGTGTAAGATAGTCAAAACATATAAACATTAAAAGACAGCAGCAATAAATAACAGACAACAATAAACAGTAGCAATGCAGGGAATATCATGAGAGTATTGCAAGAAATCCCATAGTGATGCCTCAGAAATATATAGTATTGCACCATGGTTATTGCACAGTTGACGAGTGAGTGTTCTGTGAATTTGATTAAGCGATTCTGATCCATTCAGAGTGACAGAACGCCCTCCCTGCATTTTAACTAAGCCGTGGGAAGCGGTTGCCTTCACAGGAACGCTTGTGTTTTTGGTCAATGTACAAAATCTCTTATAGACAGAGAGAAAGTTGGAAGAATTTTGTTCACAGGTACAGTCCTTGAACTGCTGTGCAATTCGTGAATACATCATTATAGGGAACTATCAGAAAACATCACAGTCACCATGAATATGTTAGAAACGTTTGGGTCAATAACTGCTCAGGGATGTGGGCAACATTCATTTGGACCAACCTGAATAAAACGGAATTCAGCTTGGAAAATTCTGTTTGCGATAAGTATTTAATTGTGTATCTAATCTAATCGAATCTAATCTAATCAAATCTAATCAAATCTAATCAAATCTAATCGAATCTAATCTAATCTAATCTAATCTTAATCTTAATCTTCCTCTTTAAACCTCACATTAGAGCAAGATCTGAGGTCTTACTGTCGCTTGTATTATAAATTTGCTAATTTCAAGCAAATGCCTCCTGGCACCTTTCTTTAGCAAGTAAACCTGAGATTTGGAAGAATCTAGATTACGTTTCACTTAAAAACTGACATGCAGCAGTGATGATAAATAGTTCTTGCCTGTGCATCACTGAGCAATCGTCTAACGCTGACGATCCCTCCGCCTGGTCCTGCCAACGGCGTAATGTGGCATAATGTCTGCGGGGACTAAAATATGCGGTTGGTAACCGGCAAAGAAACTTGCCAGGCCCCCCCCCTTACGTTTGACTGGCATCTGCTGTTTCTATTTCTCAGGTAGAGTCCCCCCCCCCCCCAGGAAAATCACAGCCTGATCAAAAAAGAGACAAATTGTCTTATCTGCAAGAAAGAACGATGGTGAAGAAATGAATGAGGTCAAAACAAGGGAGAAAACCAAAGCCAAGCGTGACAAAATAATATGGATTTCCGCATTTCCAAAGGAGATGGTGGTTAGTGTTCTGATTCTTCCCATCCCTCTTCCTCCTGCTCGTCCTGCTTCCAAGAGTAATGGAAATATCGACTAACAATCCGTCAAGCTGTTTACACCGACTCATGGCGACAAGGTGCCGGAACTGTATGCTTGTTGTGTATAACAGGCTTCACACCAGCAAAGAGTAAATTCCCACCCCCCCTTGTTGACTCCAGCATCAATGGTTTTTGCCACCGCCCCACCCCGCCCAGACATATCAGGTACTTAGCAGACATGATTGAATGTGGCAGAGATGTGGACAGAGTGTGGTGTACTGCATGCCCATAGTGTTTTTCTGTTGTGTAAGAGGATATCAAAGAGCCAAAGATGGGCCAATCACAGGCTACACGAAAAATACAAGGCCTATCACATGACGTGAATTCTGCCAGAGATCCATGTTTGGAGGGAAGGATTATAATGGTATGGGGGGGCAGGGGTTAGGAGGAAGAGTAGAATGTAAGAGGAAGGGGGTTACATACTGGGCACAGAATTATTCTTCACACCTATCAGAAAATCTCCTGTTTCCCTCCAGATCTGGCATTAAAATGCATATTTAATCTTGACCTGTGTTTCTCAACCCATTCCTCTGGGACCCCCAGATATTCGACATTTTTGGTACCTTCCAACTCCCAGCATACCTGTACCAAACGACCAAGAAAGAACCAAACAGTCAATAACCCTGAATAGCCGGTATAGGTGTACTGGACTGTTTGGGGGTCGCAGAGGTCTGGGTTGAGAAATACTATCTAGAGGAAAAATGTGTGTGACTGTTTGTTCAAGAGTGTGTGTTCACCACACCTTTCCTTGAATTGGATACTCGAAATCCCTGCCTTTATCTGCCGCTTTCCATGCATCCAATTTCCATAACCAGTTATCCAGCACGGGCTTGCAGCCCTGAGCCAATCGCAGGATATACTAGGATATCCGCCATGGCGTGTGTCCACTGCTTTCACACCATTAATTCTCCCATGTTGTGGCCGCTTTTGGTTGAATGCAAAACGAAGCATGACTGAGCCATCGATTGGCTGAGCCCCACGACCCACACGGGTGCCGGTGGGTCTGTGAAGCGGCTGAGTGATTGACTTTTGAGACAGAGCGAATAGCAGGTGACAGCACTTGGCTGACATGTCATTAGTAGCTGACAGAAGCATCAGAGATGATGGATAATTGCGACTGCTCTGGGAGGGAGGGGGACGGGGTCAATCAAGCCTTCATTAATGGCTCTTGAGTGCATCCTGCAGCATGTCCAGACAATGAGATGATAATATGCTGGCCTGACATCTGTGACACACACCTTTAACCTTCTGCTTATGCGCGTGCTTTTCGGTGTTTACGTGTCATCCTCGGACACCTACCGCAGCGGGTGTATGCGTGCTGCAGCCACGATGCAAAAATAAATAAATAAATAAAAAATAGATAGAAAGATGATGAGAAAGGGAAACACTGCTTCACCACATGCCCTCCCCCCAACTCTGAAGGACACCAGCAAGAGTGAGCACCCCCGCAGTCTGTGGGCAGCTGGGGCACTAGTGCCACTCTAACAAGAAACCGTAATAGCTGGGGCCGCTGCCCAGTGGCGTCGCTCGCGTTTTCATATTCAGTGACGAATTTCATTAGAATAACAAAGTAGCCTCTGGATCGGTGGGCTGGCGATGCGCTCGCCCACAGCGCCTCAGAGCCTGACACCTGCTGGCTACTGCCCAGAGCTGTACCATCGCTGGCGGGGGCCTCGGTCTGCAGTCTCAGCGTGTCACTTGCCGGTACACCCTGCTGTTTTCAACTGGACTTATGTTAATACATCCATATCTAAATGAAATAGTAAGACTTGACCAGGGAGCAAGGACGCCTAAGGTGAAGCACTTAGCCACAGCGTTGGTCTTGCAGTAGCTAGCACAGCTGCCTTGAGCCAGTGACCCAGGTTTGATTCCCAGGTGACGTAGCCTAATGTATTTATGTTGATCAAACACCAGAGCTTTTTGCTTTAAAATGGTCCAACTTACAATGTTTATTCTTTACCATGGCGTGATAGCGATGCACATTCAATAACTTTGAATTTATTTGTTCCCAGTTAGAAATATGCTGTACGACGCTTTCCACTGATTTGGGAAATAGCAGCATCCACACAGTCGCACTTCCGGTTTCTTTATCCATCCTGAGCATAAACATTTCACATACAGTAGGGTATTTTTCTGTGTTTAATCAAATGAACTTGTATTCATTTATTTAATTTTCAATCTCTGGTATTTAGTTAGTTACAACTATGTATGTACTTACTCAGTGACTGTAGTCATCTCTTTACTTATTTATCATGTCATATTCATATGTGTCTTACAATATTTTCTACTTACCATGGAACCATCAGACCGTTGAGAAGCTTCAGTACTATGTACCACACTTGTGCGTCACTTTGGACAAATGCGTCTATAATAAATAATTGTAAATGTTAGGATGATGTGTGACTCTGCTGGTCAGGCTTCCAAGGCTTGTTGGCATGTTCTCCCCATGTCATTGTGCGGTTTACATGTTCTCCCCGTGTCATTGTGGGGTTTGCATGTTCTCCCTGTGTCATTGTGGGGTTTGCATGTTCTCCCCGTGTCATTGTGGGGTTTACATGTTCTCCCCGTGTCATTGGGGGGTTTGAATGTTCTCCCCGTATCATTGTGGGGTTTGCATGTCCTCCCCTTGTCATTGTGGGGTTTGCATGTTCTCCCCGTGTCATTGTGGGGTTTACATGTTCTCCCCATGTCATTGTGCGGTTTACATGTTCTCCCCGTGTCATTGTGGGGTTTGCATGTTCTCCCCGTGTCATTGTGGGGTTTGCATGTTCTCCCCGTGTC
>JABFEB020000038.1:11414549-11428402 GCA_019775895.2 Stomatorhinus ivindoensis | reverse complement strand
GGGGCCCCCTGGTGGTTATTTTGCACTGTATATGTCAAAGTGACCCTGGGCCCCCTGGTGGTTATTTTGCACTGTATATGTCAAAAGGTCCTGGTGAGGAACTTGCGTTGTATGTGAGGGTCATAGTGTTTATCTTGCACTATGAATGTTGCGACTTGCAGTCACTTGTGCTCTGTTGTCCCCTCCAGTCTGAGGCCCCCTGACACTACCCCAACTGGCCCAGCCCATAATCCAGCCATGCCCATCATCTACCTGGAAACAGAGCATCTCTGCTGGGTGGGGGGGATTCAATACAATACAATACATTTATTTTTTATATAACGCCTTTCACAACAAAGTTGTCCCAGAGCATTTCACAGAGTTGTGTTGTGATACATAAAACATAATTAGAGAGCGATATAGAACGGATAAACAACAGGTGACTTTTGGTGGCCTTCAAATTACCATTGGGCTTGGAGCCAGTCCCTTGGAGAGATTCCAGATGGGAGCATTTCATAAATGACTGGGTCTGCTCCAGGAATGCCATCACCGCTGCCTTGGGGCAGAAACTACCCCTCCTGTGTTTGAGAGAGAGACACTGAATGTGACCGCCAGTGTGAGTGTATGCGTGCGTCTTTGTGTCAACCTGAACAGCGGGCAAAGGAAGTGACAGAGGTTAGGGAACACAAAAGACACCAGTGAGACCTCAGTGCCCTTAACAACGATGCCGGGGAGAAGACCCCCCCCCCCATCCCCTCCTTTTAGCGTGATCCATACCTTAAATAGCTGGATGATGTTGCACATTAAGTCATTTATATAGTACCAGTTGTTTTAGTACACCATGCAGCTGTGTGAGTTGGGATTAATTGCTGTGTCCTTGGCATTTGCCATGTGGGGGTCGCCGTGGCGATGACCCCCGTTAAGGGGTCCTATGGGCTCTGCGGGGTGTTTCTAGCAGAGGGTCTATCTCCCACTCCAACTCTGTATTTTACTTCCAAACCAGCTTGGTGTCACGGGAGGAGTAGATGGACGGGAAGGTAGTCCAAGCGACGAGAGCGTGCGGTGACTTAAGTGGTGTAGAACACCGAAAACAAACTGATCACCTGTTAAAAGGCAGGGCCCTGCTTTGGTTACCCCCTTACCCCCCCTACTGACCTCACCTCAATCAGGAAGGGCCCAAGGATTAAGTGAAATTAGGGCCCAGCGTCCACCGGGGGGCGCCCTATCCGATCAACCAGTCAGAATAGGAAAGGAAGATAACAAAAGACAACTCGGTTAATCAAATTTTGATTATGGTCCAAAAAAGTATTAGGCTGGTCCTGATCTCAATGTAAACACTTAAAATGATCAAGTCACCTAAGCTTACGCATGCACTCGATTCCCCAAAACCCACAGAGACACACATTCTGGAGAGAGGAACCTTTGGGTTGCTATGCGTGTGAACATCACTTAAGAAATTACCATCTGAATGGCCAGTGATTTGAATTAATGACGTACCTTTGCTCTGCTATTAATAAGTTAGTATGTAATTAATTACCGGTATTTGTGCAGACTCCCCTCTTCAGAGTGTGTCCATTTCTGTGGAAATCATTATAATCCAATTACATTATGGCACTGTCAGATTCTCCGATCTGATTGGTGAGAAGGGTGTTAATTCATTTTCAATAACCGCACTCACAGTGCTAACCAGGCGAATCACAATAGCAAATCAATGTATGATTATAATCTATAATTCTTACATGACTTAAAATTTCAGATGCCGAACACAATTAAAATTTCACAGAAGCTAAAAAAAAAAAAAGAAATTGCTAGAAATTGCTTAGTGCTTCAATATGAGAAGCAGGTCCTGTAGTCATTGATTAAATAATAAAATCATTTTCACATGTAATACTCTTGTAGTCCAGATGTACCTCGCAGTCCTGTGTAACCTGCTTAATTTGGGATGGTACGCAAGTCCGGCTTTAATAATCGGTAAACAGCAAATAAGTTGGGTTTTTCCCATAATACCAAGAGGATCATGAAACTAAATTAATAAAATAAAGATCTATAATGCCTGGCATGGTGTGTGTAGTGTCAGTGTGTATTACCCTCGCTCCGCATGTCTGCTCTGTCCTTATGGGCAGGATGTGGAAATCTATGTCACTGATGCCCTCTCTTTCTGCTTTTCATCTTAGCTGCGATCGATGGGGCTGCTTCCCATCCATCGGCTTGCGGCGGAGGCCCAGCTGCACTCTCGCACACACTCGTGCAAGGGGCTCACGTGCCGTGGCCTGAGGAGCGCGACCCTCCTCCCTGCGCCGATTCCATTAGTGCCCATCTGGGGCAGACATGTGCGCTGAATCGATCGCAGCTGCATCATAACCGAGCAGACGAACTTGCTACAGGGAAGCTGCTTGCTACCACATTCACCGAGGACAATTCTCATCATATTCTGTCTTCCCCCATCTCCGCCGCCCCTGCTGCTGCACTGCACTACACACATTATCCACGCTGGGCACATAATTTTATTTTCATACTGTACCGATTCGATTTTGTGTAGTACAGTGGTTAGCAATGTTACCTCCTGCCTCTGAGACTGGGGTTTGAGTCTCTGACCTGGATTTACATTTCTGGAGTTTGCATGCTAAGATAAATTGAAGTCGCCAAATTGTCCATAGTTGTGAGCATCCTGAGATGGGTTGCTGCTCCATCCCGGGATAATTCCCCGCCTTGTGCCCATAGCTTCCAGGTTAAGCTACGGATCCTCGCGACCCTGCATAGGACAATCAAGTAGAAGATATTGATGGATGATTGTCCTTGACTGTTTTGCATGACACCCTAAAGTAAATTCCCTGTATGTAAAAGTACTGGGCAATAAATAGACAATTCTGATTTCATAATTTCCATCTGAAGAGCAAAGAAGACACGTCATCATTAGCAGGATGTCTGTGAGGCTCAGAGGAGTGTGTGCAGTGTCCTCCTGACTGCACACTTTAGCCTAGCTAGGAAGGGCAATCAGCTTCAGCAGCACCTACTTCAGGCTCAGTACAACTCCCCCCCACCACCACCTCAACCCCCAAGGCACTCTGGGTCTCAGGGATCACAGGCAGGAGAGAGAAGAAGTAGAATCAGAATGAAAAAGGCCCGGATGAGTCAACACATCAACACTCAAACTAACACTGACACTGTCATCAGTGACAATGACTAAAGGGTCCCCAGTCATATCTCTGTGGGGAATCCTGTGTCCTGCAGGAGAATGACCAGGCCCATCGCTAATCATGACTCGTGGAACAGATGAGAGAACAGACAGCACAGACGCCAGCCCTGAAGTGTTTGGGAAGTGGTGGTCATTGTGTTCCCGAGTTCAGGCCAAACATAACGTTTTAATCAGCAATTCAGCAGCACACCCCAGTACAGAGTGGGTAATGAATCAGTGTAATGGCAGGATAAATGGCAGCACTGGGAAGAGAGAGAATAAAAAATCTTCACTCACTTAACACAGAGGCTTCTTCCCAGACCGGCATTATGTAACAAATGCCTGTACTTTGCATGCTAGGCGACTGTAGGTAAGGCCATTTTCAGCTGTGAATATCAGGCCTGACACAAACTCAGGTGGTCGTTCTCCCATAAGGTTTCACAGAAAAGAGTAGAGAGCACCGGAAGTAGCGGCTGAAGGTATTAACTTTGAGTCTGGTTTATCATAATATGTCTGCAAATGAAACCTGTGGATAAAGTATTTCATGCTTCCATGAATCCATTCATCTTCAAATGGTTCATAGGGAACAAGGTCGTGGGGGGGGCTGGACTGACAGCAGGGATTTACCCCAAATGGGTTAGCAGTCCATCACAGGACGGTCTTCTTCTGTATAATACAAGCCCTCTGCTGTTCAGTTTTCCGCGATTCCGTTTAATCATGCGAAGACTGCCGGTGTATCTGTGCCTTTCGGTGCCTCGCGGTTCATTTCAGGCCCGTAACAAACTTTTGATAAATAATTGAATTATTACATTATTGAATTATTCATCTTGAAATAGAAGCTCGCGTGATTGTGAGGGAGCTTCGTAAGCAAGTCAGGTGCCAGCGCCTTTACAATTTAATGGGCAGAGGAAGACGGGAGAGCTTGGCAGCGGGCGGCGAGGCGGGCGAGGCGGCGACAGGCAGCGCTGGAGGCTCCTGTCCAGAGTCCCCACCCTCATCACGCACAGGAGCGCAGCCGTCACCCCGTGATTTATATCCCAGCCTCTCATCATTTATTACAAAGCCCTTTACTCGCATGTTGCAGCATCAGATAAACTCACGGCTTGTTGGACCCCGGTGCCATTAGCTGCTGGTCGCGGCTAACGGAACCAGACGGCTTTCAAGGATGCGAAGGGCCCAGTGGATTAAACGGCCAGTGCACGCTGACAGACCTCAGAGTGGCGCCATTCGTCACTGTCCCAGGGACTATGATGTATAGCGGGGTAAAACCGGCTTTTGGACAGGGGCCGGCCGGACCCATGCATCTCAAAGGAACCTTGGCCGTCTTGGGGTGTACTCTTTAATATGCATGAAACACAGCTCCTCCCTGAAAACCGCAATGAGTTTGCAGTGAGATTTATCACTGTGGGGTCAGAGACAGGGGTGCCATGCATGGGGGGTTGGGGGGGGGGGGCTGGAACAATTTGAAGGGTCCCTGAGTGACAAGGGGCCTAAAGAATTTGGAACATAATTGGATTAGTTTAGGTTGAGGGCCCAATATGAAATGTTTTCATGGAGATTAGAATCTCTAGCTGCAGCCCTGGTTGCCTAGGGCCCAATCAGCAATGGGGCCCCAAGTCAGTCCTTCACGGCATAGTGTGTTACCAACTGTTTTCGTGGTGACTATGGTCCCAGTTGCCTTGAGATCATTGACAAGTTCCTCCCGAGTAGTTCTGGGCTGGTTCCACACCGTTCTCATTATCACTGAAACTCCACAAGGTGAGAAGCCGCATGGAGCTCCAGACCGAGGGAGATTGGCAGTTATTTTATGGATCTTCCATTTGTGAATAATCACACCAACTGTTGTCAGCTTCTCACCCAGCTGCTTGGCGGTGGTCTTGTAGCCCGTTCCAGCCTAGTGTAGGTCCACAATCTTGTGCCTGAAATCCTTGGAAAGCTCTTTGGTCTTGGCCATGGTGCAGAGTTTGGAATCTGGATAGATTGACTGCTTCTATGGATAGATGTCTTTTACACATGTAACGAGTTGAGAAAGCTCAGCTTGTTACCTGTATAAAATACACCTGGGAGCCAGAAATCTTGCTGATTGATAGGGGATCTAATACTTTAATTTCATTCATGAAAATGCAAATTACTTTATAACTGTTTTGAAATGCATTTTTCATTTTTCTGGATTTTTTGCTATTGTTCTGTCTCTCACTGTTGAAATAAATCTATCATTGTAATTATAGACTGATCATTTCTTTGTTACTGGGCACTAACAACTCAATTTCAGTGCAACTGAAATTGAATAAAAAACTTTTTTTTAAAATTCCAAATCGAAATAAGTGAATAAAAAAAATCTTCAAATAAGTAAACTTTGCATGAGCAGCTTTTTAGCGTGGTTTGGTCTTTTAGTAATCTTCTCTCAGCTCACTGTGGTGCTGATGTTCATTCTGCTAACTGTGTATATTATCAGTCTTTTACAATTTTTGCACGCAGTTTTTGTCTTGTCTGTGCATTGTGATTACCACAGAGCTAAAATGCTGCCACACCAATATAAGATCGGGTGGTGGCCTCCATCCATCCATTTTCTGAAACCGCTTAATCCTAACTGAGGTCGCGGGGGAGGGGGGGGGGGATCGGAGCCTATCACGGGAACAATGGGCGCAGACGGGAAGCAACCCCGGGCAGTCGCTTACACACCACAGAGCACACACACTCACTCACACAATCAACATATCCTGCTCATTTTTGAACCATGGGAGGAAACCGGAACCCCCAGCAATAATTACATGAGGTGGGGCCTCGCATGTAAAGATTTGTCCCGGGCCTCTATAGAGGTACATCTGTCCTGGGGTGCTGGCCTGCCTTTCTTTACATGTAGCGCTGATTCTTTCACTTTGTGCATTCACACCTTGCCCGAGAAGGACCCAGACACTGGACAGTGTACTATCAACCAACCGGCTTAGGCTCCTGGCCCACAGGCCTCCGCATCGCTTCTCCCTTGGCTGAAACCCCTTCACTCCTACAGCAGCATGCTGGCTTTTGAGTACTGTTAAAAAACAGCCAGCTCACAAACTCCCCCGTATACCAGGTCAAACCACAACGGAGATATTTCTGTCGTACCGATGTGATTTACACCGAGAAAAACAAAACACAGGCCTCATGAGGACGCCACTGTGAATAAACGTTTTTATGGGTCAGAGTGGCATCAGTGAGCCGATCGGCATGTGCGTATGCATGGCAATGCGAGTGATTTGGATAT
The DNA here is from genome assembly GCA_019775895.2 of Stomatorhinus ivindoensis. Classification (NCBI taxonomy): domain Eukaryota; kingdom Metazoa; phylum Chordata; class Actinopteri; order Osteoglossiformes; family Mormyridae; genus Stomatorhinus; species Stomatorhinus ivindoensis. The sequence continues at coordinate 11,422,004 of JABFEB020000038.1, read as the reverse complement.
TCCCACCAATATGCGGGATATCCTGAGATGTGCTTTACGTGTTGTGAATTTTGCATCCCCCAGCACTGGTACGTTGCTCGTTGGCGTTCATGTTGTACTCAAGGTCCCTAAGCCCATCTGTGAACAGACTAAGCTACATTAAATAAAGGGGGCTCCCCAGAGGTGGATAGTTTGGGTCCAGGAAGTAAGAATCCAGACCAGGATTTTGTATCAACTAATCAACTAATCTGTGATTGTGACCCTATATTCACAAACTGGTTGGTTTAAACAAAATAATGGACTGGATTATTCACATCACATCTAAGGCTCCCCTATCATTTGTCCCACCTGAATGGTCACTCTCACATCGCTCTCATTGCCACTCAGGGACAGGTCAGTTGTCACCATAGATCCTGGTGAGCAAAGTACAGCAGCGAAAGCAGCAGACACGTCGGATCCATCAATACGCCAATCGGTCGTTCAGTTTGTCTCTAACCACTTGCCCCGCTACTATCACTGACAGGCATTCAAGCCAGAAAAGCAAATCCTTCGTTTCCTGCTGTCACAGCCACGGTCGTCATGGTTATGGATGAGATGGGTGTCAATGGTGCACCTGCAGCATGCAGAATTCCCAAGAGCAGGGGGGGGGGGGGGACATTTGTGTATTGAATGACCAGTAGATGGCAGTGATTAAAGGACTGTATCCTGAAAGGGACCAGATAGAGACAGCAGGAGTGTGACAGGCTGTTCCACTATTTTAGAGTCAACAGGCACAGCTGTAAGCTGCATGTGGTTCAGAATGAAACGATGACACAAATAATGGTGCGTGAAGCAGATGTGAAATATTTGTGGCTGCCATTCCGCCTTTCTCTTTGCCTGAGCCTGGCCTTGGCTCGTTTCCCTTTCCGTCCTCATTGCCTCGCTGGGAAGAAGCTATTTTTACCCGGTGTGAAGCCAGTCATCCACGTGTGTGGGTATTGGCGCCAGTGTGCGTGTGTTGCTGTGCTTTTGTTTCCCGTGAACGTGTCTGGGAGCGCACATGCACGTCAGATCGTCTGTCGCTACGGGCAGCAGCCCTCATCTTTCTGTCTCCTACCTGGTGCGAGTCTTGTGGTCTGACAAAGAGGAACCGCACAGGCCTCAAAATGTGGACACGTGAAAAGCCCCAGAAGGACATAGAGAGTTCAATAAACCTACAAGGCGGAATGTGGTGGCCATGTTCCTGGAATGATGAAAGGCTTTCTCCTTTCCAGAATGCAGTGACCCGATTTCATTTGACCTAATCATCAATCCTATTATGTATTTCCATGACGTGGGCGGGGCCTCAAGAATCCAGAGGTATTTCAGGCCAACCAATCAAAACAAGGCCACCATGTCACACCGTAGAGCAACGCAATCAGGCGCCCAATGAAATCACTCATCTATGCAGCAGACAGACTAGACAGTGGCCTTCGTGGGGGTTTTTTGGCTTTATAAGAGAGTTTGTTTTGAGGTTGATTTAGGAGGAACAACAGACATGTAATGAGATCTCTGTCAGCCCTCAATGACTCGCATCTGAAACACTGAGCTGTTTTATAGCTCTGGACATGCGCAGCTGCAGACTTTAGCCAGCATAGGCTAAAGTTCCTATCTGAGCTTTCACAACGCAGGACCTGAGGGTCTCATAACTCTACCAGTGTTTGACTTTGACTTTGGGGAAAAAAATGCAGAAGCTGCACTTTACAGCGAGTACATTAATGAGCCTTTCTTCCAGAAAAGCTCGTGAAAGCTGCCTAAGTGACTTCAGGGCTGGCCCACTGACAGCTAACATCACAGTGCATACTCCCTCCCAACCCGTAGATTGGGGTCACCAACTGGCAACAGACTACAGTACGAATCTCAAACATGTGATGCCTCCCCCAAAAAAAAACTCTTTTGGGAACCACCAGCCTAGCCAGCAAATTGAATCATCTGGACCCACCGCCCCCCCCCTCCCCGCCAGTTGATGCAGTGGACCTTGGCTTTGTGTTGCTTAGGAATCTGGTCCTCGGGGGAAAATAGTTGGGGTAGGCCTGCTTTAGACCTTCTATAAGCACTAACACCATATTAATCACAGCCCTTGAACATTAGTTAATTTAATAGCAAGATAAATATGGGTATATCTCTTTTCTCTTTCATTACTGATTAGGGATGCACCACCCATTCATCATATAGAAATTATTAAGCATTTGGACTCACATATGGTTTGGCATTTAACCTCCTGTTGGGCCATTATGAAGAGTGTCGTGCCTTGCAATTCTTCCTCTTGGCCCGAAGGAGCAGGTGAGGAACCCAGGTCCCCAGGAGCATCATTCCTGACTCACCGCTGCGTTTTCTCACCATCTCCATTTCCCAGATCAGACACCAAGCAGGCCCAGTGGTTGAAAGTGGCCTAGAGAGAGGAATGAAGCTGAGCCATGTCGCCTCCGATGCACAATGACCGGCCAGTGGAAGCAAATCGGCTCACGCCGTCGCATTGTCGCGTCGGAGCTTTTGATATCTCAGTGCCGATAAGAGGCTTAGCATTGGCAGCCTTGCTGTCAGGGCAGGGTCGCCAAGGGTAGGCGTCGGCGGATCATATTTCAGAGAGGCATTGTGTGGCCGGGGTGGAAGGACCAGGCGGGGTGGGCATGGCTTATTGAGCGGAAAAAGTGAGGGAAAGGAAGAAAATGAAATAAGGGAAAATAAAAAGCAGGGGGAGTGTAGATGGGAAGTGGGAGGGGGGTCATCCTCTATCTGTGAGTCTATGGGACACACAGAAAATGGTACTCTTTAAAAGAACCATGCTTCATTGCATGATGGTCTCCATGTGGAACTACCAACTTGAATGTTCTGGAGTTTCCGATTTTTGCTTTTGGCCCCATTGTGCTTGGTGGCCATTAGCCTTTGCTGGGTGTGGAACCGTCATTCCTCCTGTTTCTGTCCCCAGGCAGCGTCTCTCCTGGGGGGCCTTCACCACTCCCACGGTGGTTGATCCTTTCCTATTGCCACAAGTCCCAAACACTGCGTGCGACGAGTCATTTCCATGAAATAGTTTCATGGGTGTTCTCAACTGCATTCCATGCACACGACATTTTTGCTTTCTGTCACTCCAGAGACATCGTTATCCAGAGACTGTCAGTCTAGCTGGGGGACAAATGGGCGTCTGCGAGCTGTGGGTTCGCAAGCTGTGTGCCAAGACTCAATTTGGATTGTAAGGACTGAACAAAACAAACACTCCAACTGGTCCATATTGCTGCCAGGGAGGGACAGGGTGCACTAATAAATTTGCAATACCGCAATTTTTATGCTCTATAAGGCAGTGATTACTAACCCTGTCCTCGGGGACCAGCAGACAGTCCACGTTTTTGCTCCCGGGATGGAGCAAAAACACTGCTGTAAGGTATACAGGTAGGTGTGCTGTAAAGAGGGGGGGGGGGGGAATTAGGATGATTCCAAGGGTCCTCAAAAGTGACAGGCGCCCTAAAAATATGTAACATAATTGGATTGGTCTGGGTTGGAGGCCCGAGATGATTTGCTTACACGGGGCCCAAAATCTCCACCGGCGCTAAGTAAAGGCACCGTGAGAACCTGAACCGGCAGCAATGCAATCAGCCTCCAATTATCCAGATCGTCTTATGCAACAGGCCAGGTTCAGTCGGTGGATGCTAAATAGCATGACCTGCAGCTGGCTGCCTTGCCAACAGAGACATTTTAGTCCAATTAAGTATTTCCTCTCCATCTACTGGAACAGAATCGAGTGCTGGCCACAATGTCAAGGGTCCGTGGGTGGGCCTCTCTCTCAGACGGTTCCTTCAGGAACAAAGGCATCAAAACCACCTGCTGCGGTCAGCTAAATAGCATGGGCATGAGGAAAGTCGAGGGAGAAGGAGGCACAGAGAGTCGACAGCGAGAAACATGTGAATCACTCCTCGATTTCATTCGTCTCGCTGACAAATTGAAACAGACATGGCGAAGCTCTCCTATGTCCAGTGGTGTCTGCTTAATGGAATCCAGCGAACGCTGGCCATCGTACAGCGAGACGGTGACGTGACAGTTCTCCCTCCCGCCTCCTTGATGACTCACTCTCGCTGTTATCTTTTCAGTCCCCCCTCATTTCCATTTTGCTCTCCTCTCAGCTACCTCCTTCTCTGCTTTCCCTCAGTCTCTTTTGTTTTTCTCCCTTTTTGTCACCCCCTGCTTTGTTTCACTTTCTTTTTTCTGTTACTATTCTCTTTCTCCCTCTCTCCATCGCTCATATCAACCCCGCACTCTTCCCCCATATCAGAGGAGGCAAGTTGACAACCACTCAGTAAGACACACAAATTCATTTGATGTAGTTCAGTTCTGACGCATGATGACTGGCATGATGGATGACGGACAATGGCTCTTTGGTAGTCATGTCCCTTATCTGACTATGAGTCAGTTTCAGTTTGACTAGGACTTCGTTAAAATATAACTCAAAATAAAGCGGCGAACAAGAAACCAGCTCTTTAGACAGTGTGGCTGTTATGACAACAGGAAACTGAAAGATGTTTTTCGGTTCTGGTCCCAGGAATAGTCATAGTTCTCAGTTCAACACACTTAACCAGAACTGGTCTCGCTAAATGAATAAATGGGTAGAGTGTTGGGGTTGCCTCACACCTCTAGAACCAGGCTTCAAGTCTCTGCCAGGGCTCTGTGTGTGAAACATGCATGTTCTCCTCATGTCATTGTGGGGTTTCCTCTTGGTTCATGGGTTTCAATTCACAGCCTAAAAACATTTTGAGTTTAATTGGGGTTGCCAGATTCTCTGTAGGTAAATGTGCCCTGTAATGGATCAACGCCCCATCCTGGGTTGTTCCCTGCCTTGTGCCTGTAGCCTCCAGGGTCTGGACCCCACACAACCCTGAACAAGATAAGCAGCTCCAGAAAATTGATGGGTTAGAATGTTTTTTCATAGAAGTACAGTGAGGAAGTAGTCAAAATGAAGTGTTGTTTATATATGTGCAGATTGCAAACAGAATGGCATACTAGCTTGATGGATTAAGGATCTGTGCCCAGAGTAAAATGGGTTCCTATGGATGCTAATCATTAGTGTTGGTATCTTAGGCCCTTAACGTCATCTCCTCCAGGGGTACTGGACACTCACTGACCCAACACTCGGACCCCAAAAAGTTGCTCTCGCTTGTAAATATATATCTTTGTGTCTTTCATGGAAAGCAACATAGAGGATATAAAAACTACACAATTCCCTTAATGAGATGAATAAAGCACCACTATTCAATTCTAAATGAAAACCTAAAGACTGCAGATTAGTTCAGTTTCTTTATCTAAGTAGGATAACAGATCCTTACCTAATTCCTTTCAGCCCACTATTCAGAATTTTCACTCCATTAACTAAGATAATGAAGTATGGCTGTCTGAAAACAATTAGTATAACAGAGACATTGAGGGGGCAAATTCACTTCTCTGTGAGAAGAAAGAGGTAGAGAGGAGCAGGATTATGTAGCAGAGCAGAGGAATTGAGGGATGCGAGGCTGAGCAGGTCATCTGGAGGCTTCAACTGCCATAGAGGGATCTATGTCCAGCTTCTCTTGATCTGTACAGAGGGTCATTTAAAGGCATGACATGTAGGGCCTACAGGCTCACAGAAAGCAGAAAAACATTCCAGAATGGAAGGTCTACCAAGTATACATATTCCATTAAAAGAATTCTAATGATAACCTGTGTGCAATGGAATGCTGAGAGAGGCACAACCTTGTCTAGCCCCGGGGTATAAGTCTGTCCTTCACTCTCAGTCATTTCTCAGCATCTGCTCCTCTTTCCACTCTGACCTTGGGTTCAGAGGCTAATTCCGTTCTTTGCATTGCCGTCTTCTGCTCCCTGCCCTTGTTTATTGTCTAATTTCATCCAGAGTCCTAATTTCCCATGAGCACCAACACGTTTTTTTTTCTTCTGTCATTTATAAGCGGAGCAGGTGCCTCACTCGATAAACAGAACAAAAGTGCAGAGAGACCAAGAAAGGAGGCAATTGCTCAGATGGCTTTATTTTGCTCTGTCTGCAATACATTATCTCTCAAAAAAAGGACAACTGCTGAACACAAGAAGTAGAACAGAAAAACTGGCAGAGGGACAAACCTGTTTATCATCTCCAATTGTCTGAAATGTCTGCGTTTTTTTTTTTTTTCTTGCATCAGGTTCAGAAAGGGAAATTGAATGTTCATACACTGGGGTAACAGCTCCCAAGGTTAGGGACACGCTTAATGGTTAATAGCAAGTTAAACGTGCAGCATCAGTCACAGGCTGTTAAACGCACTGGAGCATTGTGTCGGCAGGGACGCCTAATTCGTTTGGGTTTTATCTGCTTGGCACGTGCGTGTATAGCCCTTTGGGAGAGATTCAGTAAAGCGGCGCATGGCTTTCACTGTCACTCAGGGTCAGGACTTCCTGGCGGAGAGGTGCAGGTGGCAAGTAGGGCAGAGACCATCATTTAAACTTGTTGTCAAAGGGCTCAGAAGTCAGCCTCCCTTATAAAGGAGTAAATGGTGATTCTCTCTGCGATGTAAAATGCTTCCTCCTTCAGAATCACAAAAGCAATACCATGACCCCGGGGTCAAAAGTGGTTTTCTAGGTGACTCAGCTTTGAAGTAAAAAAAACTGAACATCTCTGTCACTTTCTCTTGCTTGTCCTTCTGCTCCTCTTTACCTCTTTTCTTTTTGACGCACCTTATTTCTTCACCTCTAACCGCATCTCCGCTCGCTCCATTCTTGCTCTCAGGCTGCCGGCTGGAATTCCTCTTGGTGCTGTGGGGTTTGGAGCTGTCCTGGTCATGTCCACACCACTGCATCTGCTACACGACACCCAGCACCGTCAGCTGCCAGGCACACAACTTCCTGTCGGTCCCCGAGGAAATCCCAGCAGAGAGCGAGCGCATCTTCCTGCAGAACAACCGCATTGGCCAGCTGCTGCGCGGCCACTTCAGCCCGGCCGCCATCATGCTGTGGCTCTACTCCAATGACATCTCCTACATCGAACCCACCACCTTCCATGGCTTCTTCCGACTGGAAGAGCTGGATCTGGGGGACAACCGGCACCTGCGAGCCTTGGCACCCGACACCTTCCATGGATTGGGTCGACTTAATTCCCTGCACCTGTATCGCTGTGGCTTAAGCACCCTACCCAGTGGGATCTTCCAGGGTCTGCACAACCTGCAATTCCTCTACCTGCAGGTAGGAGCACTGCAGTCTATGTTAACCTTTAGCCAGCATTATCCTCGTAAAATCACAGTTCATGTGATTGCACGGCTACAAACGTAATAACATGTTGCTGCTCACTTTGGCTTCAGGACTTTTTTCTTGTAGACAGATTGTGCTCCACTCTTGCTTGTGGGAGTTTTATTTACACAAAAATGTTCTGAGGGCAGAACAAAAAATGATTGGTTCAGAGTGACAACCAATAAGACTGTAGAGGAGGTGGGTCCAAGTAACCAGAGAAGG
>JABFEB020000038.1:11354543-11369011 GCA_019775895.2 Stomatorhinus ivindoensis | reverse complement strand
ACCAACACAAGATCATCTCCATCTCGTCATTTTGCCAGTCAAACTCGCTGAAAGGCCCGATGACACATGGGTTCATACTGTATATATCTTCCGCTTCACAGTTCCTCCAGTTTTTCAGCTTCTCTGGACTTTGGCATTGCACTTGCTGGAGTCAGAATTAATCCTGACAAGCAACATAACAGAAATGAAAATATAAGTTAATAATAGAATCACCTGGCTGGTTTGATGAGAACTTTGAAACAATGTAATGTTGTGAAAACATGCTATACAAAAATAAATTGGTTGTTGTTGTTGCAGACCCATTTCAGACCTCTATTTATGTCCAGTGTGGAACTGAAAAGGGACCCCCTAACATGACTTTAAAATAGTACTTTATTTGGATACGGTGCCAACACAAGAATTACCTGACTGTATTTGCTGTCAATTTAATTGTATTTATCTTCAATACATTACTTTTATTAAATGCTCATCTTACCAAGCACATTTAGCCTTGGAGCGGTGAGAAGGGAGAACTGGGTCTCAATATCGGCAGGCGTTGAAGTCACCTGTGGGTATTACAATTAACCAAAGAAATAGAGAAAAACTCCAAGCAATTAGGCTGTAACTTGTGGTTTTTACTATAGATTTAAGGGCAATAGGATTATTTGCAGGCAAAGTGCATGCAACAAGCAATACATGTGAAACTTGAATGTGTAGTTACAGCACAGTCACAAATGTGCATGTAGAAGCCTATGACTGCGCAATAGAGCCTGTATTACAGAAAGGATACCAACCCAATTAAATGGTAAGATTAAAATAGTCAAAATGAATTATTATAATCAGCCTCTTTATTCAATCCAATCCTCCAATAAGTTTCTGAATCACACTGGATGGCAAAAGCATTTCAGCCTGCATCTGAAGATAAAACCAGACTTTTAATAAAATCATTCTCCTCGATTTCACCCCTCTTCATCATTTACATTACCACTCACACCATCCAAACCTGTTTGAAACGTTTGGGTCATTTCACTGTTTACTGAGCTTGGTGTGCTTCCGGCTCACATGAATGGAGAAGGATGGACATATACGAAAATACTTGGCACAGTTATCATAAGGACAAGATACTTTTTTTCCCCATCTTTAATATGCAACTGAAGATGATTACATAAGGTTGAAATGTGTACTGACACCAAGCTACATCCCTCAGCTGTGCATGCTAAAGCATTTCCTTCCTTGCGTGGCACTGGTTTAATGGTGTACCTGTGAGATCTATACATGTGCCTTTGAAGTGCACCAACTGTATTAAATGCAGCAGGGCGTTCTGCATGTTCACACTGAAATCTAATGTTCGCCAGATTTCTATCAGATTTCTATTCATTTTGACGTGCCATACAAATGCAGAAATTGATGCTGTATTGAACTTATAGACTTTACATGTGTAAGACATTTCTTAAACAGTTACCTTATCTTGTAAGCAGTAGACGGATGACTAAAACTTTGGCTACTCTTTCATAAATGCTAAAGTTGGGTTTAGTTAAACTAAGTTGGATTTAAAAAAGCAAAAGCATGTCTATTGTAAAGATACTTACAGGTAACGTTACGTTTTGTGCTGCTTCAGTCCAACTCTGCCATTCCACTACTCGAACAGTTCCCCAACGGCCGTTAAGGTTTCAAAATGGCACTGCTGTAAAAACTTCTCCAGCACCAAACCTTTCTGGAGATGTCAGACTGTCCACTCCCGCAAATTAACGCCGTGCAAAGCTGTGAATCCGTTTTATCTATGGCATAGTTTCATTCAATCTCCATTCGATTCCGCCCAAAAGTTCCGCACCGATTTCTAACAATAACGTTGCGGTTACTGAACAACTTTTGCACCCAAACTTTTGTTTAGATTATTTAGAAAGCGCTAGCTGACATACTGCTTAGAAGACTGAAAAATAACGTACAAGGGAACGTAACAAAACGTACGTTCCTTCCCTTAGTGAGTGAGTGGGACTACAGGATCTAAATAAATTTTGCACATCATTTGACATGTGCTGTAGGCATATACATTGGAAAGCATTTAAGCCACGAGTCAATGTGAAGTTTAAAAAGGTTTTTTTAAATGTTCTTAAAGGCAGTTTTAAAATGTATAATTTCAACATACACACACACAAAAGAATAGTTCTTTTGCTCAATCGCAAATATTAAAGGCCATAAAAAGTTCTTTTAAAAAATGACCTTTCGGAGTAGCACGTTTACAGTACATTTATTTAGTACATAATTAATTCTACATTAGTTCTAGTGGAGTTCTACAGTACATTGTTGGTTACTGTATGTTTTATACAATGTCAATTTTCATGTACAGTACAATGTTGCTGCAAAGTGTTTGTTTGATTTTCTACTGTACAAACTTGGCTATTGTGATTTCTTTTAGAGTACAATGGTTGTTACAGTGATTTTCTACAGTGCATTGTTGGGTACTGGAATTTTCAACGGAACATTGGAATTTTTACTGTGCATTTGGTTGTTACTGTGATTTTCTACAATACAGATTTGTTTCCTGTGATTTTCTACAGTAGCAATTTGATTAATATGTTTTTTACAATACATCCTTGATTGCTGTAAATTCTGAAAGAATACACAGTATCCTACTGTTAATGGGTAAACAGTAATTTACTGTGCACAAACACAGAAAATTTCTGTGGATTTCACAGGTGTTTTTTACAATGTAGTATTAAGCACAAGTGTATAACTGACTCATATAACCACCTGAGAGTCCCTGTGTGTGGGAATCTGTCGGGCAAATATGTAATAATACTGATAAATTATACATTATAACAGTGATGCTTGAAAATCAGTGGCCATGCTGGATAAAGTTTAAATAAAAGTATGGAAGTCTGGGTGACCGAAATACCAGGAATTGCGACTTCTTTGACTGTAAGGTGAGTGCGCAGTGAAGCAACTGCTTCAAAGCACAATAGCACCTAGTGAAATGGCACCACATCGCTTCCAGAGCAGAGGGGAATCGGGTGAATTCCAGATGAATAAGTAATCAGCTTCTGAACATATCAGGACGTACTCACAGGAAGACATTTGCACTAACACCACGCAGTAGCAGCCAAAAGAGATGAGAGGAATTGGATTAAAACAGCGAAAAGCCTTGAAGTATTTTCAGCATTGGCACAGAATGACCTACACATACATGATATGTATGAAAACTGTTAACAGCTTGATCCAAAATACCATCTTTCAGTTTCATCTGTTCCAGATCATACATTACTTCTTAAGTTTTTATCACGTGCAAAAGGAATCTATCATTAAAAAACAAAGAAGAAGACTAAGCTAAATTACCTTTGATCAAAGCAGCAAAAGTCAGTGGATGTATTTTTATGGGGGTTAGTTGAATGCTTTATTGGCCAAAAGTTAATTTAACACCTTAAAAGGCGTCAGTGCAGAAGCCTCTCAGCAGAGCACAGCTGGGGTATCGGAGCACTGTGACTGATATTTCTCAGGCATTTCTCACCATCTTAGCTGTTTAACAGACCAACAGATCCAAACTGGCTTGCACAGTCTACAGTTTTTACACCTTACCTGAATGTTTACTAACACAATTCACTATGTAAGTCTACTCAGGAACAAAACAGTTCCTAAGATGAGCTGCCAATGTTTTGGTCACACGTTCAACAACTATGTTATTCAGAGCAGAAACCGAACCATGTAAACAAGAAGGTCCCTTTAACAGTAAAATTTCTAAAATGTATCACGTTCTAATGCTCAATGTTTCAGTAAAATGCATTTGTAAAATTTTATTTAAGACTGTTAGTGATATTTAAAGGGGAATTTACTGATGGACACTTAATTATAGAGAGTGTTGGACAGTATCTGTGATTCTCAGATGTGAATATATTGGTTTAGTAATTCAGGGGTGTTTTATCCAGGCTGACAAGTATTGCTAACAAGTACTGTGATGTTGCACAAGTTCCCAGAATTCACAGAGGTGAAGAATCATTGTAACTTAGTTAATTTAATTTTAAAACATGTCAGAAACATCACAGGTTAGAAATATAGTACTTTTCAATGTTTGCTTTGTTTTGTTGGAGGGCAATACCTTAAAATGAGGGTCCTTCCAGTTATTAAGTGCACTTTCAATGGTTGACATCGAAAGACTTCAGTCTTTAGAGCCATTTACCAAGTAGGTTTTGGATTTTTTTAGATCATAAACATTAATGTTCTGTTTTAAGAGCTGTGTCATAAACTGAGTAAAAGTGGAGTCTGTTGGTAGACATTTAAGTCATGGCCGAAATAATCAGCACGCCTAAAATTTCCCAGAAAATTGTTGCAATTACAAATGTTTTGGTATACACATTTTTATTTTTATTATTTATTTCCTTTATGTACATTGGATCAAAACAAATAAACAGAGGGAAAAAAGTCAAATTTGACATAATTTCACACAGAACTCCAAAAATGGGCTGGACAAAATTATTGGCACCTTTTTAAAATTGTGAGTAAATCGTTTTATTTCTCATCTCATCTGTGGCAAGAAACAGGTGCTGGCAATATAGCGATCACACCCAATGTCAGTTAAAATGGAGAAAAGCTGACTCAACCTTTCAGTTGTGTGTCTGTGTGCCACACTGAGCGGCGAGAACAGAAAGAAGAGCAGAGAATTGTCTGAGGACAATCTCAAAACGACAAGTCCATCTCAGGAGATCTTACCTCTAATAGCACCCAGAAATGCTTGAAGACGAAGCGCTGGAGAGTTCTGAAGTGGTCAGCAATGAGTCTGGATCTAAACCCGATTGAACATTTATGGAGGGATCTCAGAATTGTTGTTGGGAGAAGGCACCCTTCAAATCTGAGACCTTGAGCAGTTTGCAAAAGATGAGTGGTCGAAAATTCCAGTTGAGCTTGAAATTCCAGTAACAAGCTTGTTGATGGTTATAGGAAACGACTGATTTCGGTTATTTTTTCCAAAGGGCATGCAACCAAATATTAAGTTGAGGGTGTCAGTAATTTTGTCCGGCCCAGTTTTTGAGTTTTGTATTAAATTATGTCAAATCTGGCTTTTTTTCTCTGTTTTTTTGTGTTGTTCCAATGCACATAAAGAAAATAAACATGTGTACACCAAAACACTTGTCTAGGAGAAATTGTGCATTTTCCGGAAAACTTCTAGGGGTGCCAATAATTTCAGCTATGACTGTAGGCAATTTATCTTTGTTGTTTTTGAGACTTTTCTTTGCAATAATGAAAAAGACTGTGCTGAATAGTTCTAGTTCTAGTATATTTATATGGGAGGGAACATTATCTTAATAAAAATGTTTATGATATCACACCTGTGACTTTGAGTTAAGATATTTTTGCCTCATTTTTTTTTTTTAACTTTCACACGGCACTGTTCAGTCGACTGGTCAAATTCTCTCTCCTTCAGCCATTGACTGAACATTTTGAAAACTCTTTATGAGTTGTTTTTAGGAGCTGACAGATGTAGTCATCTGCCCTTATTTTAACAAGGCAATGTACCTGGCTTGCCAGACCAAGTAAGATCTCAGGTCATTTCTCCTTCACCGCCTAGCTGCTGCTACCGGTTTGCATGCTCTGCTGTATCCCAGAATGCAAAGTGCACCTGGCTGTGGGAGCCATTTAGCTCAAACTCATGGAGTACAACTGGAAGTTGGGTTGGATCACGTTCACACCACAAACTAACTGCTCCGGCGTTCATTTGGGACCAGACCTCTCATGGGTCTCGGTACGGTTCTTTTGGACCATACCCAGGTACGATTACTGTGTTAACACCTGCCCAATAGAATCATCAAACCCCAAGTCCATTTTAACCGGATTAAAGAGTGCTGATGTGAAAACCCTAAAATGCTTGATTCAGACACAATGAGACCTAATGAATGACAATATCAGCTAATTCCGAGAACATGAACATAAAGCTGTTTGCATACGAGTCCATGTACACCTGTGTTCCATGCCCCACTGCAAAAACACCTCCAGCACTCAGTATCACACAACAACAATCATCCGTTTCTATTTATAGCTACATAGGATGACAATGGTTTAAAGTTCAGGTGCAGAAAGTACAAATCCAGACCAAGATTTTGTTTCAACCAACTGAGTTCTCTGTCACTATGACTCTTTATACTCAACTGGTTGGTTGAAACAAAATTTTGGTCTGGATTTTTACTTCCTGACCCTGAACTTTCCATCTCTGTTTGATCTTAAGAATCTTAAAGATCTTAAAAATAAAACATAAGAGCTCAGAAGCAGCCCACCCAGTGGAGCAAGTACACATAATACTAGTTGATAGTCTGGTAACAGACTTTGGGCAGCCATGGAAATCACTAAACATTCAGGCACATGGGGATGGGGGTGCAACGAAGGAATGGGGGGGCTCATCAGGGGGACAATCCCAAGAGAACCTTTTCTCACCAAGATTCCCAGCAGGACTTGCAGCTGAAGGAGGATCCTGTGCTTGCTACGGGATTCTGGATGGCTTTTGTTGGGGATATTTCCCTTATTGTTGCACAAACGAGAACAGCATTACCTATATAAAGGCACTTAGGAGCCCTTAGGAACAGCTCAGACTGAAAACTTCCACACAACACTGAGGCAAAAAAACACTTAATTTGTTTTATTCTTTTCTGTTTCACATCTAGATTTTTACCCCAAGGGAGCAGAGCAATGTCACACTGCTGGAGGTTAAGTAAGTAAGTAATTTCAGTGAAAGCTTGTCCTTTTTACTGGTTGTTAATGGCATCATCTTGAGCAGGAGGGTAAGCAGATCAATATAGAAGTGAGGGGTCTACGCTTGTTATGTCTCTTATAGCTAGGAGAGAGACAACAACAAGGATAAAGTCCAAGTGCATTTTGTCTTTTTGTCTTTATTCTTTTCTGGCCTGCTGAGGGAAATGCAGCTCTCTGCATACAGCGTGTCAATACAAATGAAGCTGCCTTGGTACACGATGACCCTGCAACAACAGCAGCGTAACCATGGTAATCAGCAGATTTTCTAGGACTATATATACACCCATCAAAGTCTTTGTGGTCGATCAGTGATGCGCTTCTACCTCTCATCCTTTGATTGACTAACTGTAGATACAAATAGCCTTTACATGGGTTTTCAGCTACAGACAGTCGTTAAGAATGTAAACATTTTAAGCACTTGGAACATCCCAGAATTTTAAAAATGAAGCACAGAGAATCTTAAAAAGACCTTTGTTGAATTCTTGACATCACTAAAGTAAAAAACATACAGCTGAGAGACGTAGCCATGTTCATCTTGCATACAATTTGGAATTTAAATACTGCAAGTCGAAGCGACAACAGGAAATCAGATAAGGCGTCCTGTCCCAAGGCTCAGCATCCTACAAACATGGGGAGAACATCTTTATCGTGACTCTACAAGCCATTTCTTCCAAGGGCCCAGCCAGACAGGAGGCTTTCGATAAAGTCCAGTGTCATCCTAAACAACCCCAACTCACCAAAGAACATGTCATCTCCCATCTAGCAAAGTTGAACAACTTGTCTTTTAATTAAAACAGGCAGAGTCACAAAGGGGTCTGACATTCCTCTGTAATTGTTTGCCTAGCTAATGTGAAATGATATACATATTTTTGTCCCCTTGAAAAATTCAGGGATCTTCAATCAAAAATGCCCCAATCTGAAGTTATATCTTCAGCTTGCTAGTACAAGTACAATGGTTTGAGCACTGTCACCTACCCTTTGTGGAATACTGCTTACTGGTTGACCGTAATCGACCCTCTAGCTTTTGGCTAAAACTTTTGGTAATGTTTTCTATGAATGCCATATCTATAAGAATCAATGAACAATGAACACATTCATACCATTGATTTTACAAGTAGGTGTTGCCCAGCTTTGGCGTTTCTACCTGTCGCACCTCTTCCAGGGCCCATAGGTCAGCTGCAAGGTCATTGGCCAGGTGCCACCAATCAGCAACGTTTCACCCCTTTAACCCCGGAACGTCTCCTGGCTTATAATGCATTCACAAATCATTATAAACAGGTCTATGAATATTTATAAAAAGGCATAACACATTATAGCTGACCTGCCCCGATCGTCCACTCCTTCCGTGTGCCATGCCTGCTCATTAATCCCGTGTGGATTCCCATGTTCACCAGCTGTTTCTGATTGTCTTTCTGTCCTTGACCCTACAGCCTCAGTTCTCCCAATTCTTGTCCCTCACATCATAGTCCCCGTACCTTTATCTCCCATGGCCTCAATCCCCTTGCCTCCAGCTCCCATGCTTCTAGTTCCTGAGGAGGTTCCCCGAGTTCCACACCACCGCTCCTCCCTCCTCAGTGGAGTTAGAGGAAGAGCTTGAGTGGGACCCTTTGGGGATCTATTTCACTTTCCCTGTGACTCCCCCTGGGACACCCCCACCATCACGACAAGGCAGATCCCAGCCAGGTTCTCCCCTCTCCCGGAGAGGAAGGGGACACCGACGTCGGGGTCAATTCCTTGACTCACCTCTGCTCCCCCAGGTTCAGGTCCCACAGACTCCGGTGGGTCCCCCGCCTGTGAGTCCTCAGGAGCCTGAGCCGAGGCAGATGAGGACTGTATCTCCACCTGAGCCAGTGGTGACGACGCCTCAACCTCCTGTGGCTTCCGCTCCCTCCTCACCATCTCCACCAACCTCTTTACCTGCCCCATCGCCTTCTTTCTCGTCCCCTTCAAACCTGGCTCCCCCCCGGCGTCCCTATCAGCCCCTGTTCAGGCCCCTACAGGCCTGCTGTTCCAGCGCGCCCCACCTTCCACCCCCCGAGAGTCCCTTCAGTTCCACGTTGCCCCTTGCCCTTAACTCCCATGCCCCCCGTGTTCACTCCCCGTCCTGCTTCACCGTCATTCCCTTCTAGTTTCTTCGTGCCCTCCATGTTTGCTCCTCGTCCCTCCATGCCTTTGCTCCCCTCTGGTCCCTCTATGACCCCTGTGTTTCCCCCTCGTCCCTCTGTGTCCTCTAGTCCCATTGTACCCTCCGCATTTATTCCCCGTCCCTCTGTGTCTTCCTCTCTATTTGGTCCCATTGTGCCTCCCGTGTGTTATTCCCGTCCTTCTGTGCCTACATTTCCTGCTAGTCCCTATCCAGCCTTTATTCCCTGGTCTGGTCCCTCCATTGTCCCCTTTGTTGATCCCTGGTCCTGTGTTTCCGTCTTCAGTGTCTTTGTATTTGTCTGTGTTCCCAGTGGTTTGTGGCTTATTGTTTGAGTTGTCCTCCATCTGCTAGTTCTGTGTGTCTGTGCCGGTCCCTGTGCCCTGCTGAGGTTGTTGTTTTTGTCCCTGTGTTCACCAGCGGTTTCTGATTGCCTTTCGTCCACCTGTATTTAAGTCTGCGTTAGGTATGTTTTCCCCAGTCCGGTCATTGAAGTTTCACGTCAGTCTTGTGGCTTGCCTTATGTGTTCTTACAATAAATCCCTCATTCCCTACTTCCACGCGTCCCTGCTCCTGTTTCTCCGGTTGGCATGCGTGACAATACCCATGTGTATTATGCATTATGAATGCTTTATGAAGCCTTCATCTATAACACACTATAAATACCTTCATAATGCAGTACAAAGCATACTTAATGCTTATACCTTCACTGGAGCTTATGAAGTATTATAATCAACATTATAATGGCTTATGGCTGTCAATAGAATATGCTGTATTGCTTTATTAATTCTTATACTGACCATTATAATGCATTATGAAGGAATCTATAGTGCCTTACAGAGCAGAGCTTTAAGTAAAGTGTTACCAAACTTTTAGTAGAGGAGTGGGGACTAAGTAATGATCAATGAAACAGAAAACGGGTCAAAAGAAAATTGTGAGGACGAAAGCAACCTGCCTAAGTGACTCTAGGAAGAGAAGGTGCAAATCATCAGGATGGTACCCAGCGGTGATTTTCTGTGACAGCGGCGTATTTACCTGCGGAGCATGGTGATGCTCCCCAGGATGCTATTCCCTTCTGACACGTCATTCACTCCACTAACGCTCACAGCAGAGATGCTGGAGCTGACAGCAGGCTGACGCCACAGCGGCAGCGTCCGAACAGCGGCGTCTTTTATGCTCGTTTGGGAATTATCGCAATGAGACTTACATGCTGGGCATCCGCCTGGCTTGGACAGCATAAGAACGAAGAGGCCAAGCAGATCCTATGGAGAGACAGCAGTTCAGAAAGGGAAAAATCAGGTACTGTGTGCCTAGGGATGGCGGGTGAAATGCGAGTGATGGTGGATTAAGGTCTAAAGGTGAGAGTCTTTTGGTCGGCCGCGGATGGAAAAAATGGTTTTAAAAATAAATAATAAAAAACGAGCAAGTCAGCAGCCTGACCTTCAGTCACTAGCTTGTTCCACTGGTGAATGGCTCTACGATTCACCCTGACGATGCTGAGCGAAGTGCTTTGGCCTTGTCATTTTATACAAACTGAATTTAGCTCAAAGCTGCCGCACACACCCAAAAAGCCTGCCGGAAATACGAAAATATATGGGAACAGCATTAAATCGGCATACTGAAAAAAAAATGATCCTATCTAACCTTCCCCATCAGTGTCAGAGCCTGAAACAGACTTTAAGCCGTTCGTTTCTATTCCCCTGGTCATCACATTTTATCCTTGTCAATCTCTCTTTGTATAGGCATGCAGCATGCTACGCATCATCCAAACTCACTCAGCAAATTGTGCTGAGACGGAAAATAAGTCTAATTCAAAGTATATTTGAGTGACATCAGGAAACAGTTGAACCTCCATTTGGTTATCGCCAATTTTCTTAACTAACCATGGGTTTCCTTCTGCATAACACATCGTGAATTTAAACAGCCTTGACAGAGAGCTGTACCACCGTACTTCAAGTGGGTCATGCAACACGTCCACTTCAATTTGTCATTGTGGGCCAGGTCCATTCATGGCTTTTCATACAGTTAAAACAAATAAATAGGAGGATATTTATCTTGCACATTCATTTCGTTGACAACTTTCCCTCACAAACAAGAAATTCAAGCCAGCTGGAAAGGTTCAATCTGCACTACATCCACAACAACACCCCCCACCCCCCCCCCAAAAAAAACCCAGCGATATTTCCTCTAGCCTTCTTGGAAGTTAAACAAGTAACTGTGGACCTGGACTGTAATTAAAATACAATATGGGTAAACACACACAAGCACACATACACAACACTGTATTGATTAACAGATATTTTTATTGTGATACTAACATATTGGTTTGGCTGGACTCAATTACTGAGACCAAAAGGCTGGGACTATAATTACTAGGCGAGATAAGGCTGGGATTGCCAAGCCACCAAGTGGAAAATATAAACAATTTGGGAACCGGCTGGACTCACTAAACAGGAAATGAAGCCCCCACTGCCCAACAACAAGTCTGACTGTGGGAGGTGACAGGTAGAGAAACCAGCTTCAAGGCCAACTAAATTTCCACTGTGGTGATTTTTTTCCCCCAAACTCATCTTAGGAGGAACTGTTTACTGTGTCAGGCGGCACCATTCCAAAGAACCCAGCCATGCCATGATAACAGCAGTAACTATGCAGAGATAAGAATTTTGACTGTTTGTATTCAACATTATATGAGCAGTATACAAAAATACAGAGACAAGAGGTCTGACTAGCTGGGGATGAAGCTAGTGATACAGCAATGAACTGAAACCCAACTTAACGTCATGAAGATTTTACTTAAATTTCCCTTAGATGCAAATACTGAAATTCTTCCATTGACTCTAGAGTGCCATAAATACTCACTATACATGCATACAAATTTTAATCAAATTTCCATATCTTAGTAGAACATCCAACTTTAGATCCATAACTCAAGAAATATGCCCAACATCCATAATTTCAACAGTTGAAACATCAGCATTCAGAAGACAGATGTAGGTTGCCCCCTCCTGGAAGTTAAAAAAACTTATTTAGGATTCAAAGAAAGAATGCCTTTTTCAAGGTGGGACTGTGACTCAGTGAGTAGCATTGGTCATGCCTGGCCTCACGGACCAGGATAAGCAGCGGGAGATTTAATGCAAATCGTTTTTATAACAAGGAGGATCCTGAAAAAAAAATTCTGGTCAGTCTAAGAAGAGGCGGAAAGTTCAGGTCCAGAAAGCATAAAATCCAGACCAAGATTTTGCTTCAACCAACCAGTTGTGCATAAAGGTTCGCACTCACAGAGTATCCTTCTGGTTTGTTGAAACAAAATCTTGGTCTGGATTTGTACTTTATGAGCTTAGCAGGCCCCGACCTGCTTTGAAGAGGGCATTCCCCTGTCCCACCAGCAGTATGGAGAGATCTGGGAACTTAGCAGAAGAACGCATGGGATATTATTTGCTTCCTTTAACATTTATTTAAAAACGAAGTCTTACCAAACAGACTCTAGGTTGGACACATAGCAACAAAGCCAAAATAATTAGTTCATATCTGCACAGTGGTCTGGCTTTGACTGATTTTTCATTGTTAGTTTTCACGTGCAAATCTGTGGTCCTGTCTGCCATATTTACAAAATATTAATTGCCCTTTAGCTCCCAACAAATTCTCTTTCTTCCAAAACAGCTCCAGCATATTAATTGTGCTGAATTTAGCCTAAAAGACATACGGCATTTCTTTGTTGAGGAATCTAGTCTTGCTTTGTTTTCCTATAGCCACTCCAACGGCAGCAGCACGCATGCTCAGTTTGACAGCCATGGAGCGACGTTTGCATGTGCGCCTGTCTGGCTCTCTGCTGCTGTAGTCTCACGCTCCCAGACATGCCGTCTCACGTTTCCATCTAATCTGCCCGTAGCTTTAAGCACACACACTGATACTGCTTGCCACTCAGATTGCTGTCTTTCCTGTTTCATCTTCCTTATCCTCTGCCTGGTGGATGGCAGCTTTTCGGTTGACGAAGCTTCTCCTCGTAGCCGCAGCTTGGACCCTGTGCTGGTGGCAGCGGGTGCAGTGGCCCTGGTCCTGCTGTGGTGCCCCTGGATCTCAGAGGCTGGGAAGTGTGGTGGGGTCTGTGACCATAGCTCTGCCTACCTCACTGAGCACTACAAGCATCCTTGCATTGCCCGGCACACCCAATAGAGGGTGCTGTTCTGTCTTTTTTTGAACGCCTGTTGGCTCAGGGTGTGCATTTGTGCCAGTTGGCATGGGGCAGCCTTGGCCCCGGTGATGGTGCCCTGGATTTGGCTGATAATGCCTTGCTGGATCTTTTTTGGTTCTTGCCAACTGTAGTGTCCCTGGCTAGCTGGCCTGTCAGCACCACCCCATGGGCTGTGTGGGGAGCAGCTACTGTGGAGATGAAGCGCCGCACATCTACTCACCACCTGCCATTCCTCCGCCCTGCTCTGAGCCGATTACCTCACCTGTTATCTCTACGGCAATGTGGCGCTCGGCCTCTCGTCCCACTGGGACGACTGGGCGTAGGTAGTGCTGGTGATGCAGGCCTGGCTGCTACCGCCGCTCCAAGCCACCCCTGAGGCCCACGCCCGCTTGCACCTGGCCCTGCAGCCCTCAGGCCTTGTCCCCCAGCACGCCCCGACCAGCTTTGAAGACGCCATTCCCCTGTCCCAGCAGAGTGAGAGTATACCCCTCTGTATTCCCTAGCTTTAAGCACAGCTCCTTCCAGAAATCTGCACAAAGGCAATGCAGGAACCAGGCCCAGGTGAGGTCTATGGGTCTTCCCCTGTTACTCAGATGTCACCTGACCTGAACCTAAATACCATGGCTGTAGGTCACGTCAGAACTGGGCTGCACCCCCCCCCCCCCAGTCCAAATTACATCATGCTCAATCAAAAATTTAAAGTGTCATCACTGAACTGCTACGGGATATTTACATGATCGATAAATACCTGTAGTAGCCCCCCCGCACTCCCCATCTACAAAGGCAGGCAGCTTTGGTGAACACTGGGTTGGAAGGGGGAGGAGATCTGTTGTCTGTCTGTAGGATTCTGAGGATCAGCTGAAGGACTTTTGTGTCTGTCATTTTTCTACTCTTGTTGTTATCGTCGTTTTCTGAGATTGTGGTACTAACAGGAACTCCTGCAATTTGGCACACAGAGACAGGCAGAAGCTGGGGGGGGGGGGGGCGCGTCCCTGCCCCACTGGCCATGAATAGACTGATTTCATTAGCTAAAGGATTATTGTATTTATCATAGCACATACAGTGGGTACGGAAAGTATTCAGACCCCCTTCAATTTTACACTCTTTGTTATATTGCAGCCATTTGCTAAGATCATTTAAATTATTTTTTTTCCTCATTAATGTTTGAAATTGTTGCAGATTTATTAAAAAAGAAACACTGAAATATCACATGGTCCTAAGTATTCACACCCTTTGCTGTGACGCTCATATATTTAACTCAAATGCCTTCCATTTCTTCTCCAGGTGTGGAAAAACTTGTTGCATCTTTCCCAAGAAGACTCATGGCTGTATTAGCTGAAAAGGGTGCTTCTACTAAATACTGAGCAAAGGGTCTGAATACTTAAGACCATGTGATATTTCAGTTTTTCTTTTTTAATAAAT